>VXBO01000640.1:0-55407 GCA_013400135.1 Rhinoptilus africanus
TCCCCTTCTCTGGAGATTTTCAGAACCTGCCTGGATGCAGCCTTGGGTAATGTGCTCTAGGAAATCCTGCTTTAACAGGGGAGTTGGACTAGATGATCTCTAGAGGTCCCTTCCAACTCTGAATTTCCATGATTCCATGGTTCTGTGAAATCTTACAGTTTTGATTGTTGAATGATCATCACACTGCAGAGTTGAACCCAGCCTTTGGATTCTCTGTTCCTCAAAACCAATTTAATTTCAGGTCAGCGTTCTCATCTTTCTCTCCAGCTACAACAGTACCAACTTCCTGGACTTGCCTTTCCCTTTTGGAAAGTGTAGCTTCATGAGGAAGAACTTAAGACTGACAGCAGAGAAAGAAATACCTCAGCAACATATGCATTAGGTCTTCAGACTTCCATCATTAAGGTCACATTTTATATTAATTCTCTAGACAAACCATGACTGCTAAAGCAAGAAGACTTTGCAAACAAATTTCTCACCCATTATCGATAGAAAAGTCAAGAGAATTACAAGTCTGCAGAACAAACACTACCATGTCAACTATCTGACACATCTAAAACTGTCTAGCCTTCTGTTATTTTCATTGTCTTTTTTCTCTCTGTTAAACCTTCCCCTTTTAAGGATAGTATCTTTATTTGACTAAAGATCATGCATCTTTTTAAATATAAGATTATAGTTCTTTTTCTAATAATTTATCAATCTGCTGGAGTTCTATTTTATTAGTGAGTGCCCTAGGACTGTGGGATTCATCAGTTATTGATGGCCCTTTCATTTCAGACACAACATCAAGCTCAGTTTTCACAGAAGAGTCTATTTTATGTTAATATGGCCTTTGCAGTACACTAGGAATCACATAATCAGAGTTACAGTGAATTTTTCATTGATAAATTCAACACTGAAGATGCAGAGCAAAGCAACACAGTGATTCTCTTTTTCTGTGGGTACTACAGAAAAAGTAGTAAAGAATTGCAGCAGTGTGCTTCAGACTTCAGCTAGGCATGTTGCTACAGCTGAGTAAGGAGTGCATTGATATTGCAAAAGGTAAATAAGCATAACAAAAATGTCCTAATGGGCTAGCTCTTCCAAATTCTTAGTGGAAGACTGCATTGCTTTGGACTATTACCATTTATTTGGCTAAGGCATCATCCCCTGAAAGTTGGACTAGGATGCTCTTGTTGAACCACTGGAATTACTCACTTTGGAGTTGAGTAATGTTACATAGTATTCTTTTGGGGCCATTCACTCCAAAAAAAAAGGACCAAAAATATCTTCCTATTTCCTGTTCCTCATTAAAATCATTGACAGAGAATTACTGGTCTTGGCCCACAACAATCTGTGTGAGGTCAGTATTAAAACCTGGAGGAGGGAAGAACCACCAATAATAACTCTGCTTTTCCCATACAAAGCACGCTACACCAATAATCATTAACAGAGAGTGCGGGAGGGGAAACATGCATTATAAAGCATATCCTTTACTATGACACTGTCAAGGCTACTTCTGTACTGATTTTTACTCCTTGTCACCCTTTGGAATATCAACAAGGTTGCATCAATAGCAATCCCATGAAAAAATGTAGCTTCATTCTTGATTTTTGCTACCTGAGGCTATAATGGGCTTTACTTAAATGTGTTATCTTTCATATACTGACAAAAGTAAACAAAATAAATATATAAGTATGTACCACCTCTCTCCTTCTTCCTTTAGCACCTTTGAATGTGGTCTTTTTTCAAGCATTACAGATATATCTCTGCTAAGACCTTAGCTGAGGCTTAAGGTGTTACAGTTTTTTGATAAGAAGGGTAAGACTCACCTCCTTGAACTTTCTACTTTGGTGTCTACAGTGTGGATATTTCCCTAAACTCCCTTTGAAATCTGTGGGGAGAAATAGAAGCTATGAGAATGGCTATTCAGCTGGATAGTTCTAGGTATCTAGTTTAACCCGAGATAAATCAAATCCTGAAAGCGTCCTTTTCTTGCCACTGATTGCAGTGGGATTTTATAGGGACCAGTTAAGATGTAAACATCTATATTTAGCCAGATGGAACCCATCTGTCTGCCTTTATTTATGTGTATTGTCCAGAAGGCATCTAATTTCAAATGTTAAACGGCTAACAATAGTAACAATTTTTTTTACAGAGACTATAGCAGCAACAGGCTTTTGCTTGGACTCAATGATGTGTGCTTTCACTGGTCACAATCTCTACATATGAAAAAAAAACAAGACTGTGTGAGTTCCAGGAAAGTTAAATGAGGTTTTCCTCTTTGAATTTTCATTGATAAATGAAAACTCTGCAAGAAATCAAAACGTTTTATATATTTTCTTCACCTACATGCCACCATTTATCACATTTTTAAGGGTTAAAAAAAAATGTTACAAATGCTCTGGCAATGAACTCCATGTCACGTGCTATTCTGGAGAAAAGAGAGGATGATCACATTGGCACATAAGTTCCAAAAGCAGTCTGTGCAGACTGAGCAAAGAGTTACCCCTATTTTTCTAGGACAGTAGGATTTTGTTAGCAAGGTCGGGGATGTAATAACAACCCCAGCTCTGTGCTTACCCTGTGCGGCCAGGACTGCACCTGCCACTCTCTAACCACAGAAACTGCTTATATCTATCTTGACTCACTTGCTTGATATGTGAATTCTTTTGAAATCTTTCTGAGACAATTTAGATCTTTCAGCATCAACACAGCTACTCTTCATTGGACTGAGCCACAGTGCAGCTTCTCTGGCAAAACTCCTCTAACAATGAGGTTTTGTGCTGAGTGTCTTTGAGAGGTATTTATTACTTGAGGCCATACAGTCTTTTACAGGCTAGCATACGCTCTCATTGTTTTATGTGAAGAAAAAAAATTACGCAATACTGGGGTAGTGTAAGCTCCCTGGAAGCAAATAGAGAACTATTGTGTAATAGCAGATGTTATTGTATAGCATTTTTCAACATTTACTGTAGACCAGCAAATAACGGCACACTTTGAATGGAGAGCATTGCGTTTACATGCCTACAAGTCAAGGCTGTGTCTTCTTCAAGTCCTTCCTTAATAAAAAGTATATAAAATTTCTAACATGGACAACTCTGATAAAGCCACACCTAAAATATTGGCAGTCACTGAGTGGCATAAATGGGGGTAATATATAGCTGCTAATAATTTCTGAAAGTTTTAGATTAAATGAAAATAGCTTTCATTCCTTTGGCTGGCTGCAGCACTGGAATGCAGCAGAGTTGCCTCAGGGATAGCTGTGAAGGATAACATTCCCAGGACAGGGAGACAATGTCACTCATGAAGTGAAACGGCACATAGTCTGACAGCAGATGCAGGAGGATATTTGAAAGAAGGTAATATGTTTTTTTAAAAAAATAAATACCTCGATATTTTTCCCCCCATTTACTGAACACCAGATTCAGATGCCTACTGAGTTAAACTGGCTTTACAACACGCTACAAAGGAAACCGTGAGCGCTACTGCTCAACTTGCATTGAGACATGGGATGAACCTGTCTTCTGAGAACCACACTGCGTCCTTGGAACACACAGCAATGAAGGAGGGTTGTTTAAATAACCCGAGACATGATTTCAGCCCTCGTACTCGTATTAGTAACCCACACATCCTTTCGTTGTCCTGTTTCCATCTGCATGAACTCAAATCTTAGGACATCTTTCAAAGCACCCAAAAAGAGCACAGTGTGAGCTTAAATTTGATATGTCTAAAGCAGAAATCCCCACAAAACATGCCTAGTTATGGCTTATTTTTAGTTTCTCCAGAAATCAGCTTGGCATTATCTACTTGCTGTGAAACAGCAGTCGTAGATGAGCTGGAATTTTTTCTGGACACAGCATTTGCCTGTGTTGAATATTTTTAAGCCCATAGCTTCTGGTAGCACACCAATAACTCTAAATGTACTAATTTACCCTGCTTCTCAGCTTACAATTAATCTGCTTCTGTCATGAATTTATTTACAGTTATTTCAGATAATGCTAACTTGTATTGCATTCTGTTCTGTACGGTTCTTTCCTGTAACCAATATATATCAGGCAGAATCAAAACAAGTTTGAGAACTGTCAATAAAAATTAGGATCTTTTAGTTCTCGCTTCCACCTCTTCTGCAGTTTTGATATTAATCTATTCTGTTTCACTTAAAATACTTTCAGAGCAGTGTTCCAAACATCATTTTCTTGTTGGTTATTTCAGACACATCTTCCTCTTTTAAACCTTCAAGTTATGGGCTTTCAGGTCCTGCTGCTTTAATTCTTCATCTTTCCACATCAGCAAAACATCACCTTCCACCCTTCACCTTCATGACAATCAGTTGAGGAGGCTGAAAGCCTGTAACCAGTGTGGTTACCCACCCATTGTAGTACATGCTCCAGCATCAGCTGATGTGAAAGCAAAGTCCCAAATGCTCCCCATGTAGACCATCTGTTAGTCTAATTTTACCAAAATAAGCTTGAGGCTTTATGCTTGCTACCCCCATGTGGAAGGAGAATCCACAAAGCCATATGAGGATCCTCTCAAAAGTTCTTCTCTTCCATCAACACCTCCAAACAACACGATAATGGTCGGCCTAACAGCCAAAATTATTATTTTCATTCTGCCCATAACAAACTCACTGGTCTCTGTGTCTGATATATATTCCTCTTCAGCCTCTAATAACTAGACTCAAGTTTAAAGCTCTTCAGGTGTGGGACTATCTTTCATGACATGTTTGTACAGCACTTAATAGAAGCGGACCATGTTACTGACTGCCAGCCCTGGGTAGCAGTTTAAGCAGAGCTTGAACAAGATCATCCAAGAGAAAAAAATATCATGTTACTCCTACAGTTACATGTGCTCTGTGGGACAGTTTCTTATTTCAGCCACAACAGTGTAAATCTGGAGTAATTCCACTGGAAAACTGCTCTGCTGCACCAGAACATGGTGTATTGTGTCTACTGTTAGCTGTTAAACATGGGGGATGACTTTTCCATTTATACATCATTTCTTTCAGCTTTAGCATTATTTCAGGCTTTGCACGCTAGGCTAGCTATGATTCAAATGGCACCAAAATAAATCTCTTCCTCCTTCCTCTCTGCCTTTTTTTTCTTATTCCACAGAGAAGATGTGCTAATTAAGTCCCTTCCTTACTAAAGACAGATGGACATTTTCAGCAGTTTACTAGAAGTGTCATTTCTGAAAAAAAAAATACGGGAAACTGCAACAAAATCATCACTTCAAATAAGCCTGCAGGAAACAGGGAAACTTCTTATCTGCTATTCAGAAGTACTTCTGCAATATTAGCAGGCAATTGCTACTGGGTTTAACCTACCCCTAGACATCTCCTACCTCCATAGGTCCCCATCTCATTTCATCCCATATCTAGCTGTATTCTTTCAAAACTGCCAGTAAATGTTGACACGGGCTTGTGACTGGCAGAAATAAATGCTGGTGGTTCACAGGAGCGTGAAGCGCTCAGGAGGGTTGGCTTTCAGAGCGTGTGTAGTAGAAAGGATGCATGTGAATGTGGGTCGTGATGATAAGTCTCAGTTGGCAGGGACTTGGGCAGAAAAGGGAAGGGAAGGGGCTGGGACCAGTGCAGAGGTGTCTGATGGGGAGCTGGGAGGGTCTGCGGTAGATGTGCTGCTTTGGAGCAAGAAGGGTCACTGGGGGTTTGGGATAAGAAAAGGGAAGTGGTGGAGCTCAGAGGAGGTAAAAGGCTTTGGTTTAGGGGCAAAGACAGAAACCTGCTCTCTTCTCTCTTCCTATTCCACAAGTTTTGTCTTTGCTAGTAGGAAACTCCTACTGACAACTAACATTACTAATCAAGTAACGTCATCAAGTGGTGATATTTCTCAGTCCTGGCTGCAGCTTGTGCTGGGGTTTTTCAGAGCAGTAAGTTGTGCTACAGAAAAATGCAAGTGAAACATAAAATCATAGAATTCTCAGGGTTGGAAGGGACCTTAAAGATCATCTAGTTCCAACCCCCCTGCCCTGGGCAGGGACACCTCCCACTAGATCAGGTTGCTCAGATCCCCATCCAGTCCGGCCTTAAAAACTTCCAGGGATGGGGCTTCCACAGCTTCTCTGGGCAACCTGTTCCAGTGTCTCACCACCCTCATAGTGAAGAACTTCTTCCTAACTCCCATTCTGAATCGACCCATCTCTAAAGTGAAGTGTTGGGAGTCTTGAGGTTGCTCCGAGACTCTGACAAGTCAGGTGCCAAAGGAGCTCATGTTGATTGAAAACCCTAAACGTCCCTAAAGTGTGCTTTATTTAATAAACTAAATTTGTCAACCTTGATAAAAGAATGAATAATAATCATGAACAAGGGAAAATGTCACTTATTTTTTGAAGTTAATTTACTTCCAAACAGATACATGTCTCCTAAAATGTTGCCAATTAACTTAGATAACAAAACTAATACCTTTTTCAGATTTCAAGGTATTCTCTCCATTGGCCATGAGATAGAGAGGAGAGTTATCCCACAAAGAAAGGCATTTTGGTAATCCTATTTGTTTATGCCTGGTAACATCCATTTGGCAAGTCTGTAAAAAAAAATAACAACCAGCCACAGTAATTCTTCTAAAAACAGAAGAATAAATTATGTTTCATAGAAAACAACAAAATAATGACAACAATTTCAATGTCTAATTAGACATTCTAATTGTTATGATGATATTCTAACTTACAGAGATTTTCAGAGGCAGAGAAAGCACCGAGGCCACCAACAAAGCACTAGAAAGTGACTTCTGAACACTTTAGGGATGTATTAACACATGAACACATTTGTGAATGTGTCTTGAATTTCCTGGTGCCAGTTATCTTTTCTGATCTGTGCAACTTTCAATGTAAAAACCACACTATGCAAGTGTTTTCTATGTCCTATGTAACAATAAAAGTTAAAGTTTAAACTGTGTCCTCTCCAAAAAGCATGTGGAAACCTACAGTCAGATAAAGCATTGGCTATCACAGAATGTTAGAAAGAAGCTCCTAAGATCTATAAATAAGCAAAAACTGACAGATTAGCTGAGAGGAGCAAATGCAAGTCTTTGCTGACTCAAATATTCACTCCTGGTACTAAATAGTGCTTTTATAAAGAAGCAATAAACTATATCCACTAACTGCTAACTGTCAATGTCCCTAAGAACGACACTGTGTTATGAAGATCACTATCTGGGAATAAACTTCCTCTAAGATAAAACAACAGGACCGCGAGCTTTGGAGACAATAGCAAGATTGTCCCTCTAGCTGAAGACACTAATCCTTAAGCATTTTGAAGAATATAGTGTATTCTTCAAATTGTACCTAACACAATTACACTTTGTTAAAAATTGGCTCCTGGTAATATGGGGGATGGAGCAATAGGTAGAGTTCTAACTTTTTTTCTTTTCTTTCAAAAGACCAAGTGGCGGCATTTTACCCTCAGATTATGTTTGATTGTCTTCCCCAAAGCTGCATGTAGGTACATTAAGGGATATTTTTCCATATGGTTTTAGGAAGCCTGGTACAGTTAAATATATTTTCATTAAATTAGTGACTCTGATGTAGATAGCTGTCATTAGATTATTGCAGTTTACGCAAATGAATGAAGGCATTATAAACCTAAGCTATATATCAAGAATATAAAACCCCAAAAAATCAGTTAGAATAACTACTCTTGCCAGTAATGCAGCTGGCAATACAGCTGTGACTTTGCAGAAAATAACTTTTATCTCCAGTCTTCTTATGTAGAGCAACAATTAAGTAAAATAGAACCATATGGTATTACTGATGGGAAGAGTTTCTTTGAAATATTTTTACTTTAAAAAAAAAAAAAAGAAAGAAAGAATATGAAAGTGTGTCTTTATATGCACTGGTTCCACTAGATCAATGTCAGAAAGTGAAGGGGATAATACAGCAGTCTGAGACTGATAAAACATAATTGGCTCTGCTCTGCCCGTGGCACGTGCAGAATTTATGCTGCTGCGTAGTTTGAGCTACTTATAAAATGCGACATGTCTAACCACTTCCAGCTCCAGCTTTGTCACACTCACTGGTGCTTCCTGCTCAAGAGAGCACTGGGCACATCTACCTACTCCACAGCCACAACGTCAGGCTGGGCTGCAGCTCTGTTGATGCTAAACTCCTCATGGAAAGCAAGAGCGGAGACTTTGGACAGAGTGGTCTGAAGCTTTTGGAGAGCAGGGTGCATTCAACCTAAACCTGGATGATGCATGTGCTCTAGGTCAGGTGCTGATGATCACCATCAGGCAAAAGCTTTCAGCTCTTCAGGTATCTGAATGCCGTGGGTGGCTCAATGCCTATACCCTGTGTTGCTTCAAGGCTGTTCTTCAAAGGAGTTGGACTCCAACTTCACTTCATGGCAGTCAAAACCTGCCTGCATGACACCTGTATGATGTATCTCTACCATAGATGCATGGTAGAGCACAGCAGGTGACAGCTCTCCTCCACACAGCGTGGACGTACCCATCACATTGGAAAGATGGCATGGTGGAGTGTAATTTTTATGAGGCACATCTAAGCCCATGGTGAAGTAAAGATCTTCAGCAATCCTAGTAGCCAAATTCATTGGTGAATACAAAGGGCGCTCCATATTGGTAAAATCATACAAAATGTGTTTTGCTCTAAAGGTAGCAGAAAGCAGAAAGCAGGTGTGTCTGAAAATAATGGTTGTCAGTATGAAGAAATTTTCTAAATTTTCTAATTTCTAAACTTTTAAATTTATAATTCCCATATTAGCAAAAATTTCCAAAAAGTACTCTTTTTTTCTGCACCTTTATCAGAGCAATGGTTACTTCTGCAGTGGCAATTTGCAATGTAATGTATGTCAGCCAATTCAGCATTAGAGGACACTGACATCAGCAAATTTTGAGAGCTTGTTCATATCTGCAAGTGAGTTTGATGTACGTCTGGTACAGATATTACCTTTCAAGAACCGAGAGGAACTTAAGTTGTGGCACGAGTATTTTGGCAAGGAGAGGTTTGGTTCACCCATTTATGCCCTCCAAAAAGGTGTAACACAAATCAGTGTGAAGAACTGGAATAACTCTCCTTGCAGCCGTCCATGTTGTGAAGTCGCTACAAAGCTGGCTGGCGGGCTACAAGTATTTGCTCGTGTAATGGGTCTGTCAGATTTGAGAATATCATGTGGGTCTGAGACAATCATTGGAGGGCTTTGGTTCTTGTCAACTTGTGACTTACACAACCCTGGTCCCATATGTTTTGTATTATTTGAAAGAAAGCTGGATCCATTTTACTTCAGATGAATTCTGAAAAAGATAAACATGTATAAATCTGAGAAAGAAAAATAATTTGGTATTTTGTCTTGCAAGACTGGCCTCCTGGGATGGGGAGAAAGGCATTTCCACCAACAGGAGCAATGCTGGCATGGGCTAAAGATTGTACTCTAAATGCCACCAAGTTATGTAAAATAGTGGTGGTGCAAACTTACCCTCTTAGTCCAGTCTGGGAGTTAGGTTTTGTCTCATTTTCAGTTATGAGAAAACTCCTGGATCAGTTCTTATTTTCCCTCTTCTCTGTGTCTCAGCCTCGTCAAGGCTTGTATAAGTTTTCAGCATACGGCAATATTCCCTCTTGCACCCTGACCAAGCTTCATGACAAATCAGGAAATATGTAGGCCTCTTCAGAGCACAGAAAGCCAGCTTTCTGTAAAATATCCACTCTGATTTTAAATTAACGTGAAAAAACGTGTTTGCAGTGTTCTGTGAGGAGAATCTAACCCCCAAAGTACGTCAGAATTTAAAACTGCACTGGGATTTTTGTGGGGTTTTTTCTTTTCCAGAAGGGCTCTATAGCCAAGGAAACCAATAACATTTTGCTGGAATAAGTTTGTTTGTTTTGAACTGGGCTGACTCAAACTGTAAACTTCACAACTTTGTTTTTTCTTAATTGTGTTGCACAAGTTTTGCCAAAAGTTCTTGCTGATAATCAAAGCAGCGGAGTCTGCTGGAAGATGGGTTTCATTTGCAACTCCTTACATGCTCAACCAAAGTATATGACTGAGCCTAAAAGAGTAAATCCAAAGCTGATATCTTTGTCTATCAGAAGCAGGTGCCATTTGATTTCAAGCAGTTTGATCCTAACAAAAATCCTTGCATGTCTGGAGACCTGCAATGAGGCGATGTGATGCAGATGATGTCAAGGGGAACTACCCTTACAGGATGGAAATGTAGGCATTTACCATTTTATTAGAAATTATGCCTGAAACACTTTATCTGTAATTGGACATTTTCTTTTTTGGTTTGATGGAAAACGAGGAGGCTGGGGAGATACCTTGTTAGTTTGCTTTTAGTTTTATAATGAAAAATATTTCAGTATAACTTGCTCTAACTGTAAAAGTGGGATTATTAGCTGGGAACTCTTAGCTATAATGGGTCAAAAGGGAAAATTGAAACAGGAAAAACATGGAGTCTGGTTCCAAGAAACATTCTAATATTTCACAGGACTTTTAGGATTAAAATTTAAAATATTAAAATTGTTCCCTGAGAGAGAGTCTCTAAGTAGTCGTGACTCATTAATTGATCGATATTATGTTTTGATATTTTTTTTAAAAAAAATACGTTGATATCTCTGAATCTCAATTCTTCTGTTTGGTGTGTTGAAGAGAGATCTATGCCTGGGATTCAAAATCAGTTCTACATTAACTGTATCACTCCCAGAACTAGTAATGCCAAAATGCAAGAAAGTCTGGATTGGACTGACCTGAAGCAAAATTTTGAGCTTCAGTTTTCCCAATGGAAAATAATTTTTGTTCAGTATCATTGAAATTTACTTATGGAAAAGTGAACAGTACACTGACAAAAATGGCTCATGAGCTCTCATGTAAACAGTGTGTGTGAACTACCCAAGCATCAGATTTAGTGAATTAACTGGTTATTTCCCTCTGGATATTGGGAAGATACATACATATATATATATATGTATTCATACTCATTTATAACATGTATATAGCTGCTTTTGTGATACTTTTTCTACTTATTTAAGGTTAAATCACATCAGAGGTAGAAAGGCCATGTGTGTCCATATAAGAATATGGGGGAATATTCTCAAATTTCTCAAATGAGAAACTCCACCACAATTTTGATGGGTAGTTTATCATGTTGACATTGCCATTTCTGAAATGTTGCATTTTCATAAGAGACTTGTAAAACCAGTTTTTATCTCTCTCTTGGTAGCAAAAGACACTCTGAAACTAGTGAATGTATGTTAGAAAATGTTTACTTGAACTTTCTAAAGCAAACTGTTCATCTTGGGTGTAACAGAAATGCTCCCTTTTTATATTACTGTTCCCATGTCACTCTTCAGCAACTGGCCAACCAAAACACCTACTTACAAAGATGAACTATACCACTGCAAGCTCCTTGGCTATTCTACCATTGTATTTCAGTCGATAAATTTGCATTTAGCGCTTAATTTGTTCAGTATGCCTTACTAATTTGGCAATATTTATTTTGGCATGTAAAACAGAAGGCAGCTGCTTTAAATGTCCTGCTAAGTTCTTTGTTTTATTTTTGAGAGCTTTCTTTTTTTCTTTCTTTTTTTTTCTTTTTTTTTTTTACCCTTTTCTTTTTCCTTCATAAAAGGATCTAAGATATGAAAAAGCTCCAGTGTCGTGGACAGGGCTGAGTTTCCTGTTTATGAGTCACCATAAATATGAAAGGTGCTGGTTGACATTTCTCAGCTGAGGGATTCGACACAACTCTGTGTTGAGAGCAAATCCCCAAGCAGGGTGGTCTTGAGCTGACTTGTCGACCTTGTACATTGTTGAGTGGAATCACTTTTAAAGAACAGTAGTTAAAGGAAAATTCAGCTTCTCTAGCAGCTCTTGCTGTTACTCTATTTAGAAAAGCGTGTTATTGTATCTTTGCTGTGTAGGAGTGATTGTTGTATCATGTTTTTTAAAGAGAGAGCAATTAGCAACATACACATGGATTTATTCCTCATTTCCAGAGCCTTTAAATTCACTCATTTCCTAGTGTTTTTATGTTCCTTGAGTTCTCAAAACTCAAGTAGCCAAAGCATTGTGTAACTGTTTCTAATGGGCAACCAAGGTAAACACAAGTGAAGTTTTTAGTGTATTTTTTGCACACATCTGTCTGGCGTGTCTCTCAGCCACACCAGTGCTTTCATTACAGGGATTTCTTTAGACAATCCATTGCAGGTGCAAAAATAAAAATCTAGATATGGTTAACGTCTGCTGAAAAAAAGGAAGCTAGATAGAGGAGGTGTACATAAAGTGTATACATGGAGATTTTTGCTAAGATAAAACTGAGTCATAAATAAGTGTAAGTAAACGAATGCATCACTGGCAAGAGCGTCGCTCAATCTGCCTGCACTCCAGGTTGTGTAAGATGCCTGTGAGTGTGAGTGAGTTTTCTATCTAAACTCTAGTGTTCTTGTTTTTCGCTTATAATAGCCCTGGGGCAATCCCCTTTTTGGCATCATGGTGCTGCAATATATGAGTAATGAAATCAGTAGTAGGCATAAAACATACAAGAACAAGTATGGGAAGACACAAATTACAAGCTATTTCCAGTAAACTCTGAGCAATACACTGCTTTGCTTCTTGTGTGTTTTCTTTAACACATGCATGAGGGGGAATGTTTCATGCCAGTGTCCACAGCAATAAGGAAAAGATACTTACAGAATGTTAAAATTCCTTGGGTTTAGTGCACACGTTCAAGAAAAAAAACATGTATTTCTGGTCCATAATACTTTAAAGGTGTTCACCTCTCAATAAGGATTCAGATTGGAGAATGGAAAATTAAGAAGGTGGAATAAGAAGGAGGAAGAGGTGGAAATGAGTATTTATGTAAAAGAAGATCACAGAATCATAGAATGGTTTGAGTTGGAAGGGACCTTAAAGACCACCTAGTTCCACCCCCCTGCCCTGGGCAGGGACACCTCCCACCAGACCAGGCTGCTCATAGCCCCATCCAGCCTGGCCTTGAACACTTCCAGGGATGGGGCATCCACAGCTTCTCTGGGCAACCTGTTCCAGTGTCTCACCACCCTCAGAGTGAAAAATTTCTTCCAGATATCTTATCTAAATCTACCCTCTTCCAGTTTGAAACCATTTACCCCTCATCCTATCACTACACACCCTTGTAAAAGGTCCATCTTCAGCTTTCTTGTCGTCC
This sequence comes from Rhinoptilus africanus, assembly GCA_013400135.1. Lineage (NCBI taxonomy): Eukaryota > Metazoa > Chordata > Aves > Charadriiformes > Glareolidae > Rhinoptilus > Rhinoptilus africanus. The sequence goes on from VXBO01000640.1 coordinate 13,140, forward strand.
CCCTTCAGATACTGGAAGACTACTATATGGTCTCTCATCACCAGTAGCCACTTTGACATCAAGCCGTTAACTGCAATTCTTTGAGTGGGTCCATCCAGCCAATTCCTTATCCACCGAGTGGTCCATCTTTCATATCCATGTCTTTCCAATTCAGAGATATTTCAAAGGCGACAGAGAAGATCAACAGACAGGAGTGTGCAGAAAGATAGATTGGAGTAATGACTGGCAATGTCTAGCAACAGCCATAGCTAACTTTTTTGGTTTCTGAAGTCTAAATTGATAGCCTTTAAAATTTGACGATGGTAAAATACACATAGATAAAATTGCACAGCTACTGTCTGTCAGTAAAGGTGCAAGTTTTCTGCATTTAATTACTAGTAGCTTTGTAAGACCTGCATTTTATTTTCCTTGACTTCTATTTTTCCTTAGATTATGTCAGCTGGCATATGCAGATGATATTCGAAAGAACCAAGGCTTTGCTTCTTACCTAACCAATGTCTGCCTGATTAGCTCAAGCACCAAAATATCATAATCTTTCTCCTGATCTTACCTTTCTTACTTGCACTTTTAGTTTAGATAAACATGCAAAATTTGTATCAGTAAGACATAGAAAAAAAATCTAAAAGCTTTTTTTAGTGTTCATTTGATATGTATAGCTTTGTAAGTAAATGCATTAAGAACGTGGCAATATTGTGATACTATCCATGAAATCCTCACTGCTATCATAAATCCATTCTACTGGGCTATACATGAAGGGTTATCCAAAGAGATTAAAAGCTATAAGCATTCATAGGACAGTTTTCTTGAAAGTAAAATTATCATTCTGGATAAATGTTCACAGATTTGGGACACATGATTTTAATGTTTTCTGGAGTAGGAGGAAGGAAAATCCTTTTTTTGTTTTCTTGTGTTCCCTAAAAAGTCAGTTTTCCTATTCACTGTTACATATGTTTGTTTATACTGCCCTAAATTAAATGATTTTTAAAATACTACATCAAGAATTCAGCAACATCAAGGATACATTCCTCCTCTCATGTGATTGAAAATAAATACTCGGTGAAACAGTGCCAGGGTCAAATAACTTGACTGCCAACATCTGCCCATGTCAAGACAAAACATCCCAGGATGCTTTCATATTTTGAAAGAGGTAATCTGTTTTTCTTTCCCAGCTTCAGCCCAAGTCTCCCTTTGATTTATAAGGCCTGAGGAAGTGGGTAATAGTTTTACACAAACCACTGCAATATATTCACAGAAAAGGAGAAAACATGCTATTCAAACCAACAAAAGATTTCCAAAAGGGCATAGTTGGCCCCACTCTGTTCTGTGGATCTGGACTGCTGCTCACATTGTTGCTCTCCACCATGAGATACAGTACACATAATATAGTACAAATAAAAAAAAAATAAATGCTGAAAAGCCCCTTGATTTATGTAGGCGTATTAGGCTGCAAAAATGTATTTTATTTATCATGTTACTAATTCTGTCTTTCATATATTCTCTGATTATGTCCCTCTAGCAAAACATATAGTATGGGATATTTTAAAGGGAAATCATAATTAAATATTGATGGCTTGTAATCTGAACCTAACATTCTTCGGTTTCAAGTGTCTCTTATCTAAAGATAACACATTTTATTAATCAGTCATTTTATTCCTTACAATTCAACACTATATTTAATAATTCCAGGTGGGAGAAAATTCAAGTTCCAGTCAACTTGGAAATATCCTGTCAATAAAAATAATTACATATCATTTATTTTCATTCTATGTTTTATTGGCAAAATTCTGACTCTTGTGAAATAAGAGCAAAACTTCTTTTAAATATGGAGTATTTTCTAGTTTTACGAGGTTAGTTCATTTTTCCTGCAGTTGTTACCAATGGCTGAATTGAGTAGAAATATAACAGGGATAGGATCCTGCAAATATTTCGGGGAAATTATTCAGACTATTTTCTGATAGCACAATTCTAAAGAAACAGAAAATACGTTTCTTTTGATGGGCTGACAATGATAACATGTAGCTCTGAATCCCTGCATGCTCTATTGATATGACCCATAAAAGGCCCATGGTTCCATCTCTTGTTTGTATTCTTCATTTTATTATCATTCTCTCTCTAAGGTCAGCAGTACTGCTCTCACAGCGACCATTAGCATGCTTTTGCTTATTTAATTCACTAACTGCTGAAGTGCATGCTGCTTTTAGTGGCACTCATACAACTCCAAGCACTGAAAGGTTTGGTTTCATGTACTTGAACTCAAGTGACACAAATATTTCAGTGGTGAATCAATACTGGGAAAGGATGGTCAGTAAGGTAGGGAGTGTTTATAGAAGATGTTTCATCACTACTAGTAAAACATGTCTTATTGTTAGTTCAGGAGGTGCTGGTATTTAGCTCTTTGAAGGAGGCTTCTGACAAGCCAACAACTTTCAGCCTGCTAGTAAAATAAAATTTTAAAAATTGCACAAGGTTGGAAACGTAGCTTTTTGCAAAATGCCTGTGGATTAACCATTTAGGAATTCTAGTTTCCATAAAAAGAGATTTCTTCTGTTCCCTCATCATAAGCAACACTAACTATATGGAAATGTTGATCATAAGGTACATGTATGTATTTCATTTGACCCTATTATAAATTAACATTTGATCTTTTCCTACAGAAGCCATGTTGTAACATTTTTAGGAGCACCTGAAATTTGACAGTTGTCTCACACTCTAATCCTAACTGGAATAGGAAGAACACTCCAGTTCACTTGCTCCAAAAACAGGCTCCTCATACCACATTAAAACTGGAATGCCAGTAGCTGTTAAGGCAGTTCTGATTCAGAAATTACATTTGAGGGAATTTATTCTGCTCTACAGTAGCCATTTCCCTACCATATAAAAAATTAATATAAATAATTCCATACCAAAACCAATTATCTGCTTTTTGCAGCACTTCTTCAACATAGCATGACCTTTTGTATTTACTGTGAGAAGACAGGTAAAAAGAAGGAAAACAATACTATAAAATGTTTCTGTACTTTAGAGTTGTACCTGGACTGCACAAATTAGGCTGAGAGGCAAATGAAAAGCTATTTTTGGTTTCCTGTTAACACCACAAGTACTTCTAAGGAGCTGAAGCCCTTGGAGCACACTTGTGGCTAATCTTGGGTAATATAGCTGGCAGAGGGACCAAAAGAAGATTACAGTTATAAAAACACAAGGAGGCCTTTGCCAAGAAATGCAAACAAAAAGGAAATATTTTAAGAAAATAAACAAAGCTACTGAGTAAAACATACACAGAGAGGAAAAAGGAACAAAAGAACATTTGAGTCTTGATGTCTTAACATTTTGTGGCAACGTATGTGATAGTCCAGCCAGAGTGTGTGAAAGAACGTTACAGCTGTGTAAGCTATGAGATATCCACACACGCCTTGAGATCAGCAAGCCATCAGGAAAGCCCACCTAGTTTGCCAGCTTTGCAGGTCTTCTCTGATTCTACTAAAAATAATAAGTTCCATCCAGTCCCATCCCTGTGATTGCACAGGCTACACAGCGAGTCAAGGGGCTCTTTGCAAACGCTGCTTTAAATAGAAACCCCTGTTCCTTTTCCAAGGTGCAAGGGTTTATAGCAATTTCCTGGGGCTATAAAACATGTATTTGAAAAGAAGACAATCTTCTTCTGTTCCACCTAGCCTATGCTATTCTAGTCTTATCGTGGCTATCTGCCAAGGACCAGCAAGTGGCTATTAGAAACAGAAGGCTATCACGAATACTGAGTCAATTGTACGGCAGGCCATGGCAGGTGAATAGTGTTATACAGTGCACTAAGGGAAGAATGGGATCAGCAGATATTACGGCCAAAAAGAAATACACCAGAGTGAGAATCCTCACATGCCAAATTCCCCATTCATCCCTGTGCTTATGACTTCCAGGCCATGCCTATACCATCAGAGAACTTGATCCAGAGCCCAGTCTCAGAACATACACATTGCCTAGACACTGCTTTATGCTGTGGCTTCTATTTAGAGCAAGCCATCTGCTCCCCCCTTCCAAACACTCCAGCTCCGACCTCCTGCCCATTGTCTCAGCCTTGACCAAGGAACTGTACAACATCCACATCACCGTGGTGCAAACTCAAAGTTTGCACGTTTTCCTCCAGAAACTTATTAAAAAAGGCACTGAATTAAACTAATTGAAGACCCAAGATCAGTATCTTAATCTTTCATTTCTCCAGGCTATATGCTGTAGGATATCACAACAATATGGAAGACTGAATGAAAACAGGCAGTGGAATTAAAAGACAAAATATTTCTGTAGCTGCTGTTTGCTTTAATTATGAGAGTATAAGGAATAGAAGCTTCTTTTTAGTGTTTTACAAGAAGTTTGCCTTTTTTTTTGTGTTTGCCCTTTTTTTGCAGTAATTTATTAAAAGATTCCATTAGATTTTACACAACTTTGATTTTTTTTTCAAAGTAACTCAAATACGGTTTAAGTTCCTACTTGCTCTAGATTGTAGAGTTCTGAAAAATTATCTGCTGTCACTATCCAGTACAAAATATCTTATAGCTCTGATGTAGCAGAGGTCCTCCAGAGTTATCAAAAGAACTTTGCTGAGGAAGTCCATTATCAAAACCTTTGTAGTACAGCCAAAGAAAAGGAGACAGAGAGAAGAAAAGCAACTTTTTGTATAGTCATATCCTATCCTTTACTCTGGCAGTCTTTCTAAACTATAAATGAAGTTTTGTGACATAAGATTAGGAGAAAATTGGTATCTGGAGAGGTGTTGTTGATACAAGTCTAGATCACAACGAGTGTGTTTTTAACTTTATGTGAATATGTCCCTAATATTGAATATTTTTAAATTATGAAAAATCGATTTTTTTCAAATTATCAATTTTTAAATATAGAATACTCAAAACAAACCTGGCAAATAGATGGAAAAACTGAGGATACAGAAAGGTGTGAAAGAACTGGGACTCAGGAGACCTGTTTGTCATACTTTTCGCATAAGAAAGTCACAGACATCTTTATCTATGTTAATTTAGTTTGATTTTTTTTTCACGAAAACATTCATTTTAGCCTAGCTTTATAATAAATTTACTATTATGCAACATTGAAATATGCAGTATTTCTTCACTGTCAGAGAGTGGAAAGTTAAGGCTGGATTTTCTGTGTCAATAGAGACTTTCCATTGAGGAATTATTTTGCTCTTGATGGGTTTTTTTTTCCTGAAAATGCGGATAACAGTTCTCTTCTGCCTCACAAGGACGATAAAAATGTTGAAAGACTGTGAAGCACAAAACTTAGATCATAGAATCATAGAATCATAGAATCCTAGGGTTGGAAGGGACCTTAGTAGATCATCTAGTCCAACCCCCCTGCCAGAGNATTGAAAGACTGTGAAACACAAAACTTAGATGACAATGAGTAGCTTAAAAATTCATATTTCAGTTTAATTTCTTCTTGTTTATCATTATTTCGAATATATGGAGTTTTTTAACTTATGTAAGAGTGAGATTCAGCTGCCTAAACACAAGCAACTCAAAGCACTTAAGATGTCCAAGCTCTTTGTAGAAACCCAACATATGTGACATGTGCCAAGGCTGGCAGATGTGTTGCAGGGCTTGTAGAGTATTTGCACCCTTCTGGAGTGGCAGCCTTGCAGGTTATCACAGGGCATCTCAAAGGGTGTGAAATGCAATCCCACTCTCCACTTGCACTAATAGGCACCTAACTCATCTATAGGTTCTTACATGGAGGCATCTTAGCCTCCAACTGAATCTTGCCGTGGGTAACTTTTTGAGCCCTGTGAAAATACTTCAATTATTGACAATGGTGTCTGTATGCTTAAACATAAGAAGGCCTGGAGTTTTAAAACTTTAACTTGCAGGAGAAAGGATGGTCATATCACAAACTGACCTTGCTCTGAAATCGGTGTTGTAATAGAAGAGTAGTTAGTACATTAGAAAAGAGATAGAATTCATGCAACACATATTATTTCATAAGTCAATATATTTTAAACAGGAGGAACAGCTATTAACATCTACTGTATTGATTTTGGATTAACTTTTCTTGTTAATGTGTGCAACTACAGCAAACCTACAAAGGTCAGTAGGTGTATTTCACATTTCACTAAAGGCTAAGGACAACTATTTTGGTTATGGCCCTACTTAAGGCTTTCTGATATAATTTCATTTAGCATTGTGCATCACAGGCCCAAAAATTCAGTTCTTTTCCCATTCATAATTTCTATTTTAGACATAACACATCCTTTGAACAGACTACTCTTAATTTTACAAATTTCAAGTGCTCAAACAATCCATCACCTTTATGCAAATTTTACCATTTTAATGAGTCACTGTCAAAAACGTGTTAACTTCCTCATGCGAACATTAAACAAATTGTTCCTTATTAGAAATCAGAATTTTTGCAAACACTTCACACTTATAGTCCTTACTTTTCTCTAATTAATTCTTTCACCTTCTTCAGTGCCATTAAAAAATACGTTTTTTAAACCTTGAATGTTTCTGACTTTAGTTTTGTAGACTCTTTCCAGTTGGCTGACAAGCCTTTAAACTCCAGGCACAAGGAGCTTGACTCATTTGCTTGTTTCTAGTATTCCTATACAAGCTTTACCTGTCACACCTGGCCTCCAGCTGCAATTCCAGTGGGAAAGAAGTCTCCTTTAGGTCTGCAGCTATATCTACTACTCCTCTATGGACATCTCAGGTACAATAGGCATTAGCGACTCAAAAGGCATTAGGTACTTCTTTTAGGCAACTGACCCAAGCCCAAGAAATATTAAGACTTTTGCAGATACTACCTGCAGAATTAGCATAATAGGACACATTTTTACTATAAGTGTCTTATGTCTGAAAACAACACTTGCTTCCCAGCTGTAGCTGAAAAGATCTTGACTGGCCACCTGTAATGACCAAAAATTTCTGCTTCTTGAAATAGACTCCCATTTTACAGTTAGGATTCTCACTCTGTTGCTTCAAGAGCTCAACTTACTTCAATAGGAAATTTATCTAATATAAGGCTCTTACTTGGAAGATAAAAGATCTATGATTGTTGTGTGCTCACTTTTCTATTAATGTTTGTGGTACTCAGAGCTTTCATTGCCAACAAATACAGGGGTTTTTCTCACTTATTTCTATCTTGCTTCATTTCAAGACCACTATTTCTTGCCCTATCCTAAGTGGACAAGGAGAACAAATTATTGCACAATTCTTTACAGCATTATTGTACATATTTGAACACTGTTATCATGTCTCCCTTTAGTCTTCTATTCTCTAGACTAAACAAACCCTCTTCTCTCAATCTTTTCTCAGAGGTCATATTCTCTAGACCTCTGATCTCTGTGCTGGACACTCTCTAATGGCTAAATGTTCTTCCTATGTGTGGTTTCCCAAAACCCCTGAAAGCTTTAGAAAAGGCTTAACAGTGTTGAGTAAAGGGATTATGAGTCTTACACTGAATTTATCTAATGTGTACTCCTTATATATGATTCTTGCTTTTTTTCATAAGACTATGACATCATGTTCCCAGCATCTTCTACTGGAGGTGGCCAAAAACAGACTGTAAAAGTATTTTAAGATGGAGTAAAATGCCAGCTGAGAATTTTTATTAGTATTTGGCACTAGTATGCAGTTGAATCACATGGAATACCATGAGCACTTCTCCTAGAACTGGAGTTATATTTTCATAACATTCTGGGTTTTTTGTCAAAAGAAAATCATCTTCAAGAAAAAAAAATCAAAAGCAGTAACAGGATTCAGTAAGACTGAAAAAGTATTTTACATCACAATTATAACTATTCTAAGTGAAATGACCTAAATTTCAAATGAACAATTTTATGGTTTTTCCTCATATTTAATTTTAAAAATTCCCTATGCCAGAGATAAGTATATTTGTACATCTCACATTGAATTTCAACAGGATTTTTGCTTTAATATAGTACTAAAATCTTGCATGTGAAAAAAGTATATGTTATTTTTATAAGACATTATTAATTTAAAAAACTCTCTGCCTCTGTTTGAACACATTTAGGTGATTGCAATAACATTCGTCTTGAAAGAAATTAAATAAATTTACTTCTCAAATCTCAATTTTTTCTAAAAAAATGAAGTTTACACATGGAAAAAGGGATATTTCCTGTGGAATGAAAGCTGAATCATTCACCTATTCTATATGTGTTCCGTTGTTATTTAGACCATTGTGCAAACATTAAATACAGTAACATTTCTACTGGAATGTTTGTTGTAAACTTTTCTCTCTGACGCGTATACTGTATCGTTCTCTATTCTTATTTAACTGCAGATTGAGTAATCTTAATCTGTTCACATCAAATAAATACAATAGAATTTGACTCAGTACATCTTTCCACAACTATTTTAATGTGAAATGTCAAGCTTAGCCCAGCATCCCTCATCCTTGTCCTTCAGACACTGATATGTATGGCTAACTATGTCCATATGAGTGGTCCCACTAACTTCAGACGGGACTTTCAGACACTCTGAAGTCACTTAACTCAATCCTTCCCGTCCCTGGGAAGCATTATGGATTTGACAGGGAGGACCGACGGCTGAACCTGCTATGCACAGAACACTTTCTGGTCAAGCAGAAAGTAGGGGATGATTGTGTTTTCTGATGTGCCAGCTGGGTCTAAAACTCTCAGTCAGGGGTCACTGTGCTGGGTGTAAGAATTCCAGCACCCAGCAGTCTGTATTAAAGCACAAATAAGTAACAAGAATAACATAAGCATGTGTTTTGCTTTAGCTTTTAGACACTTAATTCAAACTGTGGCATTAATAAGCACTGATGTCTTGTTTCTTAAAATCATAGCATTCATAAAATGTGTTGCTTCCTTTGAATTTTTAGAAACAAAATTACAGAAATGATGTTACAACTTGTCTCAGTTCAACAGCAGAAGAACCTGAATTAAGGCATCTCCTAAGACATTGAAGAGGCGATTATAATAGTAGATAAGATACAGTCCTGAGCACCAAAGATATTGGACTTTTGAGGTTCTACCCATCTACAATTTTAAAGTAATTATATTTGCAAATATGAATGTATTACAAACCACCATCCTTCTAAGTAAATTTAAACAGTACCCTTGATCTCTATCAGTAAGTCTTTTTCTGTTAACTAATAACACATTGCCACCAAACCTTTCACTGCCATCTGTTCAAATGGAAACATGTGGTATTAGAGTTCTAATACTATGCCCTTGGTAAAGATATACCTTAGAGACTTCTTTTGGAAAACTTCATAGTTAGCAAACAATTTGTGGGCAGTTAATTTGCTCCCTTGCTGGGGTTTGCATTCCCACGTGTGAAATGTGCTATTCTGATGGTAATGTTAAATTAAATGAATGTACACAGGATCATATTTACATAATATGGATTGTATTTACTCTGTGGGAAACTTGACTGTCCTGTAAAAGACCATTATTGAACAGAACAGAGAGTATTTGAATTTATTTTTGTTGTTCTTGAGCTCTTCCTGTAAAGTTGTAGAACGAAACGTCCTCTTCTTGCATCAGTTCAAGCCATATTACATAGTAGAAATGAAAAACACCTTCCATACATGCGAGCACACATGAAGCCACACACACTCATCTTGCAGTACAAATTCTCAGGGGGCTACGCTTATTGAAAAAGCATAATGTATTCACACTATAAACACATTTCCTTTTGGGTTTTTTTTCTTTTCCCTTTTCCCTAAAAATCACAAAACAAACTATTTTGAGAACATCTTCAAAAAGTAATGCCAGATTGTGAGACATTTGTGGTGAACAGTGTGTTTCCTCATGCAGTAGGGTTCTTCTCCTGTGAGTATGGCTAATTGTCTTAGGAGTTGAATACATACAGAAGTGCATATCTTTTGTGATCAAAGGTTATCAGTAGCAAAACCTGTTCATTTTGTAATCACACACTTAGTGAACATGTTTGTCAAAAGAAAATGAAGATGAAATGATGAACACAAGCATTTTGCAAACTGCCATGTGCTTGTTTTAATAGCAAGGAAAAATATTCTTCAAGTTTTCAGATTTATAAATTAATTCAGCAAATCACTTTACCCTTATCAAACAAGTCGTTCAAGAAATGGATAAAAGATTAAAAAGGAATTAAAAACTTGTTGGTTAAAGCCCACAAAATAAGCGCTTCAGCTACAGTTAGAGTTCTCAAGTTCTTGCCTTTATCTACTTCATGAATATGAGGCTATGCAGCCTTTTATTTTATGTCAAATATTTGGGTTCAGCCCTGCACCTACCAAAACCTGTGAGCATTCATGCTGGGCAGGTCAAGGGAGACTCAAAGCAGCATCCTGCCTGCATCCTTTGATGGAGACTACTGCTCGCAGGGGAAACTGAGAGAAGGAATATAAGCAGACCAACCTGCAGCGGTATTTCTTTTGTTACATTTTAATTGCATTTCCTAGCCATCAACAGCTTAGAGGTTTCCAGAGAGGAAAGTCTATATCCACTTTTCCAAATCTAACTCTTCCACAATTTTGAAACAGTTTTTAAACCTACTTTACTTTTTATTTGTCTGTACTATTTATATGCAGCAATGAGGTCCATGGCTTAAACAGACATTACAAGGAAAAGCGGTTTTTTGGCAGCCTTTATTCCAAGTTCCAAGTGTTCTTACTTGCCCTCACTTTAACTTTCTGGTAGAAAACTCCTACACATTATGTTTTCAGAAGAATATTAGCAGTATTTCAAAGTCTCTCACAGCCTTCTTTTTATAACACTACAGCTCTGTGTCGTACCAAGATTTCAACCCACAGAGGACAGATGGGACTCCCTTGTCTAGCAAGGCACCGCTCATTACCTCACCACTTCCTTGCAGGCAGGTTCTTGGCCCGCACTATGTCGGTCCATGCAGTTGTGCTTCCTTCGTGCACGGCAGCTGCGCTCTCAGCCATCTTCATGGAAATGCTTCCTTTTTTTTGCGTAAATTAAGAGCTGAAGAAGTGTAGCACCATTGGGATGCAACCTTGCATCTTAAAGATAGTGTAACATTCACTGGAATGAAAATGTTACTGGGAACACATTTTTCATTATATAAAGGGTGTGGTTTGGGGATTTTACATGAGAATAGGCAGAGAATGTTTTTATGAACTCAAGTTTTCTTCATCAAAGAAATATCTTGATAAATGCATAAAAAGTAAAGTCTTATGAAGAATGCAACAAAACTGCCTTTAGTGAATACCATTTCTGCAACTTTTCTGCCTAAGGTTTTCTTGCTTTGCTTTTAAGTGATATTGACATTTACAAACAGAACTTTCCAGTAAAAGTAACCGTTGAAAAAGCCACATATTTCTCAAAGCCGAGCTGACCTAACACAATGTTAGATTGAAGTTACATTTACATGACATGCTGTTTTGTTTGTTTTCAGTGGGGTTACCATCTTATAACAACATTTGGAAATGATAAAAGGATAAAGTGAGGACCCCCTGTCTGTTTATATTAACACTGTATATTCATAAACAGGAACGAATCAGTGAGTACAAATCCCCTTAATTGTTTTATGGTTTTATTTATTTTTACTACATTTTATGTATCCCAATGAGAAGCACTAAGTCATTAATCATGCAGTAAGCCATACTATGTATTAACAGAACTGTATGCAAAAAACCTCTTTCCAGTTTGCTTGGCCGCCAAAGAGATTACACTAAATCATTTACACAATAACTCCACCCATAGTATTTGTTATAAATGGGCTAATAACACAAGTGTATTAAGTATTTATGGTATTTTCTAAAGTGATTTGTCATTGTATGGAATATATAATAAATAATGAAGGTCAGAAATATTTCTCTGATCTCAGAAGTCTTCAATTCTGGCACTATACTTTGTGCAATTTCTTAGCTGAAAACTTAAATCAGCCTCTGGGACTTTCAAGAATTATACTGGTACATAACCTTTTTCAGGAGACTGTGGGAAGAGGATCATAATGTATGTCAGAGACTCTACACTGTCTTTGTGAGCAATATTCAGTTAGGTGAAGAATCTGTACATGCCAAGAATAAAATTTATTTTGAGATAGAATACACTCACAATCCTCTGTGCGTGAGATGCAGATAGAGTGGTGATAATTATACAGGCACTAGAAATGCAGTGGATTTAGGTAAACCTAAAGACATGAGAATAGCAGCTTTTTGTTCATTAAGCTCAACATCCTGACATTGCCCACATAGGAATTTATACTGGTTTATTTCAAACAATTAAATATAATGTAATAAATCATTATCTACCTCATATATGAATAATGTCTGTTCAGCTTTACAGACTGAACTCTATTGATCTGTCAGAATAAAGCATTCATTCTTAGAAAGATGGTTTGCTGTTAATCTATTGACCTAGAGCATCGTGCTTTGAGGTGCACAGCAATGACTTTTTAACAGTGAACAGGAAAACCATGTAACCGCTTTGATATAAAATAAAGGAGGAGAAATACTGAAACCAGATGAGAACTTGGGGTTGCTTCTAGAAAAACTTAATGTGATCTACCAGAATACTAAAACTATCCAGATAAACAACCTTTCCTATATGCAAAACACTGTTAGATCTAATTTCTATGAAATGCTGTCCAATTTTCACCTGGTGTTGGAAAAAATTTCTTATTTCAGAAAGAAAGATGCTTCTTTTTTAATTCTTCCACACTGAAATTTCGGCAAACGTCACAAACTGAATTGACTCGGGGAGAAAAAAAATCTATCTTTGGGTGTAAAATCACATTTTTATAGTCCTGACTCATTGTGACATCTGATCATTCATGTAGAGTGAAGGATCACTTCTTGTGTGACAGACTCAATTCTTACCTCAGAGGTATGGAATAAATTTATCCTTGTCCACCTAATGTAGGCACTTGTGATGCACTCATCACAGTAACGTGGGCAATAGTATTTGTTGCTTTAGTTGTTTTTTTCCTAAAATTAATTAACTAAAAAATCATTCTTATTTTGTTCTCAAATCATGCCTTTCAAGTCTATCTTCAAATCATTAGATTTTGGTAACATCAGTGATCAAGTTAAGCAAGCATTCATGGAAACTCTATTTTAAAATATTGTGGATGAATCTCTCAATAGAAATTTCAAGGAATAAAAACAGATGAGGTGATTCCATCCAATTATAGCTATCCAGGAAAATATGAATTTACATATCAAAGCTTCATAACAGATAATTTAAGGACAGGCAAAACTGTTTACTGACATTCCTGGAACAAAAAAAAAAAATAACTAAAATAATCTGAAAAATTTCATTGTGCATTATTTATTTAGCTTCAAAACAAGTCATAAAGAACTTAATGACATCTCCGACATTATGTTGGTTCACACATAAGAGAGAGTTTCTTATTATTTCAGTTATTTTCAGTTTCTTATCTTCCGTTATATAAATACCTTTTTTTTTTCTTTTTGTGAGGATTTTTGTCTCATTTGGCACCCAAAGCAAGTCAACTACATTTAACCTATGACATTGAGACTTTTTAACTTTTGATTATGCCACCACCGTATCATTTCTTGTTCAGTTGACTGGTTAAGTAATGCATCCCTAGTCAAAATGGAAATTTAGAAGTCCTGGGAAAAAAAAAAAAAAACAAAAACAAAACTCCATTCCTTCATGAGTCCATGCTGGGAAGGCACTACATGCGTGCCTGGGACTCTGCACAGCGTCAGCATGCAATACTGTTTCAACCACTACTTGCACCCATGTAGCAGCAATTGCAGTGAGCTGAGCTACGAGGCTTTTCAAAGACCGATAATAGCATCACTGAGCAACTGCTTTCCCACATCAGTGAATAGTTTCATCTTATTTTACTAGTGCATGCCCATTTATGTTTGCTATTGTCTTCTGCACTCTATTGGGCTAATATTTTTGGCACTGAAGATGTAGCCTCAGGAAACCGTCGGGTAAGGTGTAGAGATTCCCAAAGAAACACCAGCTTGAGGGAAATAAAGTTTCCCTGGCAGATTTATGATTGAGGGTCTGGAAGCAGAGCTGATTTGTTCAGGCACAGCACGGTGCCACCTGTGCAGCATTGGCTGCTACCTGCCAACCTGCCCTGGCTTTCACAAAGCTAAGGTGTGTGATCTGCTGTCCTTGCCCTTCCAGGGAATGCAGATATCGCCTCCGCTGGCTTAACACCACCCTGGTGCAAAGGAAGATTTTTAGAAGGGTGTGGCTACATAATTTAGGCAAACTTTTAAATTATTTCACAGTGCCAGAGTTACATAAAGCATCTTTATTTTAGCAAATTCAAGCCAGCATCACAGAAATGCTAAATTCACTTAAGAAGAAACTAGTGTTATGATTCTGATCTTTTGGTTTCCTAATAGTTAAATTCCATTGGAGCTGCTTATGATTTACAAGGGCATGGTAACAATAGGAATCAGGCTATAGCTGTGCTCCCCAATCTCACTCACACATCTTTGTACCTTTAAAAATGTTTGTATTTTTTAAAAACAAATTCCACTTGATCTTGGAGTGAATAAAAAGTTTCCAAAACACATTATTCCCCCAGACTTATTTTGTTTCCGGCAAATGTAGAACAATGCTCAGAACTGAACTGGAATAGCAAGCGTTTCTTATTTGAAAAGAATGCTTACATTGTTATGTGCAGTGTTGAGTCTGGGTAATAGGAAATCATGAATTTCGCATCCCAGTTTGGTAAAGCACTCCAACATTTGCTTAAAATTAAACTTAAGCACGTGCTTAAGGGCTTTTCTGAATGCTAGCACAAATAAAGATACCATCCGAGTAAGTAGCCAAAAAGATCTGTTAGATTTTCTAGTTTTTAATGACTGTATCTAAGCTGGTCTATAGCAGTGGAAGGTTGCAGGTGCCTGAAAAAAAAGTTGTTCATTGATCTTTGATACTTACAATGACCCTAGAAATCTGTAGATTTTTGTCCGTTGTATTCATTTTTTCAGTTTTTCTATCATGAATTTCTTATGTGGGTTTGAGACAGTCATTAAGGGTCATTATCAAAGGCATCTAAGGAGATTTATAAAAATACCCTAGCAAGATCTTTAAAGATACTTTTAGTATTATTTATACACTTTGAAAATCTGGCCCAACATGTCTGACTGCACCTCCTGGGCTAAAAATTATTATAAGACTCATAAATATAGCTAAGTAATACCCACCCATTGATAGTTTGGACCTAGGATCATTAACATCATTAACTTCTACAAAATTTTAATGAGGTTGGTCACAAGAATATTTAAAAAAAGACAGAAATAAATGCAGTATAACTATTTAAAATAAATTGTCTTTCTGTTAGCACTGCTAGTGTTAGAATCCGATATTTAGAATAATTAAATATTTCCGTTTGGAAGGGATTTGAGGAGGTCAGTGCCACCTCAGAGAACAGCTAGCTTCAATATAACAATACTCTTCAAGGTATTTTGGGGATCTGTTTGCTCTTGCTTCACAGTGAACTATTTATAGTTATACTAGATGTCTATTCCTGAATATCTGGTAGGTATAGGAATGACTGTGTCATTTCCACTAGCATATGCACAGTTCTTATTTTGTAAATGATCCCTTGGGTCTCTTTTTTCTTTTCCTAGTAATATTCCACAACGTCTAGCCTTAGCACAAGAAAATGGCACCTCCCTTTTGCAGCACATAAACCTCAAACTGTATTCATATTCTTTTTCTTGCTCTAATGGAATGCAAACTCTCTTATAATGCCGCCCTCCATGTTTCTGTCCCCCTTTGATTATTAGCTCTAGGATAATTTTTTACCTGATGCCTTTGTATATTTTCCAGAATGAATTTCATTTTGCTGTTCTTCCTGCTCATCATTCTAATATCTCTGCTGATCCTCTCCGAAACTTGTTGAAGTCAATGGGAATCTTGGATCCATAGCCAGGTTACTTTATACTATCTGTCTTTCATCACCTTTTGCAACTCCACCCTCTTATTCATCATAGAGGACTTTCATTAATGAGTGGCTTACTTCTTCTAGATCATTAGTGAAAATGTAAAATAAAACCATACCGAATACAGACCCCTGAAATACCTCACTAGGAAAAGACCTTCCTACATATCTGTATTTTAATGTTTTGTCTTCTGCTTTTGTTTATAGTCCTTCAGCCACTTTTCATTCCACAAGATAGTGCTCATACCCCAGGCAATTTAAATTAATTCAGGATTTTCTATCAAATAGTTTCCACATCCTGGGCCAAACTCTTCCCCAGTTATTCATGCACACACTTATTGATGTCAGTGGGATTACATACAAGCTATGCGTGAAAGAATGGGGGTGAGGGTCCCCCATGCTTTCCTTTCAATTATAGATTTTGAGTTTTGTTTTATGATAATCTAGAATTTGAAAATCAGTATGGGGTTTTTTGTGTGTTTTCTGTGAGCTTATTGCAAGATGTTGTTCAATTAGATAGAATAATCTGATTATACTAACAGAAAATACTCTCTTCATCTCTAAAGTGTGGGCTTAATTTATGATAAAAAACATGAAGGAAGTTGTACTCCCTTTTTTACACACATACACACAAAAATTACATGTATATACATTTATTAAAAAGAAAAATTCTTCTTCTAGAATCTAATTAATTTTATGACAGTAATCTTTCTTGAAGCTGAACTGTTCTTTTAAGAGAGTTATGCCTATATTCAATTTTATTGAACTTTGGAACTTTCTGAAGTACTGGAATGCTGCTGGATTTTTTTTCCCATCTTCTTGTAGGAGTTGGAACAACTTCATTGTCATTACATAGATCTGACATACTGCAGAAGATGCATCTTGAAATATTTTCAGTGACAATCCAAGGAATGGAATCTGAGTCAGAAATCACAAAAATTACCATGGGATCAGCCAACAAAATGATTTTTTAATTAAGACCCTCTCTGGATACTTAAATGGTATCCCCAATTAATATTAATAAAACCTGTTTAAAACCAGATCTAGCTGGAATAGCTGAGGAGCTGTTGGTAATGTTCCTAGGTCACTGATTAAATCCAGTACAGATCAGTAACAACTGAAATTTATGTTTGGAAACAAACAGGGAATATTTTTGTTGATTCAGCCTAGTATCCAGTACAAAGGTGACAGTATAATTAAAAAAGAAAGAGATATTTAGTCTGGTTGTTACCCTCAGGAAGATCTCAACACAACACAGAGCGTGCAGGGGACTTTCTTGTGATCACAACAGAGAAGTCACAAGTTACAGGATGAAAAATATTAGCAAAGAATCTTGCCCAGCTGTAGTCTGCTCTGTCTCTGCTATGCTCATCAATGCATATCAATTGAATTAGGTAAATAAAATCAACATCCATGGGTCTTCAAAGGCACCTGCCTCTATTTCTTAACTACACAGGGAAATTAGTCACTTATTTTACGAAAACTCTTCATTAGGATCCTCAAATTTGAGTTCAAATCACGTGCCTAAATAGGGGGAACTGCGTCCAATCTGTAAAATAAGTTTTAGATATGTGTGTTCAGAAGTACAACTCTAATCCCCTTGCGTAAACGCTCAGATGCTGTGCTGAAAGTTTCTGTCACATCCTCTGGATGGGACTAGCTCAGAGGAACCGGGGGGTGTGTGATGCCATTTAGGCTGCAGAGACTGAGTCTCTCTGACTCAGTCCCACGAACAGCCTGGTTAGCTGAGTCTGGCAGGGCCTATTCTATATAACACTGGCAACAGTTGGCTCCCACTAGGGAAGGGTGTAATCCAGTCCAGACCAGTCCAAGAAAAGGGGACAATCCAAGATCTTCACCCATATTGAACAAAAGTGGTGGAGCCCACCAGTCCCACGCTCCAGCAGAGCTCATTGACCATCACCTGTAAAGTACGCTGAACAAGAGTCTGCCTCACCTCCCGGTCCACTGTGTACCCACATGCGAAAGATTCATGGGGCTAGGGAGAGGGAAGGCAAGCAGACCCCAGTGCCTTCACGAGTTTAGTATTCATTTATTCTACATGGAAAGAACTGTGATTCAACTCACCACAGCACGAATAGTTGTATTTTGTGATAGAAAGCCATTCAACAAGTGTCAGGAAAAAAAAAATTGCCAAAAACCCCAAACCAAAAAGACGGAAGAAAAAGTTTTCTCTTTCCTAAATGTCCTACCCATAAGGACCCTCTTGTGCGAAAGTTCAGTAAACAACTCCACCACCATCATCACCTCAACCTCATTCTTCAGTTTTTAGAGGCGCTCACACATCTGATGGGATGGCATCAAAATTTCACTAGAACTTAAACACAGACTTGCTCTACATCTTCCCAGACTAAAACACTTGCAGTACGTCATGATGTACCAAATTAGGGTAGAGGGTTAGGTAGAGAGGAATGTGTGGCCACGCATTTGCTCACTCAGGGCTTTGCTCTGGGCATCATACGCCCTGGAGCAACAAAATGAATCACGCTTTGTTTGGAGCAGCTAATCTGCTACTGTCACTTTGGGATCAAATTGCATTTGTCACCTGAAATATGCAATCTGGAGGGGATAAAACAAAAGACAATGTATGTTTTCTGCTTTTGACCTTCCAGTGAAGATTTCAGACAGCATATAAAGCAAAGACTAATAGAAGCAATATATATATCTCACAACTAGACTATATCTAACTCCTATGAACTCACTGAATGCCATACTGTCCTTTGTTAGCCACAACTAGTGGATCAGTTTCTTGTACGAGCAGTCACCAGCGTTAAAGTCAGGGATATAAAGGAAGGTCAGATGAAGGGTTTGAGATCTGGTGGATGGAGATAGCCTAGAAATATAGCAGAGGCCAGCACATAATTGCTATTCTAGACTTCTCACCAGTATCAGCCATGATTTCTTCTCTTGGATCTATCAGGGGTTGCCTACCCACACCTCCCATGTACCACTTACAGGCCCAATCTCAATGTGAGGCTGAAAAACTTCTGGAAGAGCAATAGCTGATGCAAAGAGGTAGAGCATGCTGCACAGTCCCAGCAGTCACCAGCTGCAAGAAAAACATACATGGAAGATGTATTCCTCCTGGTTTATTAGAACAACTCATTTTTAGGAGCAAGCTAATAGCATGAACTGGCACTGAGTTGTCTAGCCAGGACATCCATTTAAGTCAATAGGAGAGGTTGGTGCTTTTGAGACTTTCAGAGGTGGATTGAACCCACAGAGCTGAAACACCAAAGTTTGGAAGTGAACTCCCTTGACCCTGATGCATTAAAAACTTGGGCAATGAGAAGGGGGAATTTATATGCAGAATTGGTGAGTGCAGCACATGAACAAAATCCCACCTATTTAAAAACTGGCTTTAAATTCTTCTCCTAGACCCATTTTGACTAGTGGATTAGCTCTGGCATCCCTGTAGCTGACTGGGGTTTTTTGTGTTTGTGTCCCAGAGGCACTGATTTATCTAATCTTCCCAAAGTTGCCACTTTTTATCCTAATTCATTATCTGTTTTTTTAAGGAAAAGGAAAAAGAAGTGTGTGTTGGGGGAAGGATAGGAGAGAGAAAAAGAGAGAGAAAGAGAGATAGAGAAACAGCTCCTGGAGCAGGTATAAGATAAATATACGAAAACTATAGACATGAAACAGACACTGATCAGGTACACAGCAGGGTGCCTGTTTAATGTCCACTTTGTACCTATTGCTTGTACAAATAGAAAGCAGTGGCTTCAGACACAGCCTTCACTTTACCTGCTTCGATATTGAACAGACCTACTTTCCTACAGGAGACAAGAAGCAGTGGAAGTACAGGTGCTGAGTAATAATAGACACAGGAAAAATCTGGACACACAAAGTCAAACCAGTGAAACTTGTCTCTGCTCATCTCACATCTAGTGAAAAATAAACCAAATCCTTTACATTTTATGTCAGATGCAAGAATCTATACACATACAAGAGTATCTATAGGTACATAGGTATGGAAAGAAAAGGAGAGAAAAAGAAGGAGTGCAGATTGCAGTTTGTTTCATTTTTACTAATCTTGCTGGATTTCAGTGACAGCTTGATTGTTTATTGCCTCTTTCTTTTCTTCACTGGCATCTTCTTCTTGATACCAGTACTCTAGCAATATGTTACCTTTATAACAGCCAACTTGAAATGAATTTTCAAAAACTGCCTACATTATATCAGTTAATTGTCCAGTGACTGTGGAGAAAAGAAACCAGAACTATGTATTTCAAGTAATGCCCAACACATGGCAAACATCAAGGGAGGAATGCAAGGCCTATGCTAGTGAAGAATGCAATAAATATAGGCCAGATCATAAACACTACTATAATAAGGCAATTGAGGAAGAAGATTTGAAAAGATAAAATTGATTTCTCTACCTTTGCTTATGCAGCTTCTCCAGGAAATAATTGCATAAATAAGCTCAAACCCATCATCTCTACATCTAGTTCAACCATAAGCTTTTGAGCTCAGTATTCTTGACTTTGGAAAAGGAAGAATGATTGTCTCCATAACATGTGTTAATCTGCAGAACACTCTGGCTTGTGTTATGCAGGAAACAAGAGTTAGATGACTGCAGTGCTACCTCTGGTCTTAAAAATCTGTTAACTTTGAAATGACCTGTGCTTCACATCATTTAAACATAGTTTTCTACATCTTATTTTGCTTCAGCTATCAACCCTACTCAGTAAGTCTTTTGTAGTGAGCTAAATGCTCATCATTCTGCCCATCCTGCCCATATTTTTCTGTTCAGACATAATAATTCAACAGTTACAGTCAAGGCAGTTGCCACTGTGTCAGAATAAGCATAATATAATGTGGACCTTGGGCTGTAAAATCTTCATGGTAAGGTTGTCTTATCCTCTATTTTGTTATACTACCAGTTTTCTTGCATACTGACATCAAAATGTGAATAAAACAGAGCCAAATCCCCTTTCTCTGGCCATAGGGAATGTTGCATCAACACTACTGTTTACCCTTTGTGCAGTTTTGCTGATGGATAGAGGAATTTGAGGCGATCGCAGAGTGGCTTTAAGCAGGTTAAAAATGTACTGCATGACTATGTATCAAAGTACAGCTTTGCTTAGAGAGGCTTGTGATGGTTTTAAGACATGCTGAAAGAAAATGTAATATTAAAAAGGCCATTGGATCTATCAGATTTATAGCAAGGGTCGTCTTACTAATGAACAATCCAGAAGTTCATCTCCAGTGTTCCTACACATTTTAACAGAATTAAAAATATTATTAGTGATCTCCATTAATGGTTCCACAGTATAGGAGCTGCTGAGAAGCACTGAGGTGAAGTTTCTGGTACCTCTAACCCTATCCACAATGACTGCTTTTATATTAATTAAAGATTTCTAGTGACAAGGTTAGGAGACGGAGTAACTGGACTATGCTTCAGCTTTCCACCTCATAATTGATTGTATGTGCTAAAAGACAATATTGTAAACTGTCTGTAATAAAACTTACATAGCATATACTTATAGAGTGAGGGTTAATTTTAATCTTTCTGAAATGCTTTGAGATTCTTAGATGAAGAGCAGTCACAATGCCTGGAAAATATCAAACCTTTACTATTGTTAAAAATAATCAAAGAAATAGACAAGATATGCAGCACACAGAAAACACTTCCATATTTATTTCTGTTCTTACTTATGCAGCATTTTTCTTCCAAGGACAAACTGTCCGGTACAGGTAACATCAAGGAAGCTCCACTGAGCTGGTGGATTAGAGGTCATTATAACTGTACTGGTGGATTAGAGGTCTTTATACAAAGTTCGCCACTCAGGCTGATGCGATGTGTACCCAGCATTCACAGAAAGAGTGAAATAACTGGGCAGGCAGGCAGCAATGCTTCCATATTATGTCTAATGAAATACATAGAGCAAGTGAAAATACACAGTCAATGTGACATCTCCCGGTCTCCTTCAGATCATATGTGTACTGTTTTCCAAATATATCTCGTTCTGTTGATCCAGGAAGATGGTTTTGGGGCTTGCAGTATTTCTCACTCTGTAAGGTCCTAAGCTGTTTCATTGACATCAAGGCAATACTCTTCTGGAGTTCTAGCCAGTAGAATACACCCTCCTGTGGGAAGCATGGACAGACAAGAGAAACCTGTGTCCCCAAGCTTTTTCACGAGAGCTCCAGGATAAAAATGTTTGTGTGAGGGCTCATGTCAGCAGAGACTGGCACTTCAAGAGGGACATGAGTCATCCCTTGGTCTTGGGCTGGGGTGATGAGATGGGTGAAAGTGTCTGCCTCTTCCCTTTGAGACTGAATGATTAAACTGAATGAGGGAAGAATTCAGCAAGAGATTTAGACACCCTAATTTAATTCTCTACACACACAGACATGTATTACAGGGGCCAGGTGCCTAAGCTCCCTAAGTGGTCAATGAAGATGCAGTTGATACAGTCAAAGCCACACAGAAAGTGATTCAGTTAACTATGGGCTAGGGCCAGACTCAGCTGCCTAAACACAAGTTTCTGGTGTCTTTTGAAATGTTGTAGAGTACCTGACATACCTGCTCCCACATCATGTGAGACTTCACCCATCTGGACTGGCAGCTGGGTGGCAGGGAGTAAGATATCCACAGAAGCATGCCTACTTTGGTATGTACCTGGCTAAGTACATGGCTGAAGCAGGAAAACTCCATCTCAACTTTTAATTCACAAAGTTGAGGGAAAGTGTTTAGAAGATGTTCCTAAGTATTTTTAATCACATAAAATATATAAGAAGTTTTAAATCACACTTAGTTAAAATTGCACCCATTCAGGTCTTATGACTACTGTGCCTTCCGGCACTACGCCATTGAATATTTAAGAAGTAAAATTAAATAGCAGTCAATTTATGTTACAAACAATGACTGACTCAGCAAGGAGAACTTTGAGCTGGATTTGCAGAAAAAATAAAGAAATTAGTACAGGCTGTCAGAAAGCAGACTTTCTAGAAAGCCATTCCAGTTGTCTTACAACTTTGACACATGGATTAGGAAAATACATTTCCTGTTCCAGTTACATAAAACTGTCATTTACACATAATCAGTCCACAGTTTGGCATTAAAAAAAAAAATATAGAGACAACAGTACCATCCTACTCAGACAGTAGAGACGTACCTTACTGAATGCAGAATGGCTAAATAATTTCTAGCAATACATACATAATTCATAATTAAAATTGTTTTTCAGAAGTATAATCCATGTTGAAAAGAAATTGAGCACATGATGCTTAGTTTCTCTATATTCTTCCAAATTTTTTGCCACCATTCACTAACACATGTGGAACAAGTGAGTTTATAGTCTCCCTATCAAAAAGATGCCCTATGTTCTTTTTAGCCGTAAGAATGCTTAATCTTGGTTTCAAAACCTACTGAGATCCTGACCTCCATTATATTAACTTTTTTCCCAGATTCTGAATAACGCTGGCATCAAAGTACAGGGTAAACATACTCTGACTCAAATACATTAGTGAATGGTCTAACCATTGAGGAACCAGATTAAAATCTGGGCAGAAAACAATAAATGGTAGAGCAAAGTCACTCGAAAGCTGCAATTATAGCAAGTGCAGAAGAACACATACATCAGCACCAATGTTTATTTTTAGAAAGACAGGGAAGCTTCACACTCTGCCTCTCACAGCCAGCAAGCTCTTTAGTAGAGGCCCAGAGTTCAGCTGCTCAGTGAAATTTTCTCAGTCCTATGGGTTATCCTTATTCATGGACACCTGGAGTTCTAGCCAGTAGAATACATGGCTTCTCACTGAAGTCCCAAGCTATGCCTATTTTTAGAGCTTTGGGATATCCAATATTTTCTCTCAAGACATAACAAAATCATAGGGTTCTTGGACAATTTCTGCTAATATGTGGGCTAAGTTTGCATAAAAAAAACAAGAAATAAGTTGATCTGAAGCTTATTTCTTATTTATTAGAGCCCAGAAAAGGTTATAACCCCACCACACAAGTCTCAGAAGGCAAAAGTAGAGACCAGGACAATGAGGAACTGCCCACTGTAGGAGAAGACCAGGTTCAAGACCACCTAAGGAACCTAAAGGTGCTCAAGTCCATGGGACCTGATGAGATGCATCTGCAGGTCCTGAGGGAACTGGCAGAGGAAGGTCCCAAGCCACTATCCATCATATTTGAGAAGTCATGGCAGTCCAGTGAAATTCTTGCTGACTGAAAAAGGGGAAATATAACCTTCATTTTTAAAAAGGGAAAAAAAAGAGACCCGGAGAACTGCAGGTTGGTCAGCCTCACCTCTGTGTCAAGCAAGATCATGGAGCAGATCCTCCTGGAAACTATGCTAAAGACACTTGGAAAAGAAGGTGGTAATTGGTAACAGCCAACATGGCTTCACTAAGGGTAAATCATGCATCACAAATTTGGTGGCCTTCTATGATGGCATTACAGCATTGGTAGATAAGGGAAGAGCAACTGACGTCGTCTGCCTGGGTTTGTACAAAGCATTTGACACTGTCCCACAAAATATCCTTGTCTCTAAACGGGAGACATGGATTTGAAGGATGGACAACTCATTGAATAAGGAATTGACCGGATGGACCCACTCGAAGAGTTGCAGTCAACGGCTCGATGTCCAAGTGGTGACTGGTAACAAGTGGTGTTCCTCAGGCGTTGGCACTAGGACTGGTACTGTTTAACATCTTTGTCTGTGACATGGACAGTGGGATCAAATGGACCCTTGAAAGTTTGTCAGTGACACCAAGCTGTGTAGAGTGACTGACACGATGGAGGGAAGGGATGCCATACAGAGGGACATGGACTGGCTTGAGAGGTGGGCCCATGTAAACCTCAGGAAGGTCAACCAGGCCAACTGCAAGGTCCTGCATCTGGGTTGGGGCAATCACAAGCACAAATCCAGGCTGGGTGGAGAACAAATTGNCCAGGCCAACTGCAAGGTCCTGCACCTGGGTTGGGGCAATCACAAGCACAAATCCAGGCTGGGTGGAGAACAAATTGAGAGCAGCCCTGAGGAAAAAGACTTGGACATGTTGGGTAATGAGAAGTTCAACAGGGACTTGTAATGTGTGCTCGCGGCCCAGAAAGCCAACTATATCTTGGGCTGCATCACCAGCAGCATGGCCAGCAGGTAAAGGGAGATGATTCTGCCCCTCTGCTCTCATGAGACCCCACCTGGAGTACTGCAGACAGCTCTGGAGCCCCCAGCATAAGAAAGACATGAACCTGTTGGAGCAAGTCCAGAGGGCCACAAAGATGATCAGAGGGCTGGAACACCTCTCCTGTGAAGCCAGGCTGAGAGAGTTGGTGTTGTTCAGCCTGGAGAAGAGGTTTTGGGGAAACCTTATTGCCACCTTCCAGTACTGAAAGGGGACCTACAGGAAAGATGAGGAGGCACTCTTTATCAGGGAGTGTAGCGATAGGATGAGGGGTAACAGTTTTAAGCTGAAAGAGGAGAGATTTAGATTAGATATTAGGAAAAAATTCTTTATTGTGAGGGTGGTGAGGCACTGGCACTGGTTGCCCAGGGAAATTGTGGATACCCCATCCCTGGAAGTGTTCAAGGCCAGGCTGGATGGGGCTTTGAGCAGCCTGGTCTAGTGGGAGGTGTCCCTACCCAGGGCAGGGGGTTGGAACTAGATGATCGTTAAGGTCCCTTCCAACCCAAACCGTTCTATGCTTTTATGGTTCTACAAAACTTAGGATGAGATATTCTGTGAAGACGGAATGTCAGTAACTTTGCAGGCTGAGCTGTACTGAGGGAGGTAACATCCAGCTAAGACAAATTGAACTCCCATAGGTTTCTCTGGGAAAAAGCTACTTTTTCACTTGCTTTGGTTCTGAAGGCACTGCTTTCAGACCAGGAGGTTTTAATGCAAATTGTAACTATGGGAACATGCAAGGAGCACAAAAAATATGTTTAATCTCCAGATGAGGGAATATATCCTAATTAGTTATGTCTGCTCTGGTGTCTGGCTACCAGCTGACAGACTCGGCAGCTGATCTCTCTGAACCAATCCAAATTGGAAAAAGATTTGGGTTAGGGTCACTTTTCGAGTGGGCAAAGGTTGGGGCTGGTTGTTATTTAGGCTGAACTAGTTCATTCATCTCTAGTTACCCATATGTCAATACAATAGATTCCCTTAACATAATGTGCCGTGGGCTAGAAACTTTCTGTTTTGTTTCTACCTGCACATTTTCATGGGCTGCTGCCAGAAAAGGAAGGCAATATGTCCTGGGACAAAGAGGAAGTTCTGGACACTTCTGGAAGAGCTCCAGAATGCACTATGAGAACAGACACTTTGGATGTAAAACCTTCAAGCTTTGTGCACTTCAGGTCAGAGCTCAGGTCAGGCTCAGACAGTCAATTTGTATGCATGTGAAAAATACCATCTATGTGAGGATTTGGGATTTTTATACTTCAGACCTTCTGTCATTATCTCTGTGCTAATTTAACTTCTAGTAAATACTGGAAAGCCTCATAATAGAGATGGATATAAAATGCAACTAAATCAGTGGAAAACCTTGCATCCACTTCAAAAGAAACTGGTTTAAGTGTTCATCACATAGGTCCAGGACAAAATAAAACTTAGATGACTGCTCAATTAGCAATCATTATTTAATGAAAATAGTCAGTTTTGCTTATCTTATCTTGAGATTCTTTAAAATTGAGATTCTAAAAATTCCACATTGTAATTTCATTAGTAGTTTTGCATAGTGACTTCTCAATGAATCTGATTGATTTGTAAATTAAAGGAACATTGTGTCGGAGAGACAAATCATTAGAGAATGTTCTAAATTGGGTATAGAGCTCCTGAGTCCCCAGATCTTTACCTAAAGGCACAGAAGTAATGCTGAGAGTGAGAACTGATCATCTCCTTTAAGTTAGTATTCTATTGCCAAGACAGAGCAGAACTTAATTTTCAGAATAACTGTGTTACCATCATCATAATATGGCTAACATTAACAAGAATAAGTAGTTTCTCTAAATAATAGACATTTTTTCACTACTTTTCCTTCCTGCTTGGAGGACTGAGTGTGTGAGTATTTGCAGGACTGGTACGGGTGATGCCTACAGCAAAGCAGAGTACGTCTATTCAGCAAATAAATTAAACAGTATCTGCCATTGGCCCTTTTGTAAACAGTTCCTGGGCGCTGTTTGGAAGTATGCATGGGCCAGGGATGATTCCCCAGAGGCAGGGTGGTTGCAGTCATCTGAAGCCTCTGAAGCCCCTGAATTCTGAAGGGCTTTAACAGCTCTTTATGCTGCTGACCTCAGAGCCAGAGAACAGCCTGTGGTCTTACTCATACGGATATGGCCAGAGAGCCCTGGGATGTGCCTCCAAGAGCTGTAAACGCTCTGCAGACCTATTAAGAATAAAAGGCAGAAGAAATAAATATTTCAGGATTCATATCACATGAAAAGAGCAGAACATTTTCCAGCAAAGCATTTCCATTTTTACATTGACTGACTCACTCTCCTGAGCTCCTGAAACAGACAAAACACAAACAGGAAGTACAAAGCAGTACATTATATATGGCATATTTAAAAGCCTAGAATGGATCCTTCATTTAAGATTTTTCCCTTTTCACAGATGGATGACTGGGTGGTATTGTTTTGCTACCTTCCCTTAGCTCTTCACATCTGTCCTCTGACATGCTTTCCAACCCTTCCCTCCTCTAACCCAGTCCCCTTGCTGTATCCCACAGCACATGTGCAGGATGTGCATAAAGCTAGCCGTTAATTATAAAATCTTGTCCACACACTTTAATAGAAGCATGTGCCATGACACTGATGACTACTTACTCTCCAATACATAATCTTATTATCTTCTTCCTTCTTGTGTTGTTGAAGAAGGTAACAGGGGTCACCAATCTACATTCCAAGCATGTAGACCTTCTGGATTATCATCTGGCAAACATTACAAACTTCTCCCTTCATGATTATTTTCTATCTTTTTTATGGTCTTAGAGCACTGCACACTAGTTCCACTGATTATAAATTACAGGATGGGGAGAGATCTGACGAAAATATTCACCTTTAAGTGGCCCAGAATTTTATGTCTGTGAGAAAACACGTATTTTTCATTGCTAACAGATGCAGCTCAGACCACAGCCAACCAACCACTCATAGCGCACGGATACACACCTATATTACACACATTGCACATGCACATGAACACATACCTTATATTATAACAAGTTCAACTTTCACTTTATCACCATAAAAAAACCAACTGATGAACAGTCCAGAAGTTGCAACACTTTGCTGTGCAGCTGTCTGGCATACTCATGTGGCAAAAAGCAAGTGCCATGACAGCAAAATGGGTCACAATAATGAATGACATTTCCAGATTTCTTTTTCTTTGTGCCAGGGCTCCTAAATGCACCACTACTAGCATATTGATACTCCTTAAGACCCACTTCATCTGCTGGAAATGTTACTGAAAAGAATATCAACTTCTACTTTTAAATGGAAACTAGTATTCAGGTTCTATATTTGGATGCCACTTCACAGCTAAATGCTTCAATTTCCACTCACAAAAAATGGGGAATAATGATATTGACCTTTGTAAAGCACTTTGAAATCCAAGGAAAAAAGGACTACAAGAAAAGCTGGCATTATTATTATTTTTCTCTTACCATCTGTGGAGGGAAAAAGAATGAAAGTTGATATAACAGAAACAAAGAAGTAGATGTGTTTTGACAACTTCATATAGGCTAGAATTATCTGGGTGGAGGGTGGTATTTTCATGGAATACTTTGCCAGTTTTCAAGAACAAAGACAACAAAATCTGAAAAACAAGAGTTTATGCTTCACGCCACTCATATGTTTAAGGTCTGAATTGAAAGAGGGATTGTAGTCCGGTTAGCATTCTATTTTTGTTTGTTAGTTTTCTCCAGCTCTGCAGACATGTAGTTAGATTTTGGCTTCTGGAGTCCTCCTACATGCATGTCAAGATTTGAGACCTGATTTTCCTGTTTTAAATTGGGCAGCCATCCTGGAAACCATAATAAGATGCAGTACTGTTGACAGACTTTCTCATGGAAAGTCGAACAAAATGCTATAGAAATTGCTAGATGCAGAGATGTGGTAAAAGCTTTCAGTGTCTCCCAGAAGCCCTTAGATGTTGCCTTTTTCTACCTTTCTGTGTTCTTTTTAGTTCTTTTTAGTTCTTTTTAGTTCTTTGATGTTATTTTTTAAGCTTGGTTTCATCTCACTAACTGTTCCCATCGAAAGTTTGGCAATTTGTCCAAGTTAGCTCTCCAGACTGCCTTTAGCATAAGCAACAGTGACAGGCATACCTAGAGGACTACATGGATCTAACTGTCTTACATTCTCTTTGGATGGGTAGAACTGCCCTCTGAAACAATAACTTGTTCCTTTCCATTGGCTAGTGAGGATGCCAAAAATGCAAGCTCAGACTAAAGCCTAAATGTTATGTGAGAAAAATCCCACTCCCAGTTGCACATAATAACATCGGGATCTTCACAACATCGGGATCTTCACAGAAAACATAGAGAAGCGAGGTCTTGGCCCCAGTCTGGAAGATCAAATCAAAGTGATGGACATAGCAGAGAAGTGAGGGTATACCAGGAAGGGCAATAGTTATGGAAATAACAGTACACAATTACTCATTTTAGGAATCCATCTGGTTAGGTGTGTTGTTTCATTTAAATGATGTGTAAACGCACTCACTTAATGGCCCTCATTTATACATTTATACATGTCATGTGAGCACTACAACACACACGGTTTTAATTTTAAAACCTAAAGCACAAGTAGCAGACCTCACCTTTGCTGGATGCTGTCGGGTGTCAAAATCGAAAAGTTCAGCTTGTGCCCCTTCCAAGGAAATATAATACATACGCATCTGTGCACCCTGAGGTCTGCACACAGCTGCACAATGTTTTATGAGATGTTGCAGTGGCTTCTGCTAGACTTCCTGACGTAAAACTACAAACAATCAAACCCTCCTTCCCCCACATCCCATTCTCTCAACCAAATGCCTGAGAAAAGAGATTTTTTTTTAAGCCAACTATGTCCTTTAAACACTTTTGCTCTCAAGCGCAGAAGTTATCTTGGTATTTACAGGAGGAGATCATGATCTTGGGTATTTCAGCTTTGAGCAGAAGGAAGCCAAACTTCTTAGCTTTGGTTCAAAACAAAAGCTTCTCTCAATAAAGTCTAAATCAACCTTAGAAGGCAGAAATAAGTATGCTCCACCGAGCAGAAAAGCGTGAGCTGACGTTTAAAATCTGCACACTGCTATCTCAGCCACCCAAGAGAGAAATGATTCTGCATTAACAGAAGAAAAATGCAACCCTGAAAACTGATATCTTTGCATTTACACCAAGACAACTGCAACACAATACAATGCTCTGACACTCTCCTTCCTTATAGTCTAGCTTTTTCACTCAGCTTCTATCTTTTTCTAACTAAATCCAGGTCAACAAAATAAAAAAGAATACAACTTTTTTTTTTTTTTCCAAGAAAATGCAAATTTGATAAGCTAAAATATTTTTAATTGATGATGATTCTGGAAAACGGATTGTTTTGTTTCTTAACTCTAAGGACGTCAATTTGACATTTTCAGAACAAAAGGTTTTGATTCAAAATGATGTTTCATTTCAATAAGTGGTTTTAGTTTCACTAAAAAACTAACAAAGTCATGAGTAAAAAATTAAATTAAATTAAATATTTGTAACTTTGCAGATCACCAAAAAACTGGAAAAGAAATCAAGTAAACACTAAGTGACTTCAAATGCCTCATTTAAAAAAAAAAAAAAAAAACTGACAAAAAACTGAAAAAAAGATCAGGCAATCTCTCAACTACCTCAAACCTGATCCCAGATAATAAGCACGATATGACTTCAGTGGAAAAGATATTTTAGCATTTATTTTCCTGTTTTCAGTAAATATTTTCAACATTCTAGAGCAGGATGTATTAGAAATGAAACTAGTCACCATTAGGGCTGCTCTGAGGCCACCTTCAGACTGATTTGCCCGCATTTTTCAAAATTAATGCAGTAATACATTGTATATTTTACTTGTTATCATACAGGGAATCAATAAGGAACTCCTTTTATCATAGGCATAGCTTCAGCAATTAGACATCAGATGCACCAAATGATCATTTCAGCAATTTCACAGAGCCATGGACTGTTAGTCTGGGATTTCCAAAAAAAGCTTGGACAGAAAGTATGATAATTCTACTGCAATTTAGTGAGAACTGAGTAGATAATTCCACCAGCCATCCCTGAAAATTTAGCAGTATCTTACAGCAATACACTTCTAGGTGGAAATCCTTTGCTGGTGGCCTTTCTCTTGGAAAATGGCAGGGGAAAAAAAAAATGTACTGTGAATGACATTCTCTCCAGTACAACCTCACTTAGCGCAGTTCCTGCGTAAAACTTGATGCACGCACAAAGTCATGGTGGCGTCCTGCTATACGAATGTTCAACAGCCTGACTCTAAGGGATATATGATCACTCTTTTTAAGTGTTACCCTGGAAACAATTTGTCTCTTGGCAGACGTTGCATACTTATACAGGAAACTAAATTTAAATCCTTAGGCATAACATCTTGGTCATGCCTGCCCTTTTGTTTGAACTCCTTTAATAAAACTCTTGCCCTCACACTTGGCTGTACTAAATCCAAGTATGATCTTTGCTTCCTCCTCATTATTAGTTCAGAGGGAACACTCTAGTAGTTGTATGCAGGGTTATCCATTACCTAAAAGGAAAACGTGCCAACTTGGAGCTCTGTTCATTGACTTACATGATGTTTACCCAAGGATTTTCATGCAACTGGCTTATAATGGCCATGTAATTTGCCTCTTCTGAACAGCTTTACAGAACTGGTATTCATCATCAACTCAGACTTTTCAGCATACAACAGGTGAGTCAATTCATAGGTGGCTTGGGAATAAACAACGGAACAAGGTGGAGCATTTTAAAAAAGAGAACTAGGCAAATAGAACTGGTGCAATCAATCAAAAATATGATTCTTAAATGAGTAGTTTCAGAGAGGGGCAACGACAAATGAATGGAAATGTTATGTACACAAGTTAGCCTCATACCTGGCTGAAGGCATACAGTGCCACTGGAAATTTTGGAAAGAAATATCTGCCCACCTGCCTGCTTTCTTGGCCAGTAAAAGCAGTGCTTTCTAAACAGATGAGAAATCGAGGCAGTTATCCACCTTTGCACACAAACATAGGCATACCCAGACAGGACAGGGGAGAGGAAATCATCCTGTTATACCACAGTACACATAAGCTTCATCTCACGCTACCAGTTCTAACCATGACTTCTCAAACACCTACAGAGTGGCAGAGGGGGTACACAGCTCAGGAGCCCACGTTGGCCTTGGCAGTGATGGCAAGCTGCCAAAATTTGTGTCCAAATGAGCACGCTTAACATCTCACAGGCCTTCTGGGGGAGCTGAGACCTCCCACATTAATAAAGGGAGTTGGGGACTATTTTTCCCCTCTTGCCTTTTTTTTTTCTTTTTGAGATTGATGCTGAAGCAATCCCAGTGGACCTGGAAGCACGTGTAAAGGGAGACAAAATTGGATACAAGTCTCAGAAGGATGGCATAAGGATTTAACAATACCTCTCAGACTTAACTCCACTGATGAGGTAGATGCTGGCAGGGGACTGCGAGGAATTATGCAGAGTGCTCCCTCCCTCCTCCTTTTCTTCATAAAATAGCCTGCAAGGCACAGAGTGCCTGAGACATGAGCAATGTTTTTGTTGGGAATGCATGAGTTTTAGCAGTGGGGAGAAAAACAGTTCTTGAAATTTACTTTTCACCACCGTGCAACACCTTGAAAATATTTTGTCAAAAAGACCAGGTGTTGTGCAGTTCCAGGATTCTATCAGAGGTTCAGTTTCTTTGGCGGGTGGAGCAGAAAATGCTACCAGCATATTGGAGGAAAAATAAATAGCTCTAGTCAAACTGTTTAACATTATAACCAGGAAAAAGACAGAGTGCATGTGAACTTCTCCGTCTCATCAAAAGCATCATTCGGCATGAATTAAGGAAAGTTAACCTCATTTTTTGTAAATTTATCACAAATTAGGGCTCTATTGTGCTGGGTGCTTTTCAAAGACATGCCAGGAAACAGTTGCTGTATCTCATTATTTAATGCAAATAAATGGGACATACAAAGGATGGAAGAAAAAAATTCCACCCTCATTTTACATGTCATGAGCAGGAAAATGGTGCCTTGCAGAAGCTCTCACATAAAGGTTGTGATAATGAGGAACTGCATGCAGAGCTCTCAAATCCCATTCTAGTGATACAAATACAAGCATTTTCTTCTCAGAAGTACACTCTAGCTTCCTCATGCTCATACCAGCAACTACCCCACTGATGTCAAAGGAATTATTTTTACTGAATTACATAGATAAAAATAAAAGTCAAACCTGGCCAAAAGCGTACTCACAGAATCAGATTCACCAGTGTGTTCCTGTGGCTTTATGTTACCCTGGTGATACAAGACAGCCATAAAACTAGATTAACTAATGTAAGGCTGCTGTGTGTCACCAGAGAAGTACAGAGCAGCTGGAACATCTATGGGAAATCTATATTGCAGTGTTTTGCCATTTCTGCCTTCTCACCTTTCTGACTTTCTCATCAAAGATTAGCACCAATTCCAGATGCAGAGAAAATACAAGGGAAATAAATACTGGAAGGAAGAAAGAAAAAACAGCACTTAACAGCAGTAACTCAAACAGGTCGTAACTTCTGTTTCTTAAATTAGTATGCAAGCAAATCTCCGCTCCTGTGGTTTTTAAACTCACTATAGCCAGGGGTCCTTGTACAAAGAGGTGGCGATATTGAATTAGTTATTATTAACACCAGGCCACACTCCTCAACTCTGAAACCAAGAGCTTCTGAGAAACCACACATGAAATCTAAGGTAGGCTGAGAACTCTTGAACCGATCATAGATATTGATATCCAAGGATTTCAGATCCACCAGCTCTCGTGTGCACCAGACCTAGGCAACTTCATTGTGCAGAATTATCATTGTTTGTCATTCATATAGATCCATAAAACAGACTTGGAAAATAGGTATGGTCTAAATGATCCACAGTGGAATAGGCATAAAAATCTTTTTAAAATGTAAAATTTCCAAAATTGCAAATAAAATGGGGAAACATACAAAACTTTTTCACAAATTCCTTTCCCATCTTCAGATCAATAGAAAATTTCAAATATCGATTTCAAAAATGTGGGGTAAAAAATCTTAAAATTCTATATCTGAGGTTGTTTTCCCAAACTGATTCATGTAATACTGTAGTAAGGCTTCAAACTGAAATCTGAAACAGTTGAAAAAGGGCAGAGAATTTCCTTAAACAAACTTAAAAAAGATAGAATTTCCCAACAGTGAGAATGATTAAATATTGGAATGACTTACTCACACCAGCCTATCTGTAAGAAAAGACAGGAGATGGCTCGCAGCCTGTGTGCAAAGAAGGAAGAAGACCTGGCTGAACATTGTGGTATGTATCATTCTGGCGTGGGAATCTCGGAATCTGAAGTCCTCTGTTCATCCCTTACCTTTTGTGCCACGAAAATAGTTGCAATGTTTGCTACTCCGTAATTTGATAACGAGGCAGAACATACCTTCAGAGAATTCGAGGTTTATCATAAACAGGGGAAGTCGG
This sequence comes from Rhinoptilus africanus, assembly GCA_013400135.1. Lineage (NCBI taxonomy): Eukaryota > Metazoa > Chordata > Aves > Charadriiformes > Glareolidae > Rhinoptilus > Rhinoptilus africanus. Next base: position 47,705 of record VXBO01000640.1, read on the forward strand.
TGACAAACTGAGTAGCAGGGATTCAGTCCAGAGGGAACTTGATAAACTTGAGGACAGGGCCAACAGAAAACTCCTGAATTACACTGAAGAGCAATGCAAAGTCCGGCACCTGGAACAGAACAGCTCCAGGCGTTAGGACAGGCTGGGAACTGCCTCAATAGTAGGTGGGAAGGTGGGAACAAGATTGAATATGAGCCCACAGAGTACTCTCATCATGAATAGTGCGTGTTTGGCTGCATTAGGGGGAAAGCACCTAAGGGATCTAGGGAGGTCACTATCCCCTTCCATTCAGGGGTGGTGAGGCCACATCTGTGTCCTAATTTGAGCCGCCCAGTACCTGTTTGAGGCCAGAGGATGGAGTTTGGTTTTAAATATTACATGGAACAATTCTTAGGGGAATAACTTCTTGGATTGGAGATACAGATATTTAATGTTTTGGGATAAACAGGCGGTCCAGATGAAACAGCTTTTGCTTGTCTCTTCTGTCCTTAATTTCAATGAAATCCAAAATAACCAGCTCTATGAAGTCAGTTCATTTCACTGATGGTTTTGGCAGAGTTCCTCTCCCACTGTGTTGCCAGGAAACATGGCAGAGTAAAATGACTGTTGGACTGTCACAGCTTTAGGCCTTATGACTCTGAGGAACGCATGCCAAGGCAATCAGCATGCCGGGGAAGTTGCACACTTTGCAAGCTCCACAGCATTACGTGACCCTGCAAAAGGGAAAAATCATGAGGTTAGAGGAGAAAAAAAGACACGAAAGGAAGAAGCTGCAGAGCAATTAACCCCACCATTTAATCTGTACTGGACTACCACTGCCTGTATTTCATTTGAGCAGATGTTATCTGAGCAGATAATCTGAAGACAGCAATACAAACACAGAAATTAAATGATGGTAGCACAATAACCCCTCACTTCCCTATTAGAGATGCGATAAGGGACTCTGCAAGCCTTTTCTCTACCTAACTTTGCACTTTGACTTCTCTTGCCTTGCCTTATCTTGTTTCATATTGTCTTATTCTGTCTTGCCCTGTCTTGTCTTATCAAGACACTCCTGTCTGAGCTAGCTGAGAAGAGTCCAATCCTAATTTTTCCAACAAATTTTCCAGCCTGTATTAAATTTACCACTCATGGATGAATAATCTTTTATCCTTCTGCAGCAAATTAATTGCAGGCTGTTACAGAATGAGTGATGTGGGTACAAATTCTGTGAGTCTCTGCTATATGAAATTCAATGTAGCCCTTGCTGTTGCGATAATCCTGTGCCAATATACTTGGCAAAAACTATAGAATGTGTGCACGCAGCACAGGAATCTTTCAGGTCAGTATTGACAGTTACATATTTTTCAAAACACTTGAAAAGATATGGAAAGGATGATTCTGAAGTATTCCTTCTACCCTGTGTACTTTATAAACTGCCTTGGGTTCGACATATGGTGCATTTTTCTAAAGTAAATGCAAATAACTGCTTCTGATTGCTTTCAGAACTACACCCAGCTCATCACTGTGATTCTACCATAAAATATATGTCAGTTATTAAAAAATGAAAGAAAAATCCACAGGCATGTGAATGTCATGTTCTGTTTAACCTGGCTTTGCCGTCTACACATATGGTGGATGAAGGAGTGGAACAGCTATGGTATAATTAAGATTCAGTCTTACAAATAACTGCAATAAGCTTAACGATCACTGTTTTGGGGGAGGGCTGTACTGAGATCTGTACTGTGACTGCAGTTCTCACCAGTTGTTGAGGCTGATTTAGCTTTAAACTAGTTCATTAGGTACTGCTAGAAGGGCAATTATCCCAGTACAGAAGATGGTATGGGTAAATTCCATGAATCTCACCCAGACTCCTTGTGGATTTTTCATCCTGCATTGAATCCCTTCCTACATTTCTACTAGTGTCCAGGCTAGTTTATTTAGAAATGGCTTGTGCCTACATGTGTAATTTGTAGACACAGTACAGAAAAATCCTCAGGCAGTAAGAACTATTTAATCCAATTAGTCTTTTGCAATAGTGTACCCATAAAAATGTGTTTACACATGGATATGGGCCTCTCCTGGGGACAAACAGATTCCAGCAACTGGTATAGCTGAGGCACTGAAGAGCATGACTTCTTGTGCTGGAGGGAGCTCTATTCTGAGATACTTCAGAAACTGTGGTTAGTCTCTACTTAGCACAAAGCTGTGTGTTGTGAATCTGCAGCCTTGGTTGAAGTCGGCAGGAGCTGCATGTGTGTAGGGGAAGAATTTGGCCCATTAGGACCTAATATGGCACATCAAAGGAAGATAGGGCTGGCATCTTTCGGAGAACTTTCTGATATTCACATGCAACTGCGCACTGTGGGTGGCATTGAGCTGGGTATGAATTGATTGAAGCATAGACAGGAACCAGAGCAACTGCAGCTAAGAGGAGGTCTGCAGACCACCCCCAGGATGCTGAAAGACCACCGGTTTCCTTCAGAAAAGGAAGGAGGCTAGGGTAAATGGAGTCTACAGGCATTACAGGCTCTTACAACAGAAAGCAATTTACTGTTACCAATGGGAACAGTGGCTAGGGAGAAGGGCTGAGTGTAAATTTTTGTTCGTACTTGAAACTAGCTCCTGAGACCTTATTGGGAAAAAAAAATCAGTTGCGCAAACTTGGTGAAGCTGTGAAAATGTGCAGCTCAGGCAGGTTGGGGTCTCAGATTCTAGTCTATTCGACTCAGTAGGGGTTTTCTCCAATCATTTGAAGATCATATCTTGTTGTTATGATGAAATGCACATCGTGCAGTCTGATGTTATAGTATATTCTTGTTTTATAATGTACAGGCGTATGTACACGTGCATGCTAGGCTATCTGATGGTGCATATTTGTTTTGGGACTGGTTGCTCTCCTCATGGTCACAGCTAGCAGATTAAAGTTCCATATCTGAACCTAATAGGCTATGTTTAAAAGCTTTTGATACACTGCCTTCTACACTCTAAGGCTGTGTTCTGGTTTCTCCTTTCCTAATGTGTGTGGGCTATTCCACGTCCCTCATTACTCCACAGATTCATGGTGCCAGACCCCTCTCACGCTGGCAGCAGCAGCATGTGCACTTCGGTGATTTATAATACCGGGCTCCTCGGGGAAGAGTGTGTTTCACTGGCAGTAAAAGGGGTTGTTGTGCAGGTGGAAACTTGTTTAAACAAATCTGAACTGAAGTTGTGATATAATGGAGGTTGGTAGCTTAACATAAGCTCTGAGTGTCCAGAAAACCTATGTTATTTTACACATCAGAAACCTGTCTGAGCTCTTCATTTCAGAGATTTCCATTGACTGAAAGGAAAAAGAAAATACTATTGGGGTAAATCTGAAATGAAAATGAAATATTCTTGTATATCAGATTGCAGGTGATGTGCATAGGGAAAAAAACAAGGAGATAAAAGTGTCAGCATGGTTAAGAAATAAATTAATTTTAAAAAAATTACTTTTTCACAGCTCACTGAAGTATTTGTTTTTACTTCCAGCTTCCCAAAACCAAATTTCAGATATAAAAACATTCTCCCAGATCCTGTCATTCTACAAAAGAAGTTTATAAGGGGGAGAAAAACATAACATACTGGTAGGTAAATCTCAGAAGCTGCTGACTAAATATTCCTCCTTGAGTAATATATTCCCTATATAATGCTATTATCTATAAACTATAAAGGAGATTTTCTATTCAGACAGCTGAATGGAAAGGTTCAGAGTGCAAGTTTGGTTCAGACGATCATCCAGAAGTCTGAATGTTTATTGAAATTATCTGAACCTATCAAATCTCCAGTTTGAACTGGCAGTCTCCTGAAAACCAGCATTTCATGTGAGATTTCTGGCACTTACCTTTCAGGTGCTGGCCAGAAACATCATTTTTGTGGTGTTACAGTTTCAGACCTTGATGGCAATTACAATTGTCAAAATAGAAACTCTCTCTCTACTTGTTCCAGGTCTTCAAAAATATTTGGTTGCAGTTTGGTTCTGAAAGTGTGAAAAGGTTGAGGAGAAGGTTTTTAATTTCCTTTTTCTCTTATTTTTTTTTATCCCCCCCAATTCCTTCTCTCTCTCTTGTATCAGTTCTTCATTATCTCAGATAAAAAGTCCTAGTACTGAAACAATCCTAAATTTTGTTAGATCTGGTAGTTCTTGTGCCTCTTCAGAACACAAGACCTATAAAGCAACTGTTACAGTAGTTTATTTCTTTGTCGTCAGCTCTGTCTGTTGAAAATTAAAACATTTTCCTCATCTTGATGTGTGGCATATCTGACTGTGAAATGCCTCACCATCTGTTTTAGGGCCTGTAGAACTTAGCAGGGAATGTGAAAACCATTGTAAGAAACTTCCAGTGTTTGTTTTATTTCATTTCAGATACAAACTAACTTTATATAATCTCAATACAGAGCATTTTATATATTTTTTTAAAATATAAATGGCTTTAGATTGAAAAACAGATTTCACATTTTATCTTCTTAGGCTCCAGGCAAAATTTGGCTAAGGAACTTTTTTCTTTTTACAGTACACAGGGAAAAGTTTGTGCTGAAAGACAAGGCTGAGGTTTCTCTCATCTAACTTTAGCTGTTTAAAGCAGATACTTAGCTGAAGCTAACCATGTATGTTCCCTCTGCTGACTACAGATAGATCCCACTCAGCCCTAAGCCTGCTGAAAATCAGGCAGCCTGCATCCTAAATTTTGATCCATTTGGATGGAGGGAAGAAGTATCTGCGTTCCACTTCCACAAAGCTTCCTCTGCTCTCAGCAGTGGATTCCATCATTTGGAGCTTGGAGAGTTCAGTCTTTAATGTTGAATGTGTGAAGTCAAAAAAGTCTCTAGAAATAAACTCAGTTAACTGATACAGGGTTAGTTAATTTACAGGTTTATATTTATCGGTGCAGGAAGAGGTTTATTACAGTGGACCTGTTTTCTCCCTCAAGCAGGAGACTGTCAAAATAACTTCTGGGGTTATTTATGGTTAATTACATCTTAGAGTTGCTATCTGAGACTGGAGAACCTTCTGGGTCTTTCTAAATGGATTAAGCAATACTTCTTTTTGAAAAAGCCATTACGGCGTTACCAAATTAAAGCCTACAGAAAAGCTCCAGGCTTCATACATGCAGTATCTTTAAGCACATATGTTGTCATGTAAAAACTTGCTTTTACTTCAAGCTTTCTTTCCAGTATGTATTTGTTTTTCTTGGTTTATTACAGTTAGCATCTGTTCTTATGTCTAATCTTACTGGGAAAATCCTGTACCAACAAACTCAGACAGGAAGAAATTTGTGTCTCAGTTGAGGTATCTTTCCTAGAGAACCTCCAGATACCTTTACTGGTTAAACTGTGACAGGTAAAGTTTTGCATCCTGCTTAACAATCTTCACTCCCAGTCTCATGACTTTAATATTTTTTAAAGTGAGTTCTGTCACAGTGTTCTGTTAACTTTCACAACTCAGCCACAAACCTGGCTGCTGACTATTCTGGCTTATGAAACCAACTGTGAAACTTAAACCTTTAAACAATTATTGAAGTCTTGGGGTTATAGTGATTCCACATCAGTTAAACTAATTACTTATAAGATATATCACCAGACTTGACTGCTAGTAAGAAGTTCTGCAATAATGTACAATTTTTCATATACAGAATTATTCATCCTTTATCTCTGACTGCAAGTTTGCTTGCAATCCTCTGCAAAGCTACTTACCTTTAGTCTAACTAAACCCTCACTGAGGGTTATTTGGAACTCCTGGAAAACCCAAAGTCTCCTTTCTGCCTCTGGTGCATTATTGCCTTGAAGTTAAACCTCCTTCCTTAAAGCACAATTCAGATTTGAAAGCACTGACTCCCAAAAGAAGCTGCATAAATATCTCAAAGATTAGGACTCATTTGTAAAATAAAGAGAATATAAGCAGGTCATAAACAACATACCTTTAATGGGTTTGAGTGCTGCTTCGAGTTTAACAGTTCATCACCTACTGATTATATAGGATAAAAAAAAAAAAAAGGACAAATAGTCTAAACATCACATGCTATGGGCTGCTTTCTGAGAATATTGACAGCAATGGTGACTGTACCCAAAATCAGCAGGGCATTAATGAGTTCTGTCCTACCCTCAGTGCATAGAACACAACCAGGCAAATATGAAATCATTTGTTAATTGTTCCAAAATATTAATATGTCTGGGAGCAGGATATGGTGGTAAACTGCACCCAGTAAGACATATAGCACAGTCCTTGGCATCACTACTGGTTTTAGATATCTCACGATCCTACTGACATACACTCTTCAAAAAGTAGAAAATCCAACACTCCTGAAATACTGCTTCTTCCTGAAATTCCTTAGAAATCAGTAGTCTTCACAAGTCTTCAGATTTCATGATATTGTGATAATTAAGGCTTTTCTCGAATTTGCTTTGGAAAACTAGCATTCTGGGCATAAACTCATTGACCTTTCATTCTTTTCCTGGCCTGTTAAAACTGAAGTTTTTGGAATACACCATGTGAAAACCTATCATTTTTAGCTATGAGATATGTGGAAAATAATTTCCCCACGTCCTGTTGGGTTTTTCTTTAAAAAAAAAGAGTGCTGTCAACATCCTATCAGCATCATAATGCATTGTCTGGGACCAAAAATTAAAAATCCATTTGTCTTTTTGTTGTAGACATGAAAATGTCTCTGCAAGTTGAACGACACAGTAGCTGGTCAATATTCTGTCAGTCCTTACTCAGGAGGACATCAATAGAAGCTTTCAAGAGCTGGTAGTGGTTAAAAGTATAAAGAATTAAAGATCTGGCAATCAAGAGATTATTTCCTAAGTAAAACCTGAGTACAGGATTCAGAATTTGTTTTAAGATTGTTTAATACTGAGGCATTGTTTTAATTTTCCACACATGTAGAATTTGGCAGGAAGTAGTGAACGTGCTTTGTTTGACATCTGTTGACCTCATTTAATAATTGTTATTAATTCTTCTATTGCAACTTCATTAGAATCATATTACTTTCAGAGGGCCACAGGGGTGCCCTCTGGTGGATGAATTAACACCTCACTGATTGCCGATAAGCTCTGATCACCAAAAAAAAAATATAATTCTTTATTGCCCTAGTCACACAAATAAACCTTAATTTTACCTGAAGATGCCAATCAGAGACTAGTTAATTTCTGAAAGAAGGCTACTAAATTCAACCTGAGGGCAAAGGAAGAGTGTTTGCTCTAAGATTATTAAGGAAATATTATTCAGGTGCTTAACCGAACTGAAAGTCAAATTCAAACGTTTTTGAGATCATGCAAAATGGATAACTGGTTTCGTTTCTGTTGAGACTGGAAATCTTGAGAATAGCCTTGTCCCTTGATATTCTGCTGTTTCTGTTTTGAAGCCAAAACCATGAACTGCGGGGCAGGGTGTGGGGGGGAGAGGAAAAATGGAAAACTAGGAACACAAAAAATTTTGAAATTGGAGGAAAAGCCTTTTCTTGCTTTATTCAAATCTAGTTTGGTTCTAATCTCAAATGCATTTATCCGTCCGTAAAAACATTCTGTTATTGAGAGATATTTTTCTCTTCATGTGACATGATTGCACACCGACAGTTATTTATATTTCCAAACAACGCGTAAATTGATTCAATACACAGTATACATCCAAAGTGAAAGCTAAGCTAGGAAACTAAGCGGTCAGACATTCAGGAGTGTGATGTTGGTCAAAACAGTCAAGT
>VXBO01000640.1:55474-92058 GCA_013400135.1 Rhinoptilus africanus
GAGAGGAGAGGAGAGGAGAATAAACCTGATGCAACACTGACCAATGAATAGTGGGAAAAGTGACAGCCATCACAGAGCCTGTAGCAACTTCACGACATAACTAAGAGAATCAAGTGTTCTCCAAACCAGGTACAATAGTTCCCCGGTGGCAACAGTTTGTATAACCAAGGTGAGTAAATGCACTTCACTACGTAGACTTTTAGGGAAGTGAAGTGCAGAATGCTCCTGGCACCTAACCTTCTCTCCTCTACTCAGATGCTGTCTCAGGGCAACAGGATGAGTGAGCTTTGAAGATCCCCCTCTGTGTCTTACAAGGAAATACACTTCTCATAACTGTAGAAGAGGAGAGAGATTTAGCTTACCTCTTCCAGCTTCAGTAGCTCATGGTTATAATACTGATGGTTCCTGTCCAAATCCTTATTTGTCAGCTGTCAGGAGTGCTGTCATGCTATTTTTCCTATTTCAAGATAGACATTACAGCATTTCCTTACTGATGTAATGGAAATTTCACCCTTTTATTGTATGAACAAGTTGTATAGTTAAATATCTGCCAGGCAACTTTAGGAATTACTTTATAATGCAATCTCAATGTTACACTTATTTAGACTTTCTGCATCGAACAATGGTGTTTTCCAATGCTTTTGCACTAAAAGTCTGACTGTCTATTCATCTTACAGTTTTGTCAGTCACTGCTGCACTGTTTGCAAGTCACCCATCCTGAACAGAAAGGTCCTCACAGAAGTTCATGAAGCCTCTGATACTTGTCTTTTTGTAGCATTAAATCTCTGCTTGAGGTCGGAGATGGGAAAGCAGGGATGACATGAACTTTAGGAACAAAAAAGGGCGTTCATGTGGTTATTGCCTTCTTGGTGGAAAGACTGTCTATAAGAGGAAGAATCTGGGATGCTCTTTAAATCTCTCATCCTGGTCTGTGACGGCAGCTTTGCCCCAGAGCCTTGATGCTAATTAGTGTGTGTCCATGGACTGTAGTTCAAATTTTTATGTAGCTGTAAAGTGTTTAAGCATTAAAATGAAAGACTAATCCAGCTGTAGATCTGACTGATGACCACTGGAGAATCTGAAGAATCACGCTATCTCTGACCTTAGGAAGGTGGCAGATGTACACTGTGCCAGATGGAAATTTTGCTTCACTGAGTTTCAGATGAAGCCTTTACTGAGGTTGTAAACATAAAGATCACTGACACCTCCCCTCCTTCTCCCCTCAGGAGGAAGGGATGCAATATCCTCAGAGCCTGGAGGAGAAAAAGACATTTTTTGGATGAATCAGTCTGACTACACTGCCTTAGAAAGACATGAGACAGGACCTCCAAGCAATGAGAATATTAGTTACATTCAGTGTTACTAAAGCTAATGCTATTATTATTTTCAAACGGGCTGCTTCATTTGGAGGCATCATATGTGTTGGTGGTAGCACCAATGGGAATGACATTTAAGGCAGCATGTCAGCATACTGCAGTCAGACTGTCTAGTTCCATTCCATCCAAAGAGTAATCAGAATGATTAAAAAGAAGAATAGTTATATAAATATTATATATATATATATAAAATGTATATAAAAATAATTAAAAAGAAGAATAATCAGAAGTTATTAAGACTTCTGCCTTTGAGTTCTGAAAAAGGTGGGGAGGGTGCTTTGCACTCTGAGGAGTCCGAAAGAAGCAGCTGGAGCCATTTCTCCTTCTGGATCATGAGGGAATCTCAAGGCTCACGATGGCCCAGCTCATAAAGCATGGAGAGCTTTCTTGTGGACACAACTGTCAGAAGACATCTTTTAGAGTCACTAATGCCATCTTCATGTTCTGGTTTGTCTGAGCTGTGGCAATGTAGAAGGCATTTGTTAATACCACATTTTGGAGCTGGGTAGTTAGCACTTTCTCAATTAATTTTTCTACTTTGAGTTATTATTCACCTTCAGGTTTTAAGACTTTTCTTCCTTTTTCTGCATTCTCACCCTTTTCCTTCATATGCTTCTTTTCACCACCAGTTTCGTGACAGTGAAAAAAAAATGTCTAAATGAGAGAAAGTTATTTTTCTTGTGTGAAGAAGGAAAAGACAGCTGGAAACATTTAATCAAAAGACAAAAACCATATAAGGCATTTAGAAGGAAATACATTTTGTTTCTTGTAAATTTTTCCAATATTTTTTAGGAAATCTACCTAGTGGTTATTTTAATGGTTTCTATATAAATATATATTCTAATCATAATTCATAAAATAAATCTCATAATTATGATTGCTAGGAAAATAAAAGGCAGTGTGTTTCACCTTTCTTTCCCTTGGAAAGTGCTGGTGTTTAGTGCACTGAAGGAAGCAGAAAAGATTTATCTAAGACTCATATGTTCTAACACAAAAATAATTCTCCTGACGTTCCAAACAGAAGAAATAGTCTGGAAGCATCTATACACATGCCTTCACAGTATTCTAACCCAGATCTGTAGATAGTTCAAAACAAAAAATTCTTGCAACATTTTCTAGAGGTGAGATTAGGAAAAAAATTCCAGTATCAAGATGAATACCTAGAATTAAGGACTTTCATTTAGTATCGTTATTGTTTTGGAGGTCCTCTTTCTTGAGTGGTAGCAATGACTGGTTTCATTTACATTTTCATTGCACTAATGCTAAGTTTAGAAAATGGTGTTCCAGGTGAGGAAGTGACAGGTGGGCACATTTTCCTGCCCAAATTAATGTGGTTGAACTCCATGTAACTGTGATGATTCTCCCACCAGTTCCACCTCTGGTTGGGACACATCATCTTTATTGTTCTTGGTGCTTTAAATTCCAAATTAAAGAGGTATTTCTGACAAAAGCAACTGCCCCACATGGCTCCTCTGAAAAAATACACTTTGAAAGAACTTGCAGTGTATTTTGTAACAATACTGTTTAAACAAATCATTTTTGTGTTTATAGGAATGTGGAAATTGAGAACAAAAACCCTAAATTATCCATCTTGCTATCCTAGAAAAATGTCAGGTTTTGAGTCTCACACATCATCAAATCAATGGCACTAGCTGTCTCTTGAGTTCCAGGAGTTTTACAAGCCCAGAGACTTGTTATGATTTTCTGTGCAAAGAGATTGGAAAGTTAAACACAGGAAAACTTTTTAGAATAACCAGAGGATCAGTATCATCAATATTTTTCAGTGTCGTGTCTCCTGCCTCTTAGAGACCTTTTTTATGGCTGAACAACGGCAGAAACCAAATAATATTTTATTTAATGTATTTAGAACAGAACTCCTTGCAGCCTAGGAATACAGAGTGATTTTAAAATGCACGTAATATGTGGGAAAATCAGTTAATGCCTCTTTTACAAGGATCATGCTAATATCTTAACTTCAACCATAAGAGACAGGCTGAGGAAAAGTTAAATGATGTTGCTTAAAAGAAACGAACAAATAAAAAAACTTAATCCCCATAATTTTTCCTAGACATAAAAGGTCTGCCCATATTAACAGTGGGTCTCTAAAACAAGAGGTTTTCATATGAATCCATGTTTATTTAAAGTGCTAGTATCTCACAGGCTCTCTGTCTTAGTTCTAAAGGAAAACTTGACAATAGCACCTGACTATGTGCTGGGCTGTTACATATTTACCCTCATAACAAGCATCTGAGGTGAAGGACTATTGTCTCCATTCACAGAAGGAGAATAAAAAGTACAGTGAAATTAAGACCACTTTGATAGCTTGAGATAAATAGGTGCCCTCTTAATCGCAGTTAGCCTGGCCCTGTGACTGACAACGGAGGGTTGTTCATTCTGCTCTTCAGGAAGTCAGGTGATGAGCAAACTCCTTTTCTTCCAGGCGTTCAGAACACTGTGTTCTGAATTTGTACAGGTGCTTTTGAAGAGATAGAGTCCTATTTTTAATTGGCAGTCTATATTAACCCAGAATGTGCTGGTGTCATTTATACTAGTAAGTTAAACAACCCCAGGGAACATTGCTAAGACCTGGAACTCAATTGTCAGTACTATAACTGGTTGCTGGTGACCTTTTCACTTGGACCCACCCATACTCCCTCTGTCAAACAACTCTGGCACACTGCAGCAGTTAACTCAGGCCAAGGGCCACACTGAATGGGTAGTTTGGATGGAGCTGACATGTTTTGGAGAGTACAGGAGTTTACCGTTGTGCACATTGCCAGACCATGCCAGCTGACCGTAAGCTAGAGAATAGATGCTGGGACAACGATTTACAAGCAAAGGTGTGCTACTAATTGCAGCTACTGGCTAGCAGTAAAGCTAGTAAAGATCCTAGCCAGTAACACAGGCATCATGATTGCACCTAAGAAGCAAAGCACAAGGATGGAAGGGGATATTAGCATACTCCATGATGGGTTTTCCCAGCTAGCTCTGCATTTCTGACCTGTTACTCCCTTATGCTTCTGTCCTCACTAGTAGTATCTCCTTCAGTTACTAGGCATCCATTCACTTTATTCTTTTCAAAAGTACTTTTGGTCAGAGAGTCCCCTGAAGAGATCATTTGGTTTTCCACAGAATTGATTGAAACAGAGACAAGATTTCCATCTTCAGGATGGAGTCAGAAGTCACGTGAAGCTCCCATGGTTATGGTCTGTGAAAGGTACATTTGACACCACACTAATAGGGATATTTGACACTCAAGTGATATTTCTCTTGATATTTGACACTCTTGGATATTTCTCTTGGTATCTATTACCTTTTGAGTATTTGAAGCATTCTTAACTAGAGATGTTAGCAAATGCATTGAAGCGTGGTAGAATCAGGTTATTCCAGAAACCTGTGGAGGAAACAGTTTAAGGTACGTCATCTTGGCCATCATATGGTGTAGTTTTCAGCAGTTGACTAAGCCTCTTAAATTAGTAGCTAATTGTCCATAATCAGAGACATTTATATAAATAAAAGAGAATAATCACCCTCACAGTAAAATCATTATAAGATTACTTAAAAGACTATCTTCTATAATTCTTCCTGAGTAAGTCTTGGTAATTACTTGTGAGTTGATGCACTGACCTCATATATGTACTACTTTATATTAAGTTCTGGACATTGGATACATCCATATTCATGACTGGTGCAGCACAAAGACCAAAGAACAAGGGACTGTTTCACTGCTACCCATTACAGCTCTAGCAGGATATGTCCATATCATGGCTTTGCCAGCAACGTAGTTCATGCCAGTTACTGGTGCCAGTCACACGCTATGAATGCACGGAGAGCTAAATACTGAAGGACCAGGCATCTATGTTACGTATGGATACTCTCAATAGTGCCTCTGGGAATGACTTCAAATTAAGTTACACCAGGAAGGAAACTACTTCAAGTGTCTCAGGTGTGCATTTGAGCGTATAACATAAGACAAATTTGCACCTAAGAAGAACCCGTTTGGTTCACTAGAAGATTAATGTAAACCCACCCATTGTATACTACATTTAAAGAAATTAAGATTCCAGAGCAGGGACACGTCCCAGTTTTTATCCCTAGTCGAATCCATGCTAGAATTCATACCTGTAGTAAACAGCACTAGTTTTCAAAGAGACAAATTTAGGGATCATTGAAAGTTACGGATAGAATGGAGCTATGAATCGTTTAGACCATTTTCCCAGTCTTATCCCCACGCAATGGTAATTAACAAGTTTTCTGGACTTTCAACGATTTTATTAGGGAAGTATTTACTAGACCTTAATTATTCTTTTACTTTTAAAGTTTTTCTGTTACCTAATTGAAATTTCCTCTTTTCTAAATTGTCAACATATTCTTATCCTGCTTATGAAAGACACAGAAAAAAGCTCATAATGTTTCTCTTCCTCTGTCTTTTATATATCTTATCATGTCACCAGTTCATGTCCCACTCCACTCAACAGCAGTCTTCCCTTTTAAAAAAAGTACTTCTTCTTGTATTTCACAGAGGTCATGTTTTCTTAATCCCTTTGGTTTTTGCTCACCTTTGGACTATTTCCAATATGTCTATATGCTTCTTTGAATGTGGTACTGAAACTGGGCAGAGCACTCCATCTGAGGTTTCCCTGGCGTTGAGTAGAATGGAATGATTATCTCCTCTGTCTCAGAGGCAACACTCCTGTTATCACACTCCCAAATGAGAGTCGTCTTTTTTTGCAGTAGCATCAAAGAGCAAACAATAGGTTTTGTACTCCCCTATAGTCCCTAGAGCCTTTTCCACACTGATTCTTTCTGGATAGTTTGTGCAGTTGATTTTTCTTTCTTACATGATCCCAGTTTGCAGAGTGAGAATATGCATTTCCTGCACCTTGATGATAAGGGGAGAGGCTTGTTGATAAAGAGAAATCTTTCACATTGATATTTTTTCAAGATAATTTATATGCTGGAATTCATACAGAAAATTCTTTGATGATTTAATGCAAATTTTGTAATTGTCTTTCAAAATGGGTTACATTCACTTTGGAATTATTTCATGAGAATGAAGCTAACAGAGACATACACCCGTGCTATAAAAGTAAGGATTTGTTGCATATGGTTTTTACCGGTCTATTTATGTATTTATTTTCTAATGTTTGACTGTTATGCTATTTTGTGGTGAGATATCCTTGAGTAACAGACAAACACCCACCCAGTTGCTCACTCACTCGTCTCTCTCACTACCATGCCTCATTGGGACAGAGTGGGGACAAAATGGGATGACAAAGATTGTGGAGCAAGAAAAATACAGGGAGATTGCTTATCAATTGGCATTGCATGCAAACCAGACTGAACAAGACCCGGGGGGGAGGAGGTGGGCAGGGTATAATATTGACAATTAAAACGAACTTGGGTAGTGAGGATCAAAAAGACAAACACTAAGATCAACACTTTTCCTCCTCCTTTACCAGGCTTAATCTCAGTCCATCAATCCTGGCTCCTTTACACCCCTCCCAGCAGCACAGGGAAGGTGGAGTATGGGTGCTGTGGTGAATTCATAGAGGTTTCTCCCCGCCATTACTTTCTCCTCACACTTCTCTTCCATCTTTGCTCCTTCTCCCTAGCTACAGTCCTTCATGATAACGTGTTTTGGCGCACATGCTCCTTGGGCTTCAGTCCTTCAGAACAAACCCGCTCCCCAGAGCCTGGGGTTCCCATGGGCTGCAGAGAACAGCTGCTCCGTCTCTTGGAACACCTCCTGCTCCTCCTTCTCTGACCTTAGTACCCCCTCTCTTGTTTCTCACTGTTTTGGTCCCTCCTCCTATCTCTACCTTGTGTAATTTGACCTTTTTTGACCGTGTTTTCATAGCAGCACCACCAACTCCCCCGCCTGGCTGAGCTTTGGCACGGTGGATCTGTTGCAGAGGTGGCTGGAACGAGCTGGAACCAGCTAGAACTGGCAGGAACGAGCTGGAACTAGCTGTGACTAGCACAAGGCAACCCCTGGCCTCTCCTTGCGGAAGCCTCTCCTGCAGTCCCACCACCACCCAAACCTTGCCGCATAAACCCAATACACATCCGAATGCCCTTTCCCTAACTAAACGCTCTCACCGGGTAGTCTGTCTGGGGGCATGCGATTTTGAGATTATCCAATGCTTTCCACAGCAGCATCACAATATCTGTACAAAGACCCCGGCCTTTCTTGTAAACTTCTGCCAAGATCACAAGAGGATAGCAAAGGAAAGCTGAAGGAAAGTTAGAAGAAAATAAAGTCTTTGTTTTCAGAAAAGGCAACAAGCATCAATAGGTACAAGCCCATTTCACCTTTGAATACTTAAAGAATCACCTACAATCCGCATAATAAAACTACAAGATAATAGCCGTTTCAAACCAGAGCAGAAGACATTTAGATTTACTGCAATAGCAATTTTATGACCAGAATGCCATCCATGTTATCAGTCTGAGCAACGTTACACAAATAATTCTAGAACCCTGATATTGTGAGAGTATCACGTGCAATACAGAAGACTAACAGAATCGAATCCACATACATTTTCTTAGTAAGCATTTCTCTGGTATTTTTATTTATTTCTGTTCCAAAACCAAAATGTGTTTAGAGATGTTATTGTCCTGATTTATTGTATCTTTACAGAAAGAACCTTTTCAGGTTACAAAAATTGCGTCGCTTTCATTTACATTAAAATACAGCTCTTCTCTGGTCATTAAGCGAATTATATTACTTGAGGTAAAGCATATTCAGGATCTACGCATAAATAAAACCAGGTATATTACAAGCACTGTTGTGATATTTATCATTGATGGAGCTTATGATTGCAGAACTATATAAAAATCTTTAGGGGTTACCTTAGCTTAATGGTGTTCTTCCCTTTCACTCACCATCCATTTCTTATTGCAAACATCTGCTTGGAAATAAAAAGGGTTTTATATTTCCCTGGGACATACTTGGCTCTACAAGAACATTGCTCATTTTATTTAAGAAATACTTAAGTTTAATCAAGTTTTTAATTCCAGAAATATTACAGCCACTCATCTTGAATGACTTGCAACTCTAATCTATATATTTTTAAATGTCATTAATGAAAAAGAATAACGTAATAGCTATTGTTGGATTACGTAGCAGAAAAATGAACTTCTTTGCTTTCTCTATTGATTAGTGCTCTGGCATTTATTCGGTGGCTTGGCCTTGCTCATTTGAGCCTTGGTGCAATAATAATAACAAATGAACCCTATTACTCTTACTGTTTACTTACTTCTGTTCTGATGTTAGGTACTCTCCAGTTCATATTGTAAATTACAGCTAATATAAGGGAGAAATATCTCTGTATGAATAAAAGAAAACAAGCTCCAAATAAACTTTACAAGAAACATTCTTCATGAAATAAATCTAAGGGTTTGGGGGAGAAGAAAATGATGTGTTTTGCACTCACACTGATGAATGCAAAAATTATATACCGTATTTTACTTACTAATATGAACTAGTAAAATTCATGGCATGCTGTTTTACAGGCAGTAAAATACTTTTTCCAGATGTGGCTTCATAATTCTCCAAAGACTATCATAGTTATCATAAGATTTATGGAGGATAATTTATTAATCACATTTTTTTTAACTTTGGAAATCTGTTTAGTAAGATGAAAGGGAGCTTTAAAATAAGTCATTTTAACCAAATGTGCATGGCATTATGATATCAAGTTACTCCTTTTGTTCAAATTATTTTTAATGACTTTATTTGTTTTATAGCCTCCACAAGTCAGTACCAACTTGGTGGTAATGATATATCCAGCAAAACTCTAACATTTTGAAAACCAGCAAGAAAACTTTTCCTAACATACTAAATTAACCAAACTGTGCTATACTATTGTTATAGCTTATTTAGGAATATGTAAGCTACTTAAATTTATTTTTATAAGATTTGAAGGAGACAAAGCTTATAAAAACTATGCCTTATGTCTTTAACCCAGCTTCCTTAATGAAAGTTTATAAATGGATCATATGCATAAAACACTGCAAGGACCGAATGCTGATTTAAAATCTATATTTTACAACCAAGTTTATATTGCTGAAGCAGTTTCATTAAATCTGCAGTGAATATTAAAGCCATGATAGGTCTGATCCTGGAAGCTGTTTCATGCACAGATGGCCTGATCCGAAGTGTAGCATGGTTAGGGAAACTCATTTTCTTAACCTTTGTAACCTCTGGGCCATACCCAGAGCTCCTGGATAGTTGATCTCAGCACCTGGGCTACAGTTCCATGCCAGATCAATTCCTTCATCGCTACCTCCAGCTGAACCATATGAATGGTGGCAAATACAGACAGCCTGTACGTTAGATTTGTGAATGACATCCCAGACCATAAAGGCTTGAGTTCAGTTGCCTACAAACAGGCATCTAGTGCCGACTGATTTGCCTTAGTATCCTGCTAGGCCTCCAGTTGCTGAACCAAGAGAGTTCAGTTCCCCAAAGCGCTTATGTCACAACTTCCAATCCTGCCCAGTTGTCTTAACATATTGTAGGGCTTTTAAAATGACACTAGAGGTTTAGTCAAATGAGTTGAGCTTTAGCTCTCTGTTGGCTCTAAAGAGATCCCAAATACTAGCATGCTTGTAGACACTTACTTCCTGACATCTAGATGCATCTTAAATTGAATCATGCCCTGTGTGTGATGAAGGAGACATGAAGACTATTTGATACTCAATTGATATGTGTCTTATTGAGTGCAACAGAAAGGAAAAAAAGTTTAAAATAGATTAGGGTTACTGCGTGGATTTCAAGAGAATACTGTCACAAAAGACTGGCACCAGAATCGGCTGGTAAGAGATGGTAAGGATTACATCAGCTCCTGTTACAGGAAATGATTCAGCACTTGATATACGGGTTTGTAAAATGATGTTCTTAGGTAGAAATGACTTTCAGAGCTATTTTTCATCTATATCATATGACGCAACCCAAGCTTTATCTTTGTGACGTGACCACTATGACACTTACCAATACCTTCACCACTTCATAACAGACTTTATGCAACATAGAAATTAAGCATGTACCTGCTTGTTAAAGATTTTCATACAGACCTTAGAAATCCAAATATTTCACCTTTGTTACACACTGTTTAACAGTTAAGCAAGCCCTTAGCTCTATTTCTCATAGAATGATTCTTATGATTTTATGATCTGTGGATTAAACTGGTTAAATAATCCTACATCTTACCTTGTATATTATGTATTCTAAGAAGATGCTTGCAGTAAAGTCACTCTCAAGAGCCTCCTGGTGCAGAACTCATCTCCTTTAAACTTCTAAACACGTGTATGAATGAGTTAGGAGAGGTGATGTGGCATTCATTTGGAGCTGAGGCTTAGAAAATAATTGAAAGAAGTTCCACCCCCAGTGCTGTTAATATTCTTGCTCAACTCCATAGCATTAATTTAAAAATCCTGTCTGAGAACGTGAGTGGCTTTTGTATGTGACTTTGCAGAAGTTATCACGATGAGTTTTTCTGATATAAATCTTGATAGATGTTATACATCCTTCATATAAACACAAGTAGATACATATATGTGGGCATATGCATGCACAGATTTTGAGGTAACTTAAGGAGCTAAACTAAAGGAAATTCAACCATGTATCTGATTTCTGTACCCAAATTTGGAGTAGACAGTCTACACGCTATTACAGTTCTGAAAATAATGAAGGTGTCTTGCCTAACTGTAGGCTACATTACAGATGTTTACATCCAGGGTAGTCAATCATGTCTGTCTTTTTATTCAATGGAGAAAAATAAACAGTTTCTGTGAGTAATTCGTCTGGACCACTTCAGATGTGTTTTAGAATGGGAATGAATTATTCTCTGCAAAAGCCTGTTTCTCTTTGTTGATTACCTAGGGCCTGGAAAACTAGTTCAGACTTAGACAGCTACTTTGTAGATGTCTAAGTTTGAGCAAATGAATCCCATACTCTGTGTTAAAATAATTTCCTACTGATTTTGAGGATTCCAGATGTTCACAATTTCACCGTATCAAGGTTTTAGTCAGGCTTACCAAAGCAAATAATCTGCATTAGGGGAGCTCACCTTTTTAAACAGTGTTTTGTGTTCATGCAGTTATTTCTTTTTCCTTATCCTTGCCAAACTAATTTCCTTTAAAGCAGTGAATAAGTATGAACCATTTTTGCAATTTTTAAAATTGTTTTATAGTACTGAAAAACATTTTTATGATTTTGTGAAGTTCTGGCAATTTCTTTTTCTCACATCGCTAGAAAGACTTTGATATTTGAAATAATTGGACATCAATATGTTCTTTAAATCTTTTAGATGGTTTTATTTTTTCATTTCCAGTTGATACTAAAAGAGCTGGAAGGCTGTTCACAATCTCTAACAGCAAGTTCACACAAAGCTTTATATTCTCAGCAAAACTCTCCTCATTCTTGATACAAAGAATATTGGAAAGATAATTTCTTGGAGTCCTCTACAAAAAATAAGAATTTTTTTCTGACACTTAGCTAAAGTTTTCCTTGACAAATAGTCCAGTAATTAAAATTCATGTGTAGAAAAAAGATTGTATTATCAAAGTATATCTTTATTTTAAGAATGGGAATACTTCTTAGATGATTCAAACTGTGATCAAGCTATAATAATCCAGGCCCCACAACTCTTCAGAAACATTAAATATCACAACTTTACTACTTATATATGGTTCCTATTTTATAGCTTCTTTTATGCTGCCCTGAGGAATAGAAAAACTTTTTTCAAATGAATTCTAGCATATTCACATGTAACATAACTCAGCAACGAGAGAAGAGAGTAACTACCGAAAATCACCATACACCCATTAAAAATAATTGTGACACCTTGCAATCCTGTGCCATTCTCTAAGAAACTATAAAAGGCTTACAGACCACTGTGCCTTATCAAGAAAAGATGCTAAATAAAACCCTAACTTTGACACTGGTGTTCAACAGGCTGGCCTTCATAAATCTAAAGAGCCCCCAGTCATTTCATTTAGAATTCATTGCCAGAGAAGGCCTTCAAGACTAATCTCACTGAACTTTAACACCTAAAAGCAAAAGTCTACTCTCCATTAGGGAACTTTGCCCCTTTATGATACAATGGAAAAAACCGGGCATTTCCAGAGTATGACTCACCTACTGGTGAACAATTCTCTGAAAGTGCCCTTTTCTCCCTACATGCCACCAAGGGAACTTAGGAAATGTTCGTGAATCTCAGTGTCACTGATTTTCATTCACAATGGATCAGACTTATTAGATATCAGGTTTAATCAGGTCTTTAAACTAGATTTGAAGGGGGGTGGGGATGGTACTGGGCTGGCTGGTGAGACCTCAGGGGGTGCGGAGGGTACTGGGCTTGCCAGTGAGGTGCCGGAGTGTAGTCACTCGGCACCTGTGGCAAAGTCTGCCAGTAATCCTGAGAGCCAGAAGGCCCACCACAGCTCGACGGNAGGGTCACAACCCTGGACTTCAGGAGGGCAGACTTTGATCTCTTCAGGAAGCTGCTTGGGGAGATCTCGTGGGATAGGGCACTGGAAGGCAAAGGGGCTCACGAGAGCTGGCTGGTGTTCAAAGACCACTTCCTCCAAGCTCAAGATCGGTGCATCCCTAAGAGCAAGAAATCGGCCAAGGGATGCAGGAGGCCTGCCTAGCACTGGAACAAGCTGCCCAGGGAGGTGGTGGAGTCTCCATCTCTGGAGACATTCAAAACCCGCCTGGGCGTGTTCCTGTGTAACCTGCTCTAAGGTGGCCCTGCTCTGGCAGGGGGGTTGGACTAGATGATCTACTAAGGTCCCTTCCAACCCTAGGATTCTATGATTCTATGATTCTATGATATCTTAGGGGTTTCTGTTGCAACATTTCACCTATATTTTTTAGTTACTCATTTCCTGGCAGTCATGTTGGTAATTTATTGGAACTGAATTGCTAAGACTTAATTTTGCATTCAGAATTACTACTAACCTTCTATGGTTAGAGAATACACTAATATTATCCTGCTTTATATATGGAGGCAAGCACAATAATAGCTATTTAAAAAGCGTTGTGCATAACACTAATCAGATATTTGTTATTTGCCAAATTGCTGACAAAAATTAAATTATCAAGAAGAACAGAGCTTGATCCAAAAAAATTTACACTATTAACAAGCAAGGGACAATCATAAAGTCTATCTATAATGTATATAAAATCTGGACTGAACTTTAAACTACTTTTTCCATCTTGTTAACTGAAATGTGTAAATTATGAACTGGTTGGCTATTAAACAAAACATCCACGGATGAAGACACCTTCTCTAACAAAAGAGTGATTGTAGCCCAGTTTAAATTATTTTGGAACCGTCCCAGATTGAAGAGAGCAATTCACAACTCTCAGGATAGCATGACCGAGAAAAGGCAGGCATTCTTTTAACAACCATGTTGGAACATGATCAAGCAAATTCTGCACTATCTCAAAAATGCCTGACAAGGATACCTGAGAAAATGCCTCTAGAATATCCAATTATAAAAAACAAAAGATCCATTCCCTTAACTGATGAAACAGCTATATTCCCACACTGCAGCTGTATCCAAAAAGCATACAGATCTATTACAAAATGCCATGAAACAGAATAAAAATGTCCTTGACTAGTCTCCCATTTAAGAAGCTTATCAGCAGAACAGAAGAGGACATCATGATAATTCCTTGCCTCAGAGATAATCTTCTTCCTTCGCTGTTGGACCCTGCCAAGGTCTTACAACATTTTAGCATTCCTAATCTCTGTTCCAGGCAAAAAATTGTAGTTTGGTTTTTCTCTTTTCATTCAAGGGCATAACAGTAATTGCCACTAAAAAAGTATCCTACCAAACAAACAAAAAAAGAAAGCATAGTGGGTTGGAACTAGATGATCTTTAATATCCCTTCTAACCCAAACCATCCAATGATTCTACATAAGACCCTTGTTCCATCAAGTCCAGGACATTCTTCATAAGAATATGAAACAGATGAACTCCAAGATGAGTACAGAAGGTTTATTGCAAGAAGGTTTTGAAGAGTAAAAAGTTCCTCCTCTGTTTTTTACCCTTGTTTATTATTAAAGCACACAATAAATTAATGTTGCTATCCCATTGTGAACAGTTTACTATTCTGAGTTTGAATGTGACTGTCTTTCAGCACTGACCAAAAAGATGACTAGTTCAACCTAGATGTTTATTTTGTAGATGGCTAACTTCAGGCACAATAAATCATTTCCATTTATCTTAGAAAATAAACAAATTGGCAGTCACACAAAGATTCAACAGGACTCAGGCGATCTCTTCCTTTCCCTTTCCCTCTGCCAGCCCTCACTACTCTTCTCAGTCTGCAAGGGGATCCTGCTCACCTCCTTCTCCTCCTTGGTCTCTTTCTCAGGTCAGGGTCTGCTCTGATCATAGGAAAGTGAAGGGGGAAGATGCAGGGCTTTCAGCACGGCATCATGAACATCAATCAAAAACAGCTGCTAATGAATCAGAAAGCTCAGGACTGTGATTCTGCCGCACTCCCAGGGCTTTCAGATCATCTCCATGCCATTCCACAGACATCCCTTTAAAGGGAAAGGCAGACATTTTGGAGGAGAGGGACCCACCTCATCCTATAGCAAGAAGGAGATGTCGTGCCCATAGAGGCATTTATCTACTGTTCACACTGCCTGTCAGAGTGCAGACAAAATAGGCACTAGGGCCACCATCTTTTCTGTTCCATGGTGGATACCAAACCTCACTGGCTCTCTGACACTTGCTGACTTGAAAGACCTGCACCACTCGCAGCCCAGAAATGCAGCTGTGGTGGGCAGTGAGCCTCTGGAAGCCTGAAGCATAAGACCAGTCCCAAGTCCCCCTCCTTAGGAACCTGGAGGGCCACCATGGTCCTCTCCACAGAAGCTGCCAACAGAGCTGCTGCCTGACTTGCCTGTACAAGGAGGGATAACAAGTGAGCAGGAGCCACTGCTCCTCCCCAGGAGTGGTGGGTTAACTTTGCCTGGCTGTCAGGTACCTACCAAGTCGCTCTCTCACTCCCCCTTCTCGTCAGAATAGGGGAAGAAGTTAAATTAAAGAGAACTTGGGTTGAAATAAGGACAGGGAGATCACTCAGCAGTTACTCTTAAGGGCAAAACAGACCTGATTTGGGGGAGATTAATTTAATTTTTTGCCAATTAATAAGAGAGCAGGATAGTGAGAAATAAAACTAAAAACCCATTCTCCCCATTCTCTGACTTCCCAGGCTCAGCTGCACTCATGACTCCTCCTTTTCTTTCCCCCCAGGCGGCACAGGTGGAATGAGGAATGGGGATTATGGTCAGTCCATAACATTTCATCTCCACCACTCCTTCTTCCTCACACTCTTCCCCTGCTCCAGTAAAGCTGTCAGCCTGTCCCCATCCTCAGGGTGGTGTCCAGTGTCTGCGGCTGGAGCTGCCCTCACCAGCCCCATGCTTGCCCTCATCCCTTGCTTTGGCTTTGGGATGGGCCCTGGGTGCCGAGCCCTGCCGTTCCTGCCAGCCTTCACTTCTGTCTTCTGCCTGGTTGAACATCCTGCTCACCTCCTCCTCCTCCTCCTCCTCCTCTGCAGACCTGCACTGCTCCCAGCCCAGAAACACCCAGAAACAGCTGTGGAGTGCAGGGGACCTCCAGGAAGATGGGCAACCCATGCTGCCTCTGGAATCCTCAGACGGAAGGCCAGTGCCAGGTTGAGATAAAATTTGCGGAGTTATATTTCAACTCTGTTTTCCTAACTCACGGTATATATCTTTTTAGGTTTTCTGGTTCCATGAAATAAATATTCAGAATTTTGCACTTTTCTTCAGTTCCCTGTAGTTACTTAATTCACATGGCATTTTTTTCTCATCCCTGAATGGAAAACAAAGTAGCAACACTGTGAAAACTCTGCCATCTCCATTGCCTTTTCTATATGCCCTCAGGAGGGGGAAGAATCGTAGCATTCTTAAGATAAAAACAGCAGTTCTAAACAAATCCTTTGTTAATACAAATGTCTGCCTCGTGGTTTCAGACAGCCAAATCAAGCTATGCACTGAGAGTTGTTTACAGTCTGAAAAGTCACAGACAGGTACATGAAGTGATACCACATTTCGTTTTTAATGTTCAGATGGGAATTCAAAGGATTACTCAACAAATTATATACTCTGATTTCTTGAAATTGACAGATGAGTAGAAGTAATGTTGTACTTATTGCTGAGCTCTTATGATTTTACTGCTTGTAAACTGATATGAAAGACTCAAACAGTAGGAGAGGACCATCTTTACTTAATTTATACATTTTATTCAACCAAAGGGAACATTTTTTCCCTTTTCTGGGAGTAGAATGCACAGTGTCTTTTGCAATAACTTTGCACACATGTTCATCGTGGCTCATAATGGCGGGTGGGTTCTCATCTTTATACCATCTTTTAATCATAAATTTTCTATGAATCACGGAATGTTTTCACTTGAAAGATTCACGGGATCGACATCTGTTGTGTAGAGTGATACAGCTGAAGAAGACCTAATGCAGACAGTTTAATGTTATTTAAAGATTAGAGATTGCAGAGAAAGCCTTTATATACACTCCCAAGCCATTTATGTATCTTCCACAGCTTCTTCCCAATCTTTCTGTCCTGTCTCTCCGAGTTCACACCACCCATGCAACGTTTCCTTTTGCATTTTGTGTACTTTTTAAAACAAGGACAAGAAAAAATGTCTGGTGCAAGAAAGGAATGACTGATTGTTTTGTATAACCAAGAACAAAACCACTTTGCAGAAAGAGCTTCATTGCTACTTTAATACTCTCTAAATGCATTAACTTGGTATTATTTATGAGGCAATAGACTCTGGTTAGGTGTAAGGTCCATTCTGCTCTTTTGCAGTTATTGCAAAGGTTTACTTGTATTATAAACAATGAAGCGAGATAAATTGTGGGAGAAAAAAAGGTTATGGGTTTGTTTTATTTTTCAGAATAGGGAAACCAAGGAGCAGAAATCATAAATTATTTATTTAAGGTAACATAGGAAACCTGTAACAGAAGCAGGAATTGAATTTGTTATCTAGGAATCCTACCAGAGATACATGTCTTGTGTCTTGTCTCTAAAATTGGCCCATCATCACATTGTAGTTTTTCTGTTGAATCTTATCTGATAGTTTTGCCAATTGTTAGACTGTGGCTTGGGAGATTTCCAGATCCTGATGTACAGTGTACATGTTTGTTTCTTTGTGTGTGTGGTGGGTTGTTTTTTTTTTTAATAAGAAGAGATTCAAGAACAAAAAAAGGCATAGAGTGACAGTGAAAGAAGTAATTTTCCACATCACATCTTCCAATTATATATAATCCCTTTTGCATGTCATGTTGTTTGCATCTGCAGATAGTCAGAATTGGTCTCAGCCATAGCGTGTGTGCATGCAGAAAACTTCCAAGTGTTTGGAAGTATGTAACCTATATTTTTTGTAGCCTGCCATTTAGAAATGGCAAAAAGTTTAGAAAAATCACCAAATGTTTACTATGCCAGGCAAAAATGATGAGATATATTTGTACATAGCTACAAACTGCACATATATTAGACAAAAGATCTCAAGTTCGATATCGTTATATAAAATTTTCAACTGGACATTTCTAAAGGTTTTTCTTACCCGACAGGATGATACCAGGCCCTACTGATTTTGCAGGATGAGCGTGAAGATGGTGGCAGACCACATTCACATTAGACTCACTACAGAATACTGAGTTCAAATACTGCCAAAACGTGCAGAATAAGCTATCACCAAAAGAAAGAGGGCAGATTTTTCGTGGATCTAGCTGCTTCTCATTACCTGAAACCTAGGAATTTGACTCAGATGGTGTCCAGCCTGCCTCCGTAGGCTAGTGATCTTTGCCAAGAGCAAGTCCCACTGGGACTTGAAGAAGTCTGGTTCCGCGGAAAGAAAGGTGAGTGCATCTGGAGGTTACTACTAGGCAGCAGAGACAACACTGAAAGAAAAAAAGTATGATTGAAAGAGTATAACTGAAAGGTAGGAAATGGATGAATGAGACCGGCAAAGTGAGGTGAAAAAGGAAGAACTGTGCACAGAGACTAGTAGGGAAAAGAAAGGTAAAATGTCTTTTTATATTAAAAATTTGGAGCTCAACAGAAAAAAAAAAAAAGGAAGGGAATCTCTTGATTGTGTTTTAGTACAGTGAGTATAAAACCTATGTGAGTCAAAAAGGATTGAAATCAGCTGGATGAAAACACTGCTGAAATAATTCTAATGGCTTTTTGGTTGACAAATAAGCTACCTTTCCTCACCATTTCTGTGTTTGCCAGGCTGCCTTGGCCCACCTGAAGCAGTCCAGTGACACTCCCAGTGAATCTGCCTTTGGATCTGGTCCCGCAGGGGAATCATTTCACCAGCCTCTGAACCCAACCCTTCTTGCATGAAACACGGCTATTGTTTAACAGTTCAGAGCAACAAGATGAGGGCAGGAAATGAAGAATAATGTCTCCACTTGAAACAGCCAATTATGCTTATGTTGCTCTAGTGTTAAACTTTCCTGTTGTCATTGGCTATACAGTCTTGTGTATCTTGCCTGTACTGAGATTTTCTAGTGGCTTCATCTTGGGCTGCAGCCTGTGTTATGCAGAAATGTGGGAGAGTCTTATTCAACACCAGTTGTGCCCTGCATTGCTTTAAGCACTGCTTGACAGTATAGTTGGACATTTAACATCAGATTTCCTTTGGTTAGGATGGTGCACCTTCCTTGCATCTAAGAATGCAGGGAAGTTTTAATGCCACCTTGTGTAAGCATAATCATTTAACAGTAAGATCCCTCCAAGCAGGGGACAACTGGAGCTAATAATGTCAGTAGCAATAACCCATATTTTACTAAAAGAAATTCAGAAGACCCGCACCTTTTTTTTTTGTTTGTTTCTTCAGAATCCCAGCACCCAAATTTGTTTCATCTCTAAGTCAAGAAGTTCTTCCTGAAATAAAATCTGAAGAGGATGTCTTTGCTGTAGAATTAATTCTGATAATCATCACTAACATTTCTGTGCTAGATTAGCTTAGCCAGCAATTAAAAAAAAAAATGTAGCTAAATTACTGAGTCCTTCTTAGGGCTGCACTCATCCATGGTCAAAATCTGGAGCCACCTAAGGTACTCAAAATTCACAACAAATTGAGACACTTGACTCTTCTCTGGTGTCTTCCCACAATTATCTGCTTGTGCCCAGAAAAGCTTGGTCCATTTGAGGGATTTGCCCTCATTGTAAAATGAGGATGGGATCCAGAGGCTGCCCAGTCAGGTGAAATAGAAATCTGAGGTTTAGTTCCTTGATCATAAAAGCAGCTGGCCCTCGCTGAACACACCAACAGAATTCAGTATGGTGTTAGAAACAGAAGTTAAATGTAATATCTGAGTGCACTCTATAATGAAGGCATACAAGACGGGTATACATAGCTTCATGTTTCCAGCTATGAACAGCCATGCATTTCACTGTACCCTCAGGTGTAGAGTGGTGCGGAAACTCTGAAGAGTTCCCATAAAGAGCAGTGTTCATGTATCAGGTTTCCAGGAGTTGTCCAAGAAATATGTTTGGGTGGGAAACAGAACTATTCATTCAGGTTGAAATTTGAAACTCTCATAATTTGGGGAGAACAGAATGCTTCATATTGTTTTGGCTTTTTGAAGCTGGATTTTCATGACAAACTTGTAATATATTGTTCACGTACTGCCTTCTTTTGATAAAAGGAACATTTTTGAATAACAGAAAGTAAATTCCCCCTCCCAGACTTTTAAGAACAGCAGCAAAAGCATATATCTGGTCCCAGATTTTAGAAGAAACTTAGTTTCTTTTTGTTTCGTTCTGCAATGCAGAAGGAAAATTATGTATATCTTTGCAGAGTCCACATTTATATGTAACTTTCCTCTCAATATTGCTGCTTATATCAAGGTCTGACTGGCACTGCACAGGTTTCTGGCCCTGTACAGCACCTGGCATTTTTTACTACTCCTATATCAGCATACGAACCAAGGCCAGGTTGTGATGTTAAATTACCAGCACACCTCTTGGCACTGTTTTCATCCAAAGTAATGCTCTTCCAGATAATGCCTGGATGCAGTTTTCAGGTCTTAGCTAACCCAAAAAACAACAGTCTGTTTGGAGGCAGCCACACAGTTTCGGAAAGTAAAAAAGCTCAGCTGGTTGATCATGAGCTCCCTCATATCAATAGGCCCCAGAGCTGGAGGAGAGCCCTGGCCCATTTTATTTATGGGTATAAACATAGCCCCTAGAATTCTGCATTGTGGCTACACAAACATGGTGTTAATAATAACTGAATGTTTTCACAATTCAATTGCTATGTGAGTAAAAGCTATTCTACTTTTCAGTTTCTACAGCAGTCCCAGAAATCACCATCATTTCATAGAATCATAGAATTGTCGTGGTTGGAAGGGACCTTAAAGATCATCTAGTTCCAGCCCCCCTGCCATGGGCAGGGACACCTCCCACTAGACCAGGCTGCTCAAAGCCCCATCCAGCCTGGCCTTGAACACTTCCAGGGATGGGGCTTCCACCACCTCTCTGGGAAACCTCTTCCAAACACCATTTGCATTAGCACAGTGGATATCATTTTTAAAAAGTTTGATTTGTCTTCTGTAGACAGGCACACAGTCAATTCAAATTGCTCCCATTTTTGTTGAAGATGTAAGTAGCCAATAAAACAAATGAAAAACCAAAGAATGAGAATTTTATTCAGTGTGACTGCATGACAGATGAATAACACAAGTATATCTCTTATCCAATAGGAAGAAACATAGACTGAGCAAAGGTTATGGCTTACAGGCATAAATTTATCCTCTGTGATGAAATGTAATCAGATCCTACCAGTTTCAACTCTGAAGTCTTCCTGAACCTGTAAGGTTACAGCTCTGAACACATCTTTACCCCTAGTTAGCATGTCTTTATTTTCTGCATTTTTTTAATACAAAACTAAAAGAAAGAAATGAACTAAAGCAACCTATGACATGGTAGGAATTTCAAACGTTTTTTAAGAACCGACAAAATTATATTCTGTGGCACATTTAATAATTCTTTAAAAATACAGGGCACAGAACTTAATACTTCAAGCAGAGAATCCGTTTCATACATACTTCTTCCTAAAAATTGTACAGTTAGAGAATAATCATGACATCTGTTCTGGGAGCGAGGTCTGCATTTCTTCACCCACTTGTGGAAAAAATTGCTTTTTAAAAAATCATATTTTGTAATTATCTTCTTTGAGTACAATTTGAAAAAACAATCTAGATATAGAATTGGACAATGATTAAAACTGACTGCTGTGTCACTAGAATCTTCTAGTGAGGTATTACTATATTAATGTTAATGAGAAAGGAGAACTAACAAACTTCTTTGGTAAGGGTGGTCAATGCTGGTGGTCTTGAGTCTATAATTCCCTTCAGTAAATGCACAGAGTTGGTGAATCAGCCCTGCCACACTGAAGCATGGTCTCCTCCCAAAGGATGCTCCCTAAAATCAGTGAGACAACAGATGGACAACACTACTATTCACAGAGAGTAGAAATATCAAGATCTGCTCATGAGGCTGCAGAATTTTCTTGCATAGCTATGTGAAGAGATGTGAGCCTTGCCTAATATAACACTGTCAACAGTTGTTTCAGTAGTATAAAATTTTTATGAGATAGTTTCATTTCGTTTGGAGGAGGAAGTATTGTTTCACTGTAACAATGCATAATGAACCCTTCCTGATACTGCAGGCTGGAAGGAGGTTCCGATCACTTAATGCAATAGTCTGAAAGAATGGTTCTAATCTCAGGCAGACTCAAGATTTATGCAAAGTCCCTTTCTAGTCAGTGAAGAATAACAGGTACATCTAGAAGGCAACTCTTGAGCCAGATGTTCTGAACTCTATAACTTTTAGACTTACATAAAAATATAATGGTGTGTATTGAGTCCAGATAACTTATTTTCCTATGGTCAACACTAAGGCATCAGCGAGTGTACAAACAGGGCAAACATCTTATAAATACTTATAAACACTTGAAGGGTGGGTGTCAGGAGGATGGGGCCAGGCTCTTTTCAGTGGTGCCCAGTGATAGGACAAGGGGTAATGGGCACAAACTTGAGCATAGGAAGTTCCACCTAAACATGAGGAGGAACTTCTTTACCTTGAGAGTGGCAGAGCACTGGAACAAGCTGCCCAGGGAGGTGGTGGAGTCTCCGTCTCTGGAGACATTCAAAACCCGCCTGGACGCGTTCCTGTGTAACCTGCTCTAAGGTGGCCCTGCTCTGGCAGGGGGTTGGACTAGATGATCTACTAAGGTCCCTTCCAACCCTATGATTCTATGATTCTATGATTCTATCTTCAAACATATCCCTTTATGTCCTTTTAGCCTGTTGTTGGGATGCTTTGTTAGCACACAGCCTTCTTTCACCTGCAGGGAACTCTGGGCTTCAGACACTTCCTCAGAAATTGTTCAAAGTTGTTTTTCAGGGATTTTCATTAATCAAATTTTGAGGAGTAAAGCTGGAAAAGGTTAGACGGAAACACCACCACCTTTCTAGAGGAAAGGATGGTTAGATGCAGAACTGGGTTGCTTTTATTATTCCCTGAGTCATTCAAGCAATATTAATTTCCCTGTTAGAACAGCCTGCTGTCAGCCTGTATGGTCAGCATCATCATCCAGCACAGCAGTTCTGTGCCACAGGAATGCAATGCTCAAGCTTGTGGATTCACCACAAACTTTTTTTTAATTTTCCTGCTCTGAAAAGAAAAAAAAAAAAAAAAGAAATTAAATTCATAAAAGCTGATGAGCAAGGAGTGTTAAAGCTCCAAAGTCAAACATCTGAAAGCTGGAAAAATGCAAATGAAGCATTCCCCGCACCACATGAAATGGACTCTTCACTCTAAGGCCTGACACACGCAATGCACAGAAAAGTTCTAAACTAAGGCAGAGCTACCTCTGTGAAGAGAATGGCGATATGGCATTCTTTGACCTTCAGAGAAACTGAACCTTTCATCCTAAAGAACTTTTAAAGAAATAGACTGTGCGTGTGTATTTATCTGTCCGGTATGAGCTCTATTACACGGGCTGTCAATCCTCTATTGTCCGTGCCCTCAACAACAAGTCTTCTGATAGAGATCAAGCCTGGAGAAAGCTGTGTGCACGTAAAAGGCAAAGCTGTAACAGAAGTTGTTTGACAACTTTAACTGCAGTGGGAGTGACTTGTGACTGTTGCATCTGGAAGTGAGTGCAGAGTTCTCAACGGCCTCCATGAGGCTGCCATTTGCTCCATGGTCATAAAACTCCTGATCCCCAGTGAAAAGTCATTCATTGCATTTTAAGATTCTGCTAAAATATTCAAATGTTCTTCCCAAATGGCAAGGGTATTCTGATTAAATTTCCCAAGGAAATTTTATCTTTTTCGTAGGCAATGTGGTATAATGAAAATGTTCTGTATCGCTTTTAGTCTTAAGAATATATTTTCCACCCTTAGGACTCTTATTTGCTTGCAAACATGGAAAATATAAAGAATTGCAAATTTTACTTCATCTTGAAATTAATCCACCATTTATTTCAGTAAAATGCAGTTATAACCAACCAAAAGAAAAAAAAAAAACGCGTGGAGGCATACCCACTCCTCATCTGTGTTCATGAAGGCCAGAGAGATGGGGCAAAAGCCAAAAGGACTTAGATCCTCACCTGAGACACCTCCATGGTTTGGAAGAAACACTGTGGAAACCCCAACAAGTGTGAGTCACGAACATTACCTAGCTTTTCTGGCTTTTCTAATTAGCCAGCAGTCTGGTTACAGGGCATTGGTCTCTGCTGCCTGTATCCAGCTAGTACAGCTTCCAGAAGAATCAGACAGCCAAAAAGCACACTGGTCACCTCAGTACCCTTTTTTTCTCACAGCGTAGACCTGGAGAATAATACTCTGATTGGTAAAAAAGATAATACTCCCTAAAGTTCTCTCACTGGCCCCACATCACTTCTATCCTCCCAGGAGTCCTAGCTGCAGAGAACTGTTTCTCAGGAGTCCCGCTTTCCTGGTACAGGATAACACAAGGAATTGTTTTTATCCCTAAATCCCTCTGCTGTTAAAGTTAATCTATAAGCCTTATGTGCAAAAGATGCTTTCTAAAACAGTACCCATGCTCAAGTGAATTTTCAAGGGCAACCTGTCAGCTGTACATTGAATCTTAGTGAACCCAAAGATTACATGCAAGTGTTTTTCTGAGCACTGACAGGGCTTAAGCTTAGACCCTTTTAGAAATTTGTTTCTGGTGTTTACTAGTTCAAATGGACTTCTTGGTTTAATATTTTCATCAGTATAGAAAGATTTATGTCTTTGGTCCCTGGCCATTACAAAAGCCTTTCTAATTCATGATCAAGATATTTAAAAGAACATCAATTTATTCTGAAAGCCCTTGATCTGAGATTATGTTATATTCTCTATACCTTTACAGAATTTTGAAGGTCTATATGTTTATCAAGGACATTTTTATTAGACACCTAGGATTTTAGGGATCCGTGATATGCATGATATAAGGACTTTTGCTAAGGTTATGCAAGTTGCTTTTGGAATGGGATCAAAACATAGCCCAAAGCTCCCTACCTCCTTACTTACAGAGCTCCTGTTATTGTATTTAGGTTTGGATAAACTTTTCTCTGGAAGGTGATTGCTCACAGCAGTTAATTTTAAACTTGCAGGCTTAGATCTGGCTCTATGTGTGTGAACAGGCTGTCATCATACATTCCAGGTTACTCTTAGAAATGAATGTGTCTTTCCTCAGCGTTTCTCAAGTGCTAGGGCATCAGACATTCCTTCTACTCTGCATTAATCCAATTACTAAACACCTGCAGACATGCAATAACAGTTTTTGTGCCAAGTCCCTTAGAAATGGTTTTATAGGAGAATGTAATCTGCTGTCCTGCTATCAGGAGTCGCGTTACACACCTGCCAAGTCCTGAGCTGAAAAATAACAATCAATGTTCTAATTCATTGCAAGAATGTTTGGGGGCACATTAAAAAGACAAAATGACATTCTTCTTAATTTTCCTGCCATGGAGTCCATTAAACATTTTCAACTTGTAGTTAATTTTATTAAAAGCCAATTTCAGTACTAAAATATTTACAGTACAGCATGATAAAAACGGACTTCTCATGGCAACTTAGGCAAGTTCCAAAAGATCCATTAAAGAGAGAACTGCTTCAAGCACATATATAGTGTCAATTCAGTGTTCCAATTCTGTTCTTAGGGATTTATCTGATAATCACCAAATGCACTTCAAAGTGGAATTTTAAACTATGAAATAATTTGTTTTTCTTGTGCCTTTTTTATACTTTCCCCCAAAGATGTGCTTTTTTCTCCTCTGTTTTTAAAGTGGTTGTTCTCCTCGGAGCTGAAACAAGACTTGTTTTCAGATGGGAAAACTTTTCAAGGAACAAGTGTCAGTTAGGTGCCAAAGAATAATACAATAGAATGGGACAGAGATTTAGGAGTATGAGTCAACTGCTGACTGCACCACGACTTTTTGTACAGCCTTGGGGAGGTCATTTCATCCTTTTGTGGTGCAGCTTTATTTGTAATACACACACTGATGAATCATAGGAATGTCAATGGGAATAGTAAAAATGAAGACATTCCTAGAAAGCCTCTTTGTGAGTCCTGAGTTTGCTGCATGGAATACAAGTGTGGTCCTTTACTAAGCTAAACAGCGCATCTTTTAATCTGCAAGACTATTTATATACACTCAAATGTCATCTTGTTCCGTCATGCTCCATTAGCTTCAATTACAAGTTCAGAGATGCAAACAGTGAAAAATTATTTAAAGAAATACAACAACACCAAGCAGAAATTTGAAAGAAATTCTCTAGAATAATCCATAAAGTTGTTATCCCTGTTTACCTTGGCAAGGAATATGCAGCAGTGATAGCATGTGCTCCGTTCAGGAAGAGAAATTGGATTTGACCAGAGTCACCTGCAGTTTATAGCACTGCAGTCACTGCCGAGGGCTATACATAATGTCCTAAGGGGTCTTTTGCACAGCTGTAGGCAAGACAGCAAGAAACCGCTCGCCAACAAAGAGCATTCTGAGGCTACGGCCCCATGTACTAACCCCTTCCAACTAACTTTACATTCCCCCATCCCATATGTAACCTTCAGCCCCCCACTTGAAGCAGGCAGTCTGACAGTAATAATAGTAGTCACAAGAAAAGGTAACCTCTGTCATACTAATAATTTTTGAAAACTTAAATGCCCAGGATGTGATTTTAATTAAAATGCACACTGCTTGGCTTGTCTGTTTCTAGGAGAAGGTTTCTCTCACAGAAAGACAGTGATCCGTTACACCTATTTGCACTCCCACACTTAGGGGTCAGTCCCATCATTACACAGCCTGATTTGTAGAGAGCACGTCTAGTGGTATATAAACATGGCAATGAATCTGTTTTGCCTTAAGTTTCGTTTTGCCCAATGACCTTTGCATGAACAGTATTTTGGAATGATCAAAACAAAGGACAGAGTACACATGGTTCTAGTGTTGGCTATTTCTTCCTTAAGATCTTCTTGGGGTTTTATGTAGCATTTTGCCGATCTTTTTTGTTTTGTTTTACAAAAGAGTCCAGATTCTCATGTCCTATGGGGCAGTCGCCAAGACCTGTATTTGTCTACGAGCAAAGCTGAGAGAAGAACTGAAGTCTTCAAAAGCAATCTTAAGTGCATTAGGCTTAAACCAATACTGCAGAAGTCAGAAAATGCATACACCTTTTTCCTGTACTTTAAAAAAACTTACATTTTGCCTTCCACAAAAATGCACTGAAAAATCTCTCCTAAGCCAGTACAGCTAAAATACTCATAAATTATCATGTTCATGATCTGACGGAAATTCTGAGGCCCGGAGTGAAATCTGAGTATCACAATCTACTATACCAGGATCCTCTCCAAAATAGAGGACTTGGTGCAAAGTGTTTTGTCCCAGCCCTACCATACCCTCTGCTCTTCTCCCACTATAGGGACTGCTATTCACTGCACTGTGTCACTGCAACATCACCAGCTACTTTGCACATACAGAAGCTCTATTTGCAGAGATACTACAAAATATTACTATGCATGTTCCAGCTAATATGCATTTAAAATAGTCTAAATATTGCATTTGCATGAGTAATGCCTATATTATGGACTCTCAGGGATCCATATAACTTGCCTTTTTTATTTTCAGTTTTCCCAGCGGCAAGCTCAATGCCCAGTCCCCTTTCTACAGAACTCAATGAGAGTCTTGATACTTTTTTCAGAAAGAGGAAGGTCAATCCCTCTTGGGGTCCTATACTGCCTAAAAATGACACAACTTTTTGGACAGAAGAAGCCCCAAAAGGCTCCATATGTTGCTCTCATGCTGGGCTGACTTATTTGAGGGGAAGGTCAGCCCATTGTGCAAAAGGCCAGAAAGTGAATAACACATTTGCTGCATGCCTGGGAGAGGAAGCCTGAAGCTGGGAAGCGGGTCTGGCTTTTTAATTCCCACTGGGTCTAACATCCTTCAGGGGTTACTCCAGCTCAGAGCCTGTACATCTTTACCCTATGTTTTCAGCTTTGCCTCCTTTTAAACAGAAACAAAAATTCTCTGCCTTTTGAAGGCTTAAAATGCAGGCCTTGATTATGGATCAAAAGAGGAGTCTCCTACTCCATTCTGGTGCTGTACTTGAGAAGACAATGATAGATGTGACCTGAAAAGTGGACCTCTTCCTTCTCCATCTATCTTCATCACTGTCATGTGAAGTTTCCATATTTTTTTCCATGTGTGAATCAGCAGGAGTATTGGAGGACATGGAATTTATACCAATGGACTCCTTTCCCCTAGGAAACAGTTCCCTTTCTGTGATGGTGAGTCAAAACGTTCCCTCTGGGTAGAGAGTAACTTCCACAGCTGTGCAGTCCAAATGGCACGGATGCTTCTCTAAGCTTTGTCTTTTCTGACATAAAATTAGATACTATTAACATGCATTAGAGAGAAAATATATAGAAAGAAACCACCAGTTTGTCGTCAGTGGTAGGTTGGCTTTTTTGCTTGT
Organism: Rhinoptilus africanus; assembly: GCA_013400135.1. NCBI lineage: Eukaryota > Metazoa > Chordata > Aves > Charadriiformes > Glareolidae > Rhinoptilus > Rhinoptilus africanus. Next base: position 83,930 of record VXBO01000640.1, read on the forward strand.
GTACAATTTTATTTTTTAAAAAAATTGTATCTTGGTTGTAAGATCAAGACCAAAATAAGAATAAGATATATTTTTCATTTTTTAATAGACAAAAGGTAGCAGTTTAATGTTTCACATGGAAAAAGAAAATATATTTTTGATTTTTTTGATTACTTGTGTTTTTTTTCCTTTGCTTAGAATTGGGCTCAGGCAGGAAGAAGCACATTTAAAGCTACTGTCTGAACTTACTAACATAAAACTAAATCAGATAGATAGGACAAAGACCACCAGATAATCCCTTGCAAGGGACAGCTATTGCCAAATAAATTATTATTTATTTGAAGCAATGCCCAGATACTAGAGTTATCACCTGATGGAAGGGATACACATTAAATGCCAGAGGAACTGAGCACAGAGCACTGGAAAGCTGTCTTGAAAAGACCCAGCCACAACCACAACAAATGATCAAAATTCATGCACAGAACAGGGAGGTACTTACAGTCACCTAAACTTATCCTCTTGCTTTGAAATCCTTCATTTACCACAGCACATTCATGTATCACACCTAAACTACTAGGGAGCCAGGTGCTACCCATCATCTTCAGCCCTACCCACGGAGATGTTGTCTGCTCCTTTTCTACTCTTCATACCATAGGATTATGAGTGTCAGTGCCCTGAAGGGTTAACCCCCAGTTTAATTCTGCACACAGAAAAAAGTTAAACACACTTTGAAGAAAATACCCTAAAATCAAGAATGCAAAGAGAACTGCAAAGGGCACGCTCTGACTCACTCTTGCATGGATTTATACTACAAAATATCCTGGAGTCAAATATCATCACTGTAATCTGTTTTATCATCCAGATTACGCATTTGCTGTAAACTCACTGCCCATGTTAATATCTTACTCTTCACTTCATCAACACAGACTTTGTCTCTATTTGGCTGAGGTAAAAGCTGCTGAAAGTCATAAAGCAACTTTAACGTCTTGGAAAACTGTATCACTTTTGCAGGAGCTATCACTGAAACAATCAACATCATATGATTAACAAACATGACAGTGACACACCTCAGTCAGTAAACTGGAGGAACAATTAAAAACTTGCAAGGATAAAGCTATCTTTAACACCAGCATTGAAAGCAAGCTTCAGCTCTAGACACAGTTCCAGACACTACACCATCCACCTGAGGACTAAGCAAAGAGGTAACACTTTCCAAAACGTTGAAATGCTTTAGAACCTTTCAGAAACATTACCTAGAGTCCAAGAACTGCAGCAAGTCAGAAAAAATATGATGTGCATGACATTTTGGAGAGCATTCATAAAGTTTCACTTCATCATCACAAGATTAATCTCTCTAGACACATCCTCTACAGGGAAAGGAGCAAGGTGGGCTTCCCCAGGGGACCTTTGTGAATAACCCCTTTTCAATGTAAAATAAACACCATCTTTGTATTACCTATCCTCATGTTCAGACCAACTCTAGCCATGAATCTCAATGCAATTCACAATGCAGGTCATGTCGCAGTACCTCCCTCTTGGCTTGAGCCCAACGGCTCCGTGCTGAGCAAATGCTTAAGTGCTTTGTTGGAGTGGAGCCACATTGCTCTGCACCTTACCAGATGCAGCCCCAGCTGGGTACGTGTGTATCTGTATGCACAGGAACATCTCTGAGGTCATCAAGGGGTTAAAATCAGACAGTACACCTACCACAGCCCTTTGAGCTGTGATCCTATCAAATTTTACAAGCTAAACAGGATCAAGCTGGGTCACATAAGAATCAGAGACATATAAGGATCCCTAGAGGCTGCAGGGAGTGATTTTAATAATGCAAGAGGTGGTACTTTTACTCAGTGCACTAATACTGAAACACAAATCAGATTCTCCAACCGTGATCAGAAAAGAACCCGCCAGCTCTTAGGTAATGGGAAAGAAAGAAGGGAAATATGTTAATTTTGAAGTCCTGGCAGGATTCTGTTATAGTTAACTGCTACAGCTAGCCAAAAGCAGTAAAGATTTGCTACCAAAGATTAAAAATAAATTAATATTGTTCATTTTCTCAAACAGAAGAAAAAGGTGCTTCTGAATGACCTTTCCCCAAATTATGTTTCTAAACAAAAAAAACCCAAAACAAACCCTAAAAACTACACTTTTAATTGAAAACTGAACACAAAAAATGTTCTCATGTATTCATATACAAGAAAGAAAGTAATCTTAACTCTGGTGATATTCCTTAAATTTCAAAGTAGTTTCAAAGAAACAAACAGTATTGTCACCTCTTGGCCCCAAAGAATATGCTCAATTCTGTTTGGCTCTTTTCAATTACTGATGGTGGTTAGATTTTTGTTTTGTTTTGCCTTTTTTTTTTTTTTTTAATTCTGAAATTGAGCCACTTCAATGCACAGAAGTCTCCCACAGAATTATCGGGCTGCAAAGTGTTTGGGGATACCACCAACCAAAAAACGCTCCTGCATAGCGGCACTATACAATCGTTATACAATAGAACACAACACAATACAATATGATATGATACATTACTATATGACACAATATAATGCACTCCAACCAGTTGATCAGAATTTATTCAGCCGCAAGAGAGCCAATATTTTGAACTATTTATTTTTAATTCCTAGGTAAGTAGAGCAGCAAGACAAGCAAGACAGGCAGGTTCAAGGAGGCAGGTCCAAGGCTCAGATCCCAAGGTTTGCTGCTCACTGCTGACCCGTTGGGTGCTTTTGCTATCAGAGGAGAGCGGCAGGTTTCCCACCGGAGACCTTTACCATCAGCAGTACACCCAAGCAAAACACACTCCCTGAAACCTCCGCCCAAAACCCACCTGCCTAGGAAACAATGCCTCTCAGAAGAGCTCTTCAGGGGAAATGGCAGCAAGGAGGCAACTTGGATGTTTCTCCTGATAACTTTTCAAACAACAGCCTTCGTCCAGAGGCGAGCGAGATGAGAGCAGCGTTCTCAGCCCGAGCGGCTCCTGCACGCCATGTCTACCAGCGCCATCTGGTGCTACCCACCACCGCTCTCCTCCCTGCCTGACCGCCCTCGGGAGGCTTTCTGGGCTGTTTTTCTTCATCAACATCACAGAACGGGGAATAGACTTAATTACACTAAGTTCTATTTCTATAGCGAACCTAAACGAATGAAGCTGGTTGGCTGTTGGATCTGCCTCTGCTATTTTTTTTGTACCGTTTCTTGCAACCTTTTTCTATGGGAAAATAGTATTTTACCCCTAAACTAGCAAAAGGAATAGGTGATGGAAATGCATTAATTTCACAGACAAGACCATGATAAATTAGTAACAGCTTACCTTTACTCTGGAGTCAGGGAAAGAACTGCAAATGGCTGTCCAGTTTGCTCTTTAGCATGGGAAGAAAAGAAGAAGCCCAAAAGCAGCTTTACAGTCAACTGTCAGGAAGCAGATGAGACCAAACACATTGTTATCATGCGACTAGATCACGCACCCACCGCCAAGGAGAAGCATTCTACCACTGATGTCAGCAGGAGCTGCTTGTATTCAGTAACTGCCTACCTGATCACTTGATGTTTGCCACAATGTACGACAAATGGAAGTGGGCATGTTCATCCATGTCACCCCACAGGAAAATAAAGCAAGATCTGACTGCAGAAAAATAGGGTGATGAAGGGAGTGAGGATTAGATTATAATAACAGTAAGAGTTGGATTTCATAAAATCATCAGTTCATAAGTTCATGGCTTGAGACAAGGCTGTTCAGTGTATCCCTGATACAGCTCCAAAATGAGCACTAAGGAAAGGGCAGGATCTTTACATCTTTGCATTTTTCTCTCTCCATTAATAAAGATTGGTATGTGGAATATAAATCCAGGAGGAAAACAATCACAAAAACACAACTATAAAAGCAGTTTTTTAAAAGAACTTACCCACCTGGTATACATATAATAAAATTCAAGTTCAGTGGAGTGAATGTATTTTAAAACAATTTCAGACCTAAAATTCAGATAAAATTCAGAACCCTCAGTAAGTTTGCAGATGACACTAAACCAGGCGGGCGTGTTGATCTGCTGGAGAGTAGGTTGGCTCTGCAGAGGGATCTGGACAGGCTGGATCGATGGGCTGAGGCCCATGGCATGTTGAAACAAGGCCAAGTGCCGGGTCCTGCACTTGGGTCACACCAACCCCAAGCAGCGCTACAGGCTCGGGGCGGAGTGGCTGGAAAGCTGCCCGGCAGAAAGGGACCTGGGGGTGTTGGTGGGCAGTCGGCTGGATATGAGCCAGCAGTGTGCCCAGGGGGGCAAGGAGGCCAACAGCATCCTGGCCTGGATCAGGAACAGTGTGGTGAGCCGGACTAGGGAAGGGATCATCCCCCTGTACTNTCTATGATTCTATCTGTGCATTCAGATAATATAAGCTTTCAGTAATATAAGCTTTCTCAGATAAAGAAAGGAAGAGAGATGAGTCCAGGGGACCAAGTCTTGCTACTTGCTACAAAATCAAGAAATACTGTAGAAAAGAAACAAATCCCCTTTAATTAACGCAAGAAGCCATGACAATAATCATATTTACTCATGAGATTTCATTATAGAAACAAACACACCAAAAAAAAATCATTGGATTATTTGGTGCATTGCCTAAATAAGTCCAGTCAGGTCTTCGAACACTGCAGTTCTCTGACTGTGAATAGGTAATACAAAGTGATGCAATTCTGACAGAATATGTTAATAGTTACAAAGTATGAGTCTCTGGTGAATGCGTAAACTCATCCAGTTCACCTAAAATAAGTCCTGAACTTCTGTCTAAATCTTCTGGGCCTACTAAACTAGAGTTCCTAGGTTAGGTCTTATTTCTTCTATGGGTATATAAGTCCCACAGAGAGCACCTCCCTCGAGAGGCCCTCAAATGCAACCATTCTTACATAGACTGTACTGGGAATTCAGGCACTTCCATTATGAGGCCTGGCTATCTCAAACGTAGGAGCAGACTAGCTGACAGAGTTAAGGAAACCATGACAGAATGTCCCCAAAGAGGTAAAATGCTATTTTATTGCACATGCAGCCATTTGTTTGCTTTTCCCTCTTTATGTAAACGCACCTCCTTGCTGATCCTGCGGGAACTTAAGCACAGTTGCACAGATTACAAAACGTGTGTGGAGGTAGGTGCTACTGCATACTCCCTCGTGAACACCTCCTAACTCTTTTCAAAGAGCTTTTAAGACCTCAAGGAAGAATGAGATGATAAAGGTGAAGTCTTAATTTTATTCTTTGGGCATTGACTGTGTCAGTTCTACTGGAATGAAGCTCGTTTCGCACTCCTGTAAAATTTGTACGGTTAGCCTGTGGAAAATCAAAGACTCCAACAGATTCCCAGTCTAAACCCTGAAAGAAGTGCTACTCCAGCCCTGGATTTTATGTATATTCCAGAGCAGGTAGGAGTACTTCTGACTGCCCTTCTTAATAAAATGCAAAGAAAAGTAGATTCTTTTCTCTTGCCCATTTTAGCAAGAGTCCATCATAATAAATGTATAACATATGCAAGCATATTTTTATTCTCAGTATTTATTCCAAAGGGGTTTTACCTATTTTAACACTGATCTTGTCTCTCTCCATAGGCTGTTATTTTATTCTATTTAAAATCAAAGTTGTGTCTTCTCCGAGGACTTTTCTCACCATTTAAGCTGTTAAGAAGAGAAGTGGTAATCATGGAAGAAAATCCCTGAGATGCTTGAGATGCATGAAAAAACACCACCGCTCTTCCAACACCTTCCACATTTTGGTATGACTGCAATCTCTAATTTGTGGGGGGCATCCTGCATTACCCCCTTCACATGAGTAAAGCCCATGCTAAACTCAGCATAGCTGAGCGTAAAATATTCTTGTTTTGACTAGGAAAACAGCTGTTCTGAATGCTGAGTATGTCAGTGTCAGTAGTACAGCTCCACCAGGGTTTTATTGCCTCCCCAGAAGACAATCCTTCCATTTAGAAACATTCTTTTTTTTTTTTTTAATTTCACTCCATTCTTTCAGTGAATTATTTTTTACTGGAAAAAAATATGTTATTTTCCTTTTTTTCTTTTTAATAAGAACTGTAGTTGAATTACTTAAGAGAGATCATTTCATGAAGCCTGTTTTCTGATGGGTTTGTGTTTTATGGTTGGCTGACATTTTTAGAGGAAAGATACCAATGTTGCAGCACAAGTTTACTCTTGATGGATGTTAGAGAATCTACATGGGAGAGAGGTGTTGTGAATATTACAAAGAGAGATGAAAACATTATTAGATACCATATAGTCCTTAGAGGAGAGAATTCTGCATTCTCCAGTGACTACTTATGGACACATCTCAAAGGAAGTTTTTCTTTGTTGTCTACTGAAAGTTGAGTTTGCACCACATTCTTTCACATGAATAAGGCCTCTCTCCTTTACTCAGATGTCTGCTTTCACAGTGCGTGTTGGAACTTCATGTCCGAAGGATGTATAAAATGTGGATGTAACCAGTCAGTAAAATCAAAAGTTATCAGGGGGCATGATCAGCTATGCACACAGGCAGTTAGTCCTAAATTCAGACAACCCTAAATTCCTAGGTTGCCCCTGGAGAAAGGTAGGAAACTGCAGGACTTGCAANCAAATGCAAAGACTGATTTGATACTGGCTAGTGCCACATCTACACTAGAGAACATCAGCATGGCTCACTGTGTGAGGACTAACAGGCTGCTCAATCCAGCTAAACATCTAGAACCAGATTTCCCTTCAGGTGCTAAATGAGTACATTCCGTGGAAGAGTATAGATGGAAGAGGCCCAATAGGAAAACTTATAAAATAANAAAATGGCTTATGGCTAATTCTTTTTGATTCACAGAAGGATTTGATTGAAGAGAGTGAGTAAATCTGGAGAAACTTTACAAATTCAATGGCTGGGATCTTTCTTTTCAGTTGCCAGGGCAGAGGTTTCTATTGTTTGTTTGTACAATAATCTATCTGGAACAGCAGAAGGTGTTTTCAATGAATGAGCCACCTGTGCAATGCTATAGGAAACAGAAGATAGCTTTCAGCATTAGTTATTTGTATATGTGAAACAAAAAAAAAAAAGGAAGAAATACCATTTATCTCTTAAGTAATTGGATAACATTCTGCGAATCTCTTGGGAGTACTGGGTAGAGATATTCTACATCAATTCCACTCCATGTGCACACACCATGTCAGTGAGAGTGTTCAGTTAGATGTTCTGTGACAAAATGTTAAGTTCAGTCTTCAGGCAATCATGCTGTTCCTACCACTGAATACTCCTGTGATTAAATGCTCTTATTCTTGTGTTTTGCTTGGTTATTGTTAAAGTACAGCCAAAGCACATTCCCAGTGCCTAGAGTTACAACCACTCGCTTATTCTCTGTCTCTTCCTTTCCCAGCTTCTTTTTCTCTTTCTCTCCTGCTCTTCCTTTCCATTGTTGGTAAGAAATAATCTGAATCTTCTCATGATTACTTTAGATGTGTGAGTAAGCAGGCAAGTCATCAACAGATCTCTGTATAATGGAGGAGGCGTGAATAGGAATAATTCAATTCAGTAACTCAATAATTCAATAACTTTGTGTTAGAATAACACAAAATGAAACCTCTTCAGGAATCTGATAAAAAGCTCATTTGGAAACTTTCATATGACTCTTGATCGTCCCTTAATTTTTTTTTTTTCCAAAATGATACAATTTAAGAATAAAAAGTGTGAACTTCCATATTGAAAACCCACAAAATCTAAGATAAATCACATGTGCAATCCCTTTCATACCTGAAAATATGTACCAAATAGCACCTCAATTTTGCAAATAGTTTTAGTCAGACACCATTTCTATGTGTTAACTCCATGCCTCCCAACCTTAATTGATACCTGTTGATTATTTATTACTTAATATACTTACCTACAGAAGCATGTGGGGTTTTATCCCTCCTAAAACTTAGTGAAAACCTGAGCCTCACAAAGTCAAAACAGATATCTTTGTTGACTTTAGTACCTTTAGAAGGTTATGCTGAGTTTTTAAAACTTGGAAAATAAATAAATCTTGCTATTGTAACTTTACCAGTTTTTCTTCAAAAATGTATCATGTATAAAGCACTTGATATTGCTGTTCTGGGTGAAAAATTGGAACATTCTTCTCTTACTTTCCCTCCATTTTTAAGC
>VXBO01000640.1:92261-162190 GCA_013400135.1 Rhinoptilus africanus
TAAACTTTTTACTTTCCTATCTCACTCTCCTGACCAGATGGGGGACTGATGATTTTTACTTTTCCTCATGTATATGTGTTTTTCCTTACTGTTCAATGTAATTGCTTATAAAATTCGTTCCCTTTCCTGCCACTATTGATTTCTAGTCAGTTCTAGTTCTGAGCACACTGACTTCAGTTTCTCAGGCAGAATTTAGACTGTACTGGCCTGGATCACTGCGTGGGGGAGTTAAGCATTGTGTCCCAGCAGCAGATATCTCTAAATTTGCAAAGTGTNTGTGACTCCCAGATTTCTGTTGTACATTTGTGCTTAGGTAATCCCTTTCCAGATGTACATCTTTTGTTTAAAATGGCTTATGGCTAATTCTTTTTGATTCACAGAAGGATTTGATTGAAGAGAGTGAGTAAATCTGGAGAAACTTTACAAATTCAATGGCTGGGATCTTTCTTTTCAGTTGCCAGGGCAGAGGTTTCTATTGTTTGTTTGTACAATAATCTATCTGGAACAGCAGAAGGTGTTTTCAATGAATGAGCCACCTGTGCAATGCTATAGGAAACAGAAGATAGCTTTCAGCATTAGTTATTTGTATATGTGAAACAAAAAAAAAAAAGGAAGAAATACCATTTATCTCTTAAGTAATTGGATAACATTCTGCGAATCTCTTGGGAGTACTGGGTAGAGATATTCTACATCAATTCCACTCCATGTGCACACACCATGTCAGTGAGAGTGTTCAGTTAGATGTTCTGTGACAAAATGTTAAGTTCAGTCTTCAGGCAATCATGCTGTTCCTACCACTGAATACTCCTGTGATTAAATGCTCTTATTCTTGTGTTTTGCTTGGTTATTGTTAAAGTACAGCCAAAGCACATTCCCAGTGCCTAGAGTTACAACCACTCGCTTATTCTCTGTCTCTTCCTTTCCCAGCTTCTTTTTCTCTTTCTCTCCTGCTCTTCCTTTCCATTGTTGGTAAGAAATAATCTGAATCTTCTCATGATTACTTTAGATGTGTGAGTAAGCAGGCAAGTCATCAACAGATCTCTGTATAATGGAGGAGGCGTGAATAGGAATAATTCAATTCAGTAACTCAATAATTCAATAACTTTGTGTTAGAATAACACAAAATGAAACCTCTTCAGGAATCTGATAAAAAGCTCATTTGGAAACTTTCATATGACTCTTGATCGTCCCTTAATTTTTTTTTTTTCCAAAATGNGTGCCACTAATCCCCTAAGGAAATCAGGTTAAAAATAAAACTGAAAACCTTATGTGCTGTGCATAAGTAGCCTTTATCGGCCGAGCGAAAAAGTGACAAGAAATGAAGGAAGTTTTTAAAAGAGAAATTACAAATGCAAAGACTGATTTGATACTGGCTAGTGCCACATCTACACTAGAGAACATCAGCATGGCTCACTGTGTGAGGACTAACAGGCTGCTCAATCCAGCTAAACATCTAGAACCAGATTTCCCTTCAGGTGCTAAATGAGTACATTCNATTCTGCGAATCTCTTGGGAGTACTGGGTAGAGATATTCTACATCAATTCCACTCCATGTGCACACACCATGTCAGTGAGAGTGTTCAGTTAGATGTTCTGTGACAAAATGTTAAGTTCAGTCTTCAGGCAATCATGCTGTTCCTACCACTGAATACTCCTGTGATTAAATGCTCTTATTCTTGTGTTTTGCTTGGTTATTGTTAAAGTACAGCCAAAGCACATTCCCAGTGCCTAGAGTTACAACCACTCGCTTATTCTCTGTCTCTTCCTTTCCCAGCTTCTTTTTCTCTTTCTCTCCTGCTCTTCCTTTCCATTGTTGGTAAGAAATAATCTGAATCTTCTCATGATTACTTTAGATGTGTGAGTAAGCAGGCAAGTCATCAACAGATCTCTGTATAATGGAGGAGGCGTGAATAGGAATAATTCAATTCAGTAACTCAATAATTCAATAACTTTGTGTTAGAATAACACAAAATGAAACCTCTTCAGGAATCTGATAAAAAGCTCATTTGGAAACTTTCATATGACTCTTGATCGTCCCTTAATTTTTTTTTTTTCCAAAATGATACAATTTAAGAATAAAAAGTGTGAACTTCCATATTGAAAACCCACAAAATCTAAGATAAATCACATGTGCAATCCCTTTCATACCTGAAAATATGTACCAAATAGCACCTCAATTTTGCAAATAGTTTTAGTCAGACACCATTTCTATGTGTTAACTCCATGCCTCCCAACCTTAATTGATACCTGTTGATTATTTATTACTTAATATACTTACCTACAGAAGCATGTGGGGTTTTATCCCTCCTAAAACTTAGTGAAAACCTGAGCCTCACAAAGTCAAAACAGATATCTTTGTTGACTTTAGTACCTTTAGAAGGTTATGCTGAGTTTTTAAAACTTTGAAAATAAATAAATCTTGCTATTGTAACTTTACCAGTTTTTCTTCAAAAATGTATCATGTATAAAGCACTTGATATTGCTGTTCTGGGTGAAAAATTGGAACATTCTTCTCTTACTTTCCCTCCATTTTTAAGCGTGTGGGTCAGGACAGAACTCAGTTAAGAATGAAAGTAGTTCTAATATTTCAAAGGAGCAGTTATTGCAATGCAGGAATTTTCGGCGAATTTTCAGGTAGTGAGCTCCAGTTATTGTTACTACTGCTACATGTTCATCTGGTGGCCAGCGCTTGCACTTGCACTAGGGAAATGACGGGAAGGAGGAGAGAAACTGGTGTGTGTCCCCAAACAGTATATGAGTATGTTCCTCTGAGTGCTTAAGTACGTCAGAGTGGAAAACAGCATGGGAGTAGAACATAAAGCCCATCTCATACATACCAGGAGGGCTGCATTTGACTTCGTTGTAGTTACTTCTGATTTACTCAAGTGTCAGTTGGAGAAGGACCACAACCCATGCTTTAAAATGTTTTTATATGCTCCTCTGAGTACAAAACTTGGAGAACTTTGTGAAAACAAGCTACTGTTGCTGGTTTGCCAGGTAGGCAACCTCTCTGAGCTCTGGTTGAGAGCTGGTCCAAATAAAATGTTTCTCACAGCTATGACTGCATTGCACTAATTCAACTAGAATCAACATTTACATCAGAAAAATGTGTTTACTTTGGTTCTGGGCCACAGACACTGGCCTCAGATGTGATGTAGAACATATGCCTGTTGTTGCTTATAGGGACAAATAATTTTACAGGTGGACCTCAGCATTCCTTCCTTTTGCTAAGTATACTCCTTCTGGCAAGGGAACTGGAATGTACGTTTATTATTTGTGGAATTATACTTAAACTTACTTATTTAAATGGACAGTTTAAACAGTAATTCTGAGATTAGAAGTGATCAGAATAAGATTTTATTTCCCTCTTTATTTACAGGTACATGACCATAATCCTCTCATTAAAGTTGCATCTGTTTATACCAAGAAGGACTGAGATGCTCAGCTTCTCAGTAATCTTGCTTACACTGGTGTAAATCAGAAGTAAAGTAACCACAGTCAGTAGAATTACACTCATGTAAAATTAGCATAGTGGAGATTACAATCAGTCTTGTTCTTTGTTAGTGGACTCATCAAAGAATTGATCCAGACAGCCAAAAGTGAAGGAAAAGACTCTATTTAGCCAGACTGTTGGTTCAGATGTCATACAATATCATTTCAGTCTAGAATTTTCATCTCTACTGCCAAAGAAATTAAACAGTAACATGACATGATTTTTACTTGCCTTAGTTTAGCCATCTTGTTCCAGTATAAAGGTAGAGGAATTATAAATACGAGTTTCATTTAAAAATGTTTGGTTTAAACTATCATAAAGTACAGGTCCTTGATTTATTGGTAAACTTCCTGTCATTAACAGACATGAACATAAACATTCTGTATGGGATAAACTTTACAGAGTAAATATAAATTACTTAGGGGATGCATCTGAATAAGGTATGAAACATACTTAAGCCATTGTAATACAGCAGCTTTTATTCACATGAAATAACAAAACATTGGATTTTTTAAGTTGTCAGTTAAAAATGAAATCAATGATTTAACAGTGAGTAAAACTGAATCTGAACTTCTGCCCACACTTATCCCAAGTTTGTGGCTTCTTTTAATCTAGAGTTCTGGGTTTAATCCACGAAGACAACATAATGAGAGCTGTACAAATTTAAGCTACATCAAAATTGCATCTGCCTTTCAGTTTGGGAATATCTCCATCAGAGAGAACTAACAGAGAGGAACGTTTAGTTACTACCAGTGCTCATACAGAATGAAGGAATAAACACCCATTTACAGGACAAAGCTGACCGATCCAAATTGGATGAAATAAGGACACTTCTGAACTTTTATCTAGAGCCCTGAATTCAAACTATAATGTTTCCTGAAGTTACAGAATTAGGAGAAAAGAAGCTGAAAGTAGAATATCTGAGATATTTCCAGAGTAACTGCTTGTATGTTTCTTTCTGTCCAGTCTGTCGTATTGTTAGAATGCTATCATGAGAGGCCAACCCACCAGTGAGAGCAAAGGCATTTAAATAATTCACATGAGCCTTCATGCTTTTGAGGTTCACCTACTTCTCCCACATTTGTAGATTCCTTCCATTTACTTCACTAGCCGTGTCCAGTAGGCTCTTAATGAAGTGACTAGTATCATGAAGGTACATAGGAGAAAGTCATTAAAGTCCCCACAGTGAATTTTGTAATACTTACCCTTCTGTCCAGAGCAAATTCAAACTTGGGTCATAACACTGTACCTTATTCCCCAAGCAGCTGCATTCCCATACAGCATACTTTCTAAATTCCTTCCAGAAACTGCTGTGCAGCATTTCAGTGCTTGCTGAAACTAATGTAACAGTCATGAAGGTTTTTACTGATCTGATTACTAACTAACATAATAGGAATATGAATTTACCATCGGTTTTGAATGCTAGCATTTCTGGCAGTCCAATTTTGAGACTGATTTTCTTTTTTCCAAAGAAAGAGTTACATGTCCAGGGAGAGCATAAAAGTCTTCTGTGCTGTGAAAATCAGGGCTCTGCAGTCTCCAGGTGTGGAGTAAAATAAGCCCTAACATGAAGGGACACTTCTAAGAATGTTGTTCTTCCTGACAGAAAGTGAACTGAGATCCTCCAGTGCAAAGCAGCAGAGAAATCCAATGTTTTCTTAATTCATGTGCCACCTAAACTGCTTCTTTTTACTTTATATAAACTGTAAAATGGATGAAGTCTTACTGAAAATGTCTTCATTCTACACATTAAGGATAAACTTATAGTAAATTATGTTTGTGTGTTTTTATTAACCCTTGAACTGCTGCTGAGCAATGCATGTGTTTGAACAGGAGTTGAGAAGCTATTAAAATATTTGCTTAAATACTTTACTAGAGTCTAAGGATTGAGCTCCAAAGCCTCTGGGATTTGGAGACGCACAGGAAAGTTAACTGAAGGAAGTCTGGGAGAGGTGAGCAAGCTCAAGCACACTCCGGCAAAATCTTCCACCTCCCTTATCAGCTTTAATAAACTTGACTCCTACTTTCTGCTCTTGAAATTCTAAGGATACATGCAAAGAATTCACAGCTATGAAGGCTGTGTTCAGTCTCATTCTTGCTGTATAAATGTAGAGTCAGTTAAATGTCTAACCAGCTTTGAGTTTATTTGTTATTGATTTACTCCAGTTTCACACTTTCAGAGCGGACTGCTTTCTGTAGCATTACACTACACAAAGAGCAAGTCACCCGCAGGTTATATTAAAAATGACATGGACTGGGAACTACAGTATTACCTCTGATTTCCTTTACTCAAGTGAAATACTTTTCCTCCTGTGAGACATATCTTTTCTTGGGTTTGCATTTCAAACATTTTCTCCAAGATTTATCTCATTCCAAGTAGTAAAACAGTTCTCAGAGAACTGCCTGTAACCCAGTTCACCCAAATCTCCCATCTCCTATGACCTAAAGTCCTTAATCACTAGAAATATAAGAGTCTCACCTGCTCTCTCTTTCCTACTCAATAAAATATTTTATTCTTTTGGCCTGACAGAACATCTCCAGCAAGAGGAACAGAGTCTGTTCTCCCCCTTCTCCTCTGAACAGGGATGCTCCTGGAGAAGGTGGGAGATGCCATTTCAGAATCCCCTGGGATGAAGGGGAACCCAACCCTCCCTCTACCAGGGGGAGACAGTCATGGTTGTATACACGGCAGGAGCCCTTGCCTGGGGTTTTGAAAGAAAAAAGTCATAGCGACATTTTGTGCAAGTCTTTCACTTGTTGGAGCATGTTGGTGATCTCCGAGAGGCCTTCATCGTTGTAAGCTGCAAAGGATTTAAGAAGAAAGACAACTTGCTTTTAGGACTTACTTGAGTCCAAGCGAAAACTAGGTGACGAGCCATTCATTACTGTCAAAACTGGGCTAGCTCTCTATGTGAAAACTGCCAAAACACAAATGGGATTCACCTCACCCAAATGTAGAACTCTGCAAAGTAGAAATCAGTGCCTCAGCCAGACTCCTTCCCCAGATCTTTTCACTGTCAGTAAAGACTTATCTGACCGAGCTCAGACATTTACTTCAGGATGAGGTGCCTGTCACCCTAGAAGTGACTGTTTCCCTCCGTGGACAAAAAAGGGACTGTCAGCAGTGAGCTCAGATACAGATTTCTGCTGCGCAGATGACTGGATTTGGTCAGATGAACCCCACCTCTGTGCCTAGAAAATATTCATGCCAACAGCACTGCACCTAGTGGCTATATGCTGACCACTTTTTGAATCCTATTTGTGTGTGGACTTGGGTGTTTAATCCTTTCTGGAACATAAAACTTACTTCCACCAAAGTCAGAGAGTCTCAAGCACCTTTGAAAATATTAACTTTCTTTTGTTATGGTAGGAGTCACCAGGTGGTCATGTTAAATATAATCTTACACATTCCTTTTCTTAGTCTATAAGGAATACATGCACTTTCAAGGAATGTTGTACTGTTAGTTTTTGGTGATTCAGGTTTATGGGGGAGCTTTTGTAAACAACCAGAAAGTTCAACCTATCTTGTGCTCTTTGATTAGATCCAGTTCTTGGTGAGAATTATTTCCTGGGAACGGGAAAGTGGCTTTTGGGTTAAGACTTCTAAATAAGGTTTTGCCTGCATGTAGTCTATGACCACCTATGTTCAGTGACTCTTGTACAGAGTATAAATAAATGATTCTAAGATATTCTGTATCACTGATTTGTCCCCTGATAGGAAGCTGGGTTGCAAGCCTTCCAAATCCATCACAGACAGGCAATAGTGTTGTATTTTGGGGTCTGTCTTTCCTTTCCCAAATGTGCACAACTGCCATTAATTTTCATTGAAATCACTTGAACTCAAATACAAAATAGATGTTACTTTGGGATGCAGTCATTTAATATATGAGAACCTTCTGGGTCTTAGAATGAATCTGAGTTGCGGGTGGGTTATTTGTTTGTTTATTTTATTCCTTAATTTGTAAAAGGGATGACGGCCCACCCAGTGGAATTTTCCCATAAAAAATAGTATGAAACAGAATAACGGAATGCAAGATTGATTAGATGGTGTGCTTGTTGGCAATGGGCGCATGTACTTCTTAATCTTAATGGATCATAAAAAAATCCTTTTATACTCACCATAACGCATGTGCTAAGTTGTGGGTTCCTAGCCAATGCAAAGAAATATTCTATGATTTCCAGAGATGCAAAGTAAGAATTTCATACAGCACATAAGTGGGGCCTCTGTTTAAATGCATAAAGATAATTTCTTAATTATGACAGTGATACTCATTAAAAAGCTTTCCAATAGTACATGCAGTTCCCACACTGGTCTCTCTCCCACTGTCTGACAGACAGACAGCTTGGTTACACATGCTCAGAAAGGAGGGTGGAGGCCCAGATTCTTGGCTGTCTTGAAGTGGCCACATCCTGCCATCTGCTGAATCCTTATGCTATTGGCAAATCTAGGGAAGAACGTTTCTGAGGTGTCTTAAAATATAACGCACCTCTGCAGGAATGTTTTATGTAAGGACACGGATCCAAATGCTTTCAGGGAGATAGAGCTCAATTTAAAATACTAACAAACAAATGTATTTTTTTTTTAAATCCACAAATTTAAAGAAAAGATGGACCAAGAAGTCTCACTCTGATGGGGGACCGGTGTCTAGATTTTACCATGTCACAGCTGATCAGAGGAGTGCACAAACAAAATTTATTCCTTGGGATTTTTATAAAACTTGTAACACAAGAAACTTTCACAATTTCTATAGTAAAAAAAGGCAGGCACTTCTCCTTGTCTTACCTTTTACTATTTCAATCAAAAAAAAGCATAATTTTTAAGATGCATATGATTACATGTATATTTAACTGGCAATTTCATAACATTTCTTCATTTTCCCACTCCTTTTCTCTATCTCTGCTTTTTTAAACAACCTTGAGGTTTCTTCCAATAATCTCTTTGTTGTCTACTGTAAGTTTCCAGCTTCTTCATCTCACCTGCCCAAGATTCTCTCCTGTTCCTTAGTTGTCTCTTTGCTCAAAAGCAAAATACTCTTGATAGCCTGTAAGAGCCCTGAAAATGGACAGGAGAAGGTAATAAGATAACACACCCCTTTTTGCAGCTGAACATGTTGCTTTTGTAAACCAAAAGGTTTTAGACTTCAGCCTTTGGGTTGGTGTCTCACAGCTGAAGAACTTCTGGGAAATATCAATGTATTTAGTTTAAATGGGCCTGACCAAAAATCCATAGTCTTGGTCTCTGGAATCTGGTTCATGTTCTGCCATTGTGGCCTGGGAAAGATTTCTTTGGAGGATGGCCGTTCATTATTTCAGAAGCTAGCATTTTCTAAATTCAGTGCTATTTTAACTATGTAAAATTTGAGCATTTCATTTTGATCAAGCAAAATTCCCTCTGAAATAAATGACAGCTTTTCTTCCATAGGTATGTTCAGGCAAGGCCCTTAATTAATCAGCACTGACATTTAGAAGAATTACTGCTATCTGTTATACAAAGGGCCTGGGTTCAACTCCCAGGGGTAGAAGATATGGACCTATTTCATCATAAGGACTTCTGATGACTATTTGTAGCCCATTCCTTAAAGGCAAACTACTATAGAACAAGAGCATGTCTACAAAATGGTTTAGAAAAATACAACCCTCTGGAAAAATATTTTCTCTATAGAATGATACTTTTTACAAAACTATTTTCCTTTTTTTTTTTTTTTTTAAAATGCATGTGCCTCTTCTGGACTCGTATCACAGTTTTTGCTGTAAAGTTTCTTTGAAAGATGCCCATTTAGACCACACTGGGCCCTATTCTGCAAAGTTTTACCTCATTGCAGTATTTTTTTTTTTTTGCTTTTAATACTAAGGTGGCTGCTGGAAGAATAAAAGCATATACAGATTCCTTAATGTTGGCTAAAGGGAAGTTAAAAACTACATTATGCAAAGTGTTCATGTAAAAATGATATCTGACCTGTGGTAAGCTGCAAGCTATGCAGAGTATCTTTTGGAACAGTGCAAGTTGGCCTGGGCCAAAACTATGCCAAGGACTGTTCTAACAATTTAACAGTAAAAAGTAAAACCAATTATTATCATCAGAAATGGATAATGCCAGGTAGGATATCTGCTCTCCAATTTTAGTTTTGCAAAGGGAACAGACTTGTCCACACAGGACAAAAAGATTCATGTCATTAACTTTCTTTTCTACAACTGCGTGGGGAGAGTCCCAGGCTGCCTCCATGACCTGGGCTATCGAAGAACTGGAGATCCCCAAAGGGACAATCTCTCTGCAGATTTGGAGGTTTGAGCCCGGATTGTCTTCAGTCTTGACATTCACATACCTCTGTGATTCCATCAGCTGCCAAAACTTCATTCCCATCAGGAGGATTCATATAAACTGCAAGCTGTCGAGGCTGCCAAATTCTGGGACAAATTGTTCCCTTCAGAGAACTTTTGGAGAGGACAGAAACATAAGATCCATGATTGATAATAATATTATGAAATAATAAGAACAGTTTCTTGGTTGTTTCAGGCTGATAGGGGGGGAAAGGGAATATATTGGTAAAAAGTATGAAGTCTGAATTGCACCTCCTTCAAAAATCATCTGCAAAAGGTCAGGTGTCCACAAAAGTCTGTGTAACATATTAAAAGCCTTTGGGGTTAAGGGACATCTTTCTTTTGCACTCATACCCCAGCGCATGGTTCAAAATCCAGTGATATTGCAGATACATCTTTCTTTGCAGCTGCCGATATGCTGTCGGCCAGACAATATATCCTGTAGGGTCTTGTAGTCTGAGTGAATTGTGCTGCAGCTGCAAAGTTCATCCCTTTTCATCTGGATGAGTTTTTAACAATGGTCTCTGCTCTCCCCACTGCCCGAACAAAAATATCTATAAACGGCATACTCCCTTCCCCTCTCTCCAAAACCCTGAGGTAGTGGAATGAATGCAGCACACATGGTGCTAAGTGTTTTAGAGCAAAAACATGCCTAATACATGCAAATACCAACACTAACCATTACGAACAGACATGATTTATGTGCCTGTCAGCAAGACATCAATCATGACAACAGAGAGTCAGCAGCAATATCAACAACAGTAGCAGGAGTGGAGGGCCAAAGCCAAGATGGGATGGTCCTTCCCAGCCACCCGGGGGGAAGAAAAATATGGATGAAGTAGTAGGAATCCCCATACATTGTCTTTTTGGGAAAAGGATGCTAAATTTTAAAACATCTCTCGAGCCCAGTTAATGTCCAACGCTATTTCTTTCTTAGATCTATAAGGAAGGGGAAGCCAGTGGGGACATTTGGACATGCCATCAGAGAAGGGATCTGGACAAAACAAAAAGAAGTCAGGGCTTTAAAAATATGACATCAAAGGTATTTAAAGAGATCTTTGCAGGAGACATTTTGAACAATGGGATCTCTGATTTACTGTACAGTGCAGATGGCAAGTGTATTTAACTGTGAAACTTTTCTTTACCACTGACACAGAAATTGGAGCCAAGAGTGAAACTGCATCAGAGCTGTGTTTGTACAGATTGATTGTATAACTCAGAGAACATAATATCTAAAACCATTCTTTGATACCTAACTTTGGCTTCTGAGTAATCTAGAAAATACCAGTTCATGCTAAGAATAGGGGTGGGAACTTGTTGCATTTGGATTTTTTGGCCGTTAGTAGCTGGCAGGAAAAAGCTGAGCAAGAGGCGATGTTGGCTGAGATGTCAGTAAAAACAGTGATGTCTTATTTAGATATCTCAGCCTCTGCTTGCAGTTGGCTGGGACCACTCCATAAAGTTGCGTAGATTTTACTAATAAATTGATAGTGAAGGAAATTGTCAACCCTGAAAAAATCTACCAAGGAGGAATAGAAAACAATAATGCGTGTGTTAAGAACTGATTTGTTGCTTTTGCTTCCAGCTGGAACATACAGCAAAAGTTTAAGAATTGCTTACAATTGTCTAAAAATGGATTGCCTGTCAAATTTACAGGCTCACACAAATGCAGGTAGCATCTCATCCCGAAACTGGGTGGAATATAGATCAAATCATAGAATCATATAATCATAGAATTGCCTAGGTTGGAAGGTACATTTTGAAATAAACGTTTTGAATAAACCTTTTGAAAGCATTGGCAAAATTACTACTGACAAGAATGAGGCCAGAATTTCATCCCATTTGTTTATCTCTTACATGATGCAAGGGATTTTGTTAAAATAGAACCTTGTTTGAATATCCTAAGACCAGCATGCTAGACATATTATAGAAGCTGTTGAAATTCCTCATTAAAATAGCACTAGAAGCATCATAAACATATTGTGAACTGTTCAACGAGATGTAAAAGATAAAGATACAGAGAAGGCAAAAGAATGGAGTAATTAGAAAGGAAGGAAAGAGAACCCAATTGAGATTCCCTTTTCTGAGAGCAGAAAAGTTCTTTCCGCTTTGAAGAGTTGAAAATATGTCTTAAGAAATCTGAGCAAGTGTAAAAAACAGTCCAAAGCAGGAGGAAATTCTGATCAAGTCATGCAGTGCCAAAGGGCTAACAACATATGTTATTGTGCAATGCCAAATATTTTAAGATTGTTTGTTTGTTTGTTTAATAAATATTGTAAACTGTTACTGACTTTTTGGATTGTACTCGAACAACAGTAGAGCATTTCATGACATTGGATGACAGAGATCAACAAACTCAGTTCAACTGCATTATTTGTGTATCCACTTGGTATACACTGTTCTGCAGTCCTATAAGATTCAAATTCACCCATGTAAATGTGAAACAAAGGTGACAATTTTTGTTTCTTTATTCCAATACTGAACTGCTCTTGACTGATTAAGCACATCTTGATGATTACCAAGGGAAAGATTCAGAATGTTTAAGACTAGGGGGAATCTTGATCCTACATTACCTTTTTGATAGCTTCTGCAATGTTAGCCTGTATCTTGTAGCCACCCAGTTCTGATGGAGACTCCCAGTGATAGAGAACTGATTATATTTGTTTGCAATTTTTTTTCAGATGTTTAAGTGCCCTGTTAAGTCATGTGCACCTTATTTATAGCTTGATTGGCTGTAGGACTTTGGTGGCACAGTTCTCTATAAACAGGATTAGGATAGAAATCTTTGGTGAAATAGTACCATGAGACACAGCATGTTATCAACTCCAGACATGGAGGTTAGCTTTTATATGCTTTGTAAAATTCTCAATAGACTGCTTTGCCTAACAAAAAGTCAACTTAAGCTGCAATGTGATTACAAAGTCCTTCATTTATGTATTTTTTGATTAATTTTTTTCTGATTTTAAGATTTTTTTCTTAATGGCTTTTTTCCCCCCAGTCTATATCTTCTTGCACAAAACACAAATTCTGCCTGGAATAAAATAGTTTCTGATCACAAACTAGTTATAACTGAAAGGTAGTTTCTGCTACTTTAAATTTTACTATGACTGGTTTTCAGACTTTCTAGAAATATTAGTATTATTAAACAGCTTGACAGAGTTCAGGGACCTCTATTAAAATAAAATGCCCTTTTTTTGCATCCATTCCTCTCAGAAATCTTCAGTGACTTCATTTTTACCCAAAACTAAGTTTCATTTCAGATCAGAAATAAACCACATATAAAGGAATTTTGTTCAGCTCTTTGGACAACATGAAAACTGAAAGATTTGGGGCACGGGGTTTTTTTTATACGTGCATAACAAGATTTTCTGTTAGGTTTGATACTTGATCTATGATTTAACACTCTGGAATCTCATGGGCAACAGACTTTGGTATTTCTGCTCGTTGACAAGCAGCATTGAATACTGAGAGACACAGTGAGGTGTTTTAGTGCAATAAAAACTCTCTTGGACACTGAAAGTCCACCAGGACCAAGGCAGGTCAGTTTAACGGTGATTATGAAGAAAGTATTCTCCTACCACCTTTCATGACTCAGAAAAGTGATCTCAGATCAGAGCAAAACTCCTGAAAGTATGTCTGTAAATCCACTATAGCCTTAAGAGGCTACCTGAAGATAGCATTAAGTCAGGTTTTGGATCCATTCATCATTTCATGGTCTTGGTTTGGTCCCTAAAGATTCAGTGTCCAACTCAGAGGCCTGAGTTCTCAGGAGAAATAGTTGGTTGAGGGATAGCATTGTGGTGATACAATGATGTTGGTTATACAATAAACTCATGGTCATAATAAACTCATAGTTAATGGATCTCTGCACCATCCTCTATTTTGTTTGACCAAACTTGTTTTTTAGTCCTGAAAAAAGCTCAGTGACTACCATGTTTTCCTTGACTTCACATCTGTCAGAAGTCAAAGAAACACCAAGTCACAATTCTGCTGGGCTGCAATCCCAAGATTTTTATAGCTACATCTCGCTTATAAATCTATCTATTGCTTCCATTCTCCCCTTCCTGTTTCCCTTTTTGCTCTCTTTTATAAAACTGGCTTTTACTGGAGTGTATTTACATCTCGCTGGAAAGACTGTCTCACAGATTAGGAGCTAATTCTCAGGTTACACTTTTCCTAAGCAAGCCAATTACATCTCAGGAATGACAAAAACATGCATTGTAGACTATTTCCAATATTATACTGTAGTATTTCTAATTACAGTAGTTAAATTAATACAATCAGTTGACCTTTTCTACCCGACAGTAGAAATCTTGTGACAAACCTACTAGTATTAACATGTCTTCCTCTTTGGCGATGAAAGATTTTCTGAAGATCTGAACTGTCAGAAGATGTGGACGTAGATCTGTCATGTGAAACAGCAATACATACACCTTTAAAAAAACAAAAGAAAAAAAATTTGGCACTTTTGTCTACAATGGATAACCCCATTGTAACTTGCTTTGCATAAAGGCAACTGCCTAAGGCACCTAGGAAATACAAAGACCCTTAAGAAGGCTTTGCCTTACTCTGTCTTCATTACAATAAATTGCATTGTTCAGAATGTTTAATGTTAAACTATTCTGGCAAATCCCCTCACACATATTTTGAGACTGAGTCTAATAAGCTGCTGATTTTTAACAAGGAGATTTTCTCTTTACTCAGTATGCATGAATACTAGCTCTTCTCTATACATAAAGAGTTTTCTTGGTATAGATTAAATCCTAGAAACATACCAGCAAGCCTTCTTTTAGTAAAGATATTTTTTAAGATCTTAACTCATTTTTTCTGCTTAGATCAACCTCTTAAATAAAAATGAGGGGTTCATCAGTATAACTGCAGCTGGAAAGAAAAAAAAAAAACCAAACGCAAAACCAAAAACCTGTATGTGACTGTTGTCACTTTTAAGCATAGACAAGACCTGTTCATAAAAGCAAAAGGATGAATAGTTAGGGAACATTCCTGTTCTCAGCTACATCAATGCAAAATCTGTGCACTTAGACTTACTACCGATATCTGTAGTTGTGATTTCAGAGACGCTGCAGCTCTGGCAAGAGGAATCTTTATGAGGGAACTACAGTAACAAGACATTTCATGTGCAGACTCTTATTGAAGAGGTAAAATACAGCTGGAAAATCCTCTTAACCATTGCTTTGCCTTAACGTGTTTTAGGCCTCTTAAACTGTAGACTCAGTGTGACTACAAAGGATTCAGGCCTGGACCTCACTTGCAATATTTTGGGAAGAAAAAAAACCAACCGAAAAACCACAGGTAGAGTCAAAATGAAAAGGGCTAAGGTGTGTGGGTGTGCTGGGGGGGAAGAGGGGGGTGGTGTATGTTTGGCCTTGGAGACGTCTACTCATTTCAGATCTACGAATGAGTTTTAGAATCTGTTCATAGTTCTGCTTTGTTTATACTTTTTGCATAGTCAGGTAGGTTAGAGGTATCTGTGAAACACTCAGATGTGCCAGAAATGGTAAATATAGATTAAAATGCTTTCAGAATAGTAATCACATTAAGCACTTGCAATAGACCAACTAGAAATCTTTCCAGAAAAACAGAGTCTAATCTGTAACAGAACTAACTCTACATGTGGACAGATCTTGGAAGTTTCAGGTAACATCTGTACTAGTAAACTAAACACTGCCAAGACCTCTGTGCTGGCCAAGTGGCACAGTTTGGCCACATCTGTATAATTAAGGGGTCTTAGCTTAAATTGTAACTCCACCCAGACTGCCTCCTGGGAGTGGTCCCCCACCCATGCTAACTCCTACATGTTGTCTAGGAATGCTTGGGAAGGGGCTAGCTAGAATGGGTCAAAACCATGCCAGGGGCTATGCTAACAATTTAAGAGTACTGGGTTGAGTTTCAATGTCTGGGACTGTTTCCAGGTACTCTTTAACATGCTATTATAGAGGCAGTTTCAGAGCTCCAGAAGTTGAGCTCTTTAGCCAGATGGTACCTGGCTAAACCTTCTCCCTTATTTCCTTTTCTAGTATGGTTTGTTGTGTACTACGAAGGGAGGAGGGGAAGGGGAGAGGGAGAGGGAGAGGAGAGGAGAGGAGAGGAGAGGAGGCTTTTTTGTTAAAGTTTATTTATTCTGACATCATTCCTCTGTAGGCATCAAAGTTGGAATTTTCATGTTAGCACTTGCAAAGGGAAGGTAAATGAATAATAAAGCAATGTTATACAAAAGACTTTCTTCAAGACAGTAAATATTCTTAAGGCCTTAGGATCATATAAAGGAAAACCATGGGTATTTGCACCTGCAATTTATATCATTGGCTGAAATTAATAGCAGAATACTTTTATGTCAAATATAGATGTATGCATATAACTGGAATAAGTGTTCCTGTCTTGCTTTAGATAGTAGCAGCAATTTCATCTCCTTTATTTTTCACAGGAAATCTAGAAAATTCAGTTATTATACTGAGAATGTTTGCTGCTGATAGTGGTGGTGGTGATGATGTGTTTCACCTAGAAATGGTAGGAATAGGTTTTTTTCTTCACTTTTGCAGCTTCCACTGACTCTGCCTTCATATGAGAACTGAAGTTAACACAGTGTTAATGTTAGCTATTTAAAATTTAAAATTAACTAACATTATGGCTGCTAATGTACCTCTGAGAGAAGAAGGAATGCAAAGTGATCTATCCAAGATGCTCCCTAGCTGTGAGGCTCAGTATGATGTAAAAATCCTACTTCTGTATTATTGAGGACTCACAGCTTTGAAAGTAGGGTGGCTGTGCCCAGACCAGTTACTGGGAGCAGTCTCTGGTATTTGCAAACTCACAGAGCGTGCCCAGGAATTGTTTAGCGAAATGCAAAACAACCCAGGTCTAAAAGTCAGGGATGTTATACATCAGGCACCGCACTAGCAATCCAATGTGATAGATGAGTAAATTTCTGTGCTGGAAACATTATCTGGCATTGTTTAATTTCCTAGTACAGACATAGCCTATAAGAGTGACATGTTTTAGAATTTTCATAACAGAAGATTTAAAACACCAAAAATAAGAGGAGGTCAGAGATGTAAGATGTGAGCACTGGTAACTCAAAGAGTATCATGCTAAAACCTACTGACCTTCAACCCAGTAAGTAATCACAATCCACTGGTTTAATCAGATGATTGAAGTTACAATTTGGACTCGTGATTGGGAATAACTTATATGGAATGCCTAAAAAGACTTCAAACTCTGGAACCCTGTTTTCCTCACCTTCTTTTTCTCCTCAATACAAACATTAAGTTTCTTGTGAAGCAGCAACTGAACTGCTGTAATCTAAATTTTGACGACAAATTAAAACTGAAGCTATTTTACCTTGTAATAATGGACTCTAAACTCCAGCAGTGGAGGATTTACTTCATAAACCACTCTTCTTCCCATACAACAGGGCAGTAGGGAGTGTTAAATGTAGTATTTTTGTGAGGTTTTCCACTATACCCAGTTGTGAGTGGAAAGCCTCAGCAGGTGGTACACACCTGTTGAACTGATGCCAGATGAATAGAGAGAGTAGTAAATACACTCTGGGGCTGGGTGGATGGGCACAGGAACCTAAAATGATCACATCATCATAGTAGTCCTGACCAGAGCTCACCAGCTGGTAAGTGGTGAGTGACTGGTTACATGCTCCACTACACATTACAGGGTAAAGCACGTGACTGTCTTTATGAAAACATATAACTCATCACGATTATCATAGTCACTCTATAACTTTCACTTACGTTTACAAAGCTTCAAATGGAAGGTATATATATGAGACTTTTAAATGGTGAGATAAAGCAATTGAGTCAGAAAAATTGATTGTAGCCAATCAGAAGAGTGAACTGGAGAAGGAAAGCCGGAGGCACAGGAGTAATCCAGGTAACAAATTGCATAGAGACGCATATTTTCAGTAGTAATCATAGGAAAACAGGCAGACAAATCTGATCTTTGTGACCAATCTGAAGTGTCATCCAGTATTTCCTGAATACTAACATAGCTTGTTCTTACTTCTGAAACAGATCTTCTAGTGCTGTAGTATGAAAATCTCTAAAAGCAGACAAAATCAAGAAAAGAAGATAGGAGCTTGATCTGCTTGATCAGCACCACCACAGACAATACTGGTAGCTTTTATTGGACTGGAAAGTCCACACCTTATTAAAGCTACAAGCTATAGGCCTTAGTGATGAGATAGACCTCCTTCTGCATTGAGCTATCTGCCTGAGCCATGCTGAGACGCAGAACTGTTTACCGTAGCTGGATCTACAATGCGCTACACAGTAAGATGCTGGCACAGTGTTCACAGTCTGGTATGAACACTAGGAAGCCATAGCAATATTGGTCAGTTCTTCATAACTTCATTTCCCAAATGTTCATAATTAAACAGTTTTTATTTAAGTAATCAGCATGAAATCCTTAGCTTTGTTTTTGCAACCGGTATTGTGTTTATGGAGCCAAATATTGAAAACTTTGATACTGAATACCTTGTATGTGTTAATTTTGGCAACCTTTAAAGATTCTGTAGATGCCTTGCTATGTTACCACCACCCACTCTTCAACCCCCCCGGCCATCAGTCCCTCCAAACCACTGAGACATGTTTCTCTTTTAATACTTTCTTACAATATTTCTCATGAAAATCACAGGGAATCGTGTGTGATTTCAGCAGAGTGAAACTTGATCTCAAAGTGTCTGTAGGACCAGAAGTTTTTAAAGAAAACATTTCTTAAATCTTGTGTTCACTGCTGCTTCAGCAGGCCAATTAGACTTGATGGGAATTCTAGAAAGCTGTCGCCAGGCATTGCAGCAGGAATAGCAAACAAGGCCCAAAGCAAATAAACGAATGGGTAAAGTGTGGCCATCCTCAGAACCTCCTTGCTGATGACCTTCTCGGCTTTGCAAAGGGACGGTGGAGGTACTGGATGAAGGGACTCCAGGTTAATTAGGTTTGACATTAGTTAACAGCAGCAATTACTAGAGAGTAATTAATCAGAGAAAGTCTCCAAACAGAAGGAGAATAAATAAACGGGCAGTAACATTCTGATCCATTTACCCCCTTAGATAAGGACGTGCCCCAGGTGTCAGGCTGAGGTGGGACTAATCTGTCTTGCTCAGTTTCTCGCTGGAACTTGGATGACTCTTCACACATCCATCTTCTTTCACATGGAGAAAAACAAGCATTCACTAAACCATTAACAGCACAGTTCCCATAAAAATTCAGGATAAAAAAAAACAACATTAAAATTCTTCTGGCTTCCCCACCCCTTTTATTCGATCTTCCCTTTTTTTTAAAGAGCTTTTCAACAAAGTTTTACCAGTGCAAGTGAAATCACCTTTCTGTTTTCATTAAGCTAGAACAATTTCCATATTCTAGTAGTAGTGGTTTCTCCATCCGCAACCAGCAGTTTTTCATTGCAGCCAGTACCAAAGAGGTTCAGCTGCCTAACCTGTGAATAGCAGGTTCCATGTTTTAACTTTCCATGTGGGCCAGCAGGAGTAGATTACGTGGCATGTCCTGAAAAACTACAGTGGGCAGCACCGACTACTTTAGGAATCAACCGTGGCGTTACAGGCGGCACAGGACATGATGCAGCAGGAGGCTGCGTCGCCCCAGGGGCAGCCCAGTTGTAATGCGGTCCCTGCTCCCCCTGCACGGTTCAGTAAGAGTCCTGTACCTGGCACAGGTTATTTCCACTCCCCTGTGCCAGCTCAGTTCTTCTGGACGGTGCAGCATGGGGATCAGATCCAAAATTCAGAGGGATCCCACCTACATGCACCAGGATTAACACCACAGAGGGTGCTCTCCCCCATGCAGCCAGCTAAAAGATACAAATACTCCTTGCAAGAGACAGTTTCCACGTCCTTTCTGCCTTATGTTGGTACGAACTAAATTCCAGTGGAAAAATGACGGACATTTTTCCCTCAGCATATTCTTGAATGCAAAAGGACTGAAGAAAGAAAATTAATGCTTGTACAATATCAAAGGCAAGATATTCGTCATCACATTCCATTCAGTTACTTTGTTCAAGAAGGCAGATTTTCTCCAGGTATAATATTTTTAATGCTGCTGGGCCTTTTCCACACAGATGACTGCATCTTCACCATAAAAACTCCCTGAAATGTTAAAACAAAACAAAAATGCTGATACAGAAATCTAATAGTATGGGCTATACGACTTCGATGTGATACCGTACAGTGCTTGTTCTGTTCAATATAGCTAGGTTTAAATAACCTAACCCAATAACCCTTCCCAAATAACTACAGAAAATCACAATTAAATAAATACCACTTGATAGTTTAGCTTTTACTTAGCTGCCAACATGTTTGTGGGGAAGGAGTAAGTAAAATTTTAATTATAAAAATATGGTTGTTTCCAAATAGTTTACTGAAAGAAGGTAAGTTTACAAAACTCCGCAGAAATCACCAAAGCCACTATGGAAAAGAAAAAATTAAGAGAGGAAGAAAGAACTTAGCTAAAAATAAACATAACAGACCAAGTTATGAAAATGAAGAGTAATATATCTAAATTACTGCACTGTGACTTGCAATTAGTTTTTGAGCATACTTTCTACCACCAAATTAAAAATAAGCAGTGTAGACTTTTGGAAAATGAGAACATAACAAATAGAAAGTCTGAGGGTGAAAATCTGGCCCCACTGAAGCCAAAGGCAAAATTCCCATTGACTGTAGCAGTGCTGGAGTTTTCTCTATGCATGCAAACCCCCATTGACCTGCAGTACAGAAGCTAGCCCGTAATCCTTTTTATCTTTCATATTTTTTTCATTTATGTTTGTCATCATTGAAAACCTAGATTGTGTGGTGAATAATAACTTAGATGATGCATAAAACAGTACACAACACTTGAAGATTCATTCAACAGATGACAAGGACGCACTGAGTTTATGCAATCTCCTGCCAAGGACTGCAATAGGGCAACTCAAGGTTTACTCATGTTTTGAACAATACAGCATTTAGTCTGTACACTGATGCATCTTTATACCTGCCAGAAGCAAAGAAAGGGAGTGCTAACCTGAAAATGGGGCACGGTATTTGAAGCATTTAATTCAGCCTGGGATACTATTTAAATTATTTAGGCATTGCTGTTCACTAAGTCAATGGAAGGAAATGGGCAACTCAGAGGGTTTGAGTTAGATAATTCAGGTTACATAAGTGACTACATCTGACCTAAATATTCTCTGTGAAAGGTATGTCATTCAACCTTCTCGTGCCTCAATTTCCTCATTTGTAAAATGGACTGATAGCATTCTCTGCCTAAAGTGGAAGTCAGATTAAGGAAAATGCAGCAAAATGCGTGACGTTTTCAGAAGCCACCATGATAAAGGCCATAAAAGTAAAACAAAAGATAACTTACTGTAGATACAAAAGAGTTCTGTGCATGTTGGTGGAGATGTAGAAGAGGGGAGTTACAGTCCTGCTGGTTTGCAGAGCACATTACTGCATTTATGCAGAGTTGCATTGAGAGAAAAAGGTCTCAAAGAACTTTAAGGGACTTAGTAACAGCAAGGCATGAACATGGCTGTCCTCTTTTTGAATTCTTGTCAATGCATCAGCAGGATGCCCAGGCACAGAGAGACTTCACTGGCTTCCATTTCCATGAGCATAGGCATATTTTCTCCACGCCACAGCAAATGTTGACATGCCCTGAGGTTTAAGGAATGAGCGATCAGAGATTTTAGGTGTAAAGCACTGTGAAAGAGAGGGCTTGGAGAATTCTTTGGGGTACTCATAAATACCATAAGATGATTTTTTAAACTATTTTTAAGTGTGCTGTAACAAAAGAAAAACCAAGTTTCCTTTTCCTACAGCAGTGCAAGTTGACACTAGGCACAAATACAAAGCTTGGTTTGTTGTTATTTAAAGTTCTTTAATCCTGACTACTGGTGCTTGTGGAGAAGGGAGGCATAGTTGGAGACAAGCCATACTTTTTCAAATTGATTAAAAACACCTTTTCAAAAATAAATAGCTGTAGTGTGCTGACCTCTAAATCAAATGATACTGCAAAGTTCTGCAGTATAAAATAAGATTCCTTTTCCCAGCATTTTTGAATGTTGGCTTGTCAAGTATTCTTTTTGACAAGCTTCCGGCTTAAAAATCTGTTATTTACTTCTTGTCAAACAAATATGCTTCCAGTAGACTTTACAGGTTAAAAATATTCAAGAGGAACCAACATATCTTTGCTCAGTGTGAGTAACTTTTGCTGTTTGATCACATATAGATAGCACTGGAGAAATTGCTGGCATTGTTTCATGCCATCTGATAAAACAAAGCGATAAATTTTACTGCAAGTTGGCAGCAGGAAGAGCTGCTGGAGGTCAGGTCTGAGGAGAGCACTACTTTTATAAGGACACAGTGAAAATTACTCAAATTGCAGGAGCTGTAGTAAGGAGAAAGCATAAAGCCAAGGGGTTTGGACCCAGCTTTTTCCTTTTCTTTTCTTTTTTTTTCTGCCTAGTTGGCTTCTAAATCTGCAGTCAAAACAAGATGGCATTTTTCTTGATTTACCCCCATAGCTGGTGCCATCCACATGCAATACACAACATCTGTCAGTCATCGTTACAAATAAGGGCTCAGAAAATCTCAAAAAAGTGACATACACGAACAAGGAAAAAGGCATCTGATATGCAGGAACATCAGCTTACCCTATGAAAGGATCTCACTCTGCAGGGATCTCACTTGCTTGAAAAGCTTGGCTGCCTAAATGAGGAGTCTACAAATGAAAAATATTGTTATTTTCACAAATGTCACCAGGCTGCAAGTGCTTACCTACTGTTAACTCAGCTGTCTACCCAGCTCTGATTGCTCCTTCTTTTTTTTTTCAGCTACACATAAACTGATACAAAAGTTCTCCTCAGAAAAAAAATAATAAAAATTGATGTTATTTCTGCTCAGTCCTAATGTATCAAGTTTCTAACCTTTTTCCTCAAGGCCTGAGAGGACAAGATAGCTCAGCTCTTCTCCGCAAAAAAGTCTGCTGAAGCCTTTGTGTTTCTCTTTAGATACTCCTTTAGCAAACAGGTTCCATCACCAGCTCCCCTGCAATTTAGGATGAGGGAAGGAAGGACCTTTTATGCCTTTTACGAGTTTCAAATTGTATATGAAAGCATCAGCCTCCATCTAAGTGTTGAGTTCAGCGTAAGCTACTCTCTCACAGCTATAGATGAAAACATTGGAGCTGCAAATGTCTTCCGTTGGGTTACCAGGTTCCATTGCAGTTTACAAAGAAAACACAAACATCATTAAAGCAAAGCATTTTCTTCAAAACTGTTTATTCAAGCTTCCAAGAGCCCTTTTCAAGATGTGACAGAGAATCTAAATTTCAAAGATGAAGTATATGAATTCTAAACTGAGTGCTCCAGTGCTGCAATAGGCCCATTGCTTCTTGTAAGAAATACTATTTCACAGAAATTGGAGAGTTTATTTGGCCTTTTAAATGGACATAACACTTATTAAAAGTCAGCCAGAAACTTCAATTTTATATCAGCTTTTCTCTGTGACATGAAGCAGTAATGAACCATGAAGTCCAGAACGCTTAAGAGCTAATTCATTATGTTACATATGTTTTACCTTTATACTTTGCAGTTGAAGAGCCTTTACAGAGAAAAAGTAACTAAAAAGGAAGTATATCTGTAATTATTACATCTGAATACATATTTTCCTAGTACCAGAGAATATGTAAGCCCAAGCAAATGTGATGCATCTTGGAGCAGAAGAAAATGGGGCAAATGTATGTCATCCTTTTACTTGCCCCCCATGATGATGACGCTGCAACTTTTTGATCCTCAACATAAACACAAGCTTCTCTAAAGTTATGATTTGCACCTTCTGACCTATGATCCAATCTGTCTTATAGGCAGCTGGAGCACTTAAGATAGACACCTTGAAATATGTGTTGAAACGGGTCCAGCGGAGGGCCACGAAGATGATCTAAGGGCTGGAGCACCTCTGCTATGAGGACAGGCTGAGAGAGTTGGGGTTGTTCAGCCTGGAGAAGAGAAGGCTCCGGGGAGACTTTACAGCAGCCTTTCAGTACCTGAAGGGGGCTACAGGAAAGATGGGGAGGGACTCTATCAGGGAGTGTAGTGATAGAGTGAGGGGTAATGGTTTTAAGCTGAAAGAGGGGAGATTTAGGTTGGATATTAGGAAGAAATTCTTTACTGTGAGGGTGGTGAGACGCTGGAACAGGTTGCCCAGGGAAGCTGTGGATGCGCCATCCCTGGAAGTGTTCAAGGCCAGGCTGGATGGGGCTTTGAGCAGCCTGGTCTGGTGGGAGGTGTCCCTGCCCAGGGCAGGGGGGTGGAACTAGATGATCTTTAAGGTCCCTTTCAACCCGAACCATTCTGTGATTCTGTGAAATATGTTTTAATTGCACTAAAGCGAATTTCCAGCAGAATACAAATAACAGATACAAAAAGGTGATATTTTATAGTACTAAAGTAATTTTTTATGAAAAAGTGATTATTCTTGAAGGTTTAAGAACCATCATGGTCCCTCAAGATGTTGTCTAGCATTACATAAGCTTGCATCTGGCCACTTAACAGAATGCAAAAGATCAGGATTCTGGCAGTCCAGGTGTATGGTTTATCACACTGGGTATGTCCACTACAGAAGAACAGTCTTCTGAAAGCTCTTTACATCCACTTTAAATTTTTAATTATGAAAAGAAAGAAAAAAAAGAAAAAAAAATAGGGATAAGATCTTACTAAATGTTTTTTTCATGCAAAGCTCTTAAAGAAATAATAAAACTAACATCTTCTTTTTCAGTATTATTATTGTACACAGATTCTCATTTCTCTTTAAAGATGTACATTAATAATCCCCAAAAGCAAAATCCTTGTAAGAATGTTTGAGTTTTAATCTGTTTATTTTTTTGTCAAAATAGCAAAGTTCAATGAAAAATACGAATACTGTTTTACTTTTTTTTCTAAATTAAAAATTTTCAGACCATTATTTCTAGAAATCTTGTGTTTTGGTAGAGATTCTAGCTCTGTAAAAACAAGATATCTACTTCTGTCTGAACACTTGCAAAGCTAGTAAAAGCCCTGACAGTCTGGACAACTAAAAATTGAACTTCAATAAAAAGACTCAGGTAAATCACTGCTGTTTCAACCAGCTTTAATCTTCACCTTCTTGAGCTAGAAAGCACTTCATTCTGTTTCATAGTACAAGCAAGGCCATTCCTTCAGCCATGACTCAGATATATCAACTCCAAACTAAAACAAGTTGAGTGTGACATTTGCTGAATGTGAAAAAAATTATCATTTCAATAGCTACAAAAACAGGGTATTCACATCCATCTCCACTTGT
Source organism: Rhinoptilus africanus (assembly GCA_013400135.1). NCBI lineage: Eukaryota > Metazoa > Chordata > Aves > Charadriiformes > Glareolidae > Rhinoptilus > Rhinoptilus africanus. The sequence continues at coordinate 117,413 of VXBO01000640.1, forward strand.
GTTGTCATCTACAAGGCCTGCTAACTAGAAGTAAACAAATTTATTTATTAAGAGAAGTTTATTCTGTGGATTTGTCCACTTCTCATTTCTCAAATTGTTACTCAACCACATTAGAAAAAGGAGAATCGGACTTTTTCCATGGTTAATTTTAACGACTAGAGGTTGTTTGTGTAACCCTTGAGAAACTCACACTTTCAGGGTGATCAATCTATTGTTTGGTGACCCCATGACAAAGCGTTAGCCTAAGGTCAGTGAGGACCAGGAGAGCTGCCAAAAGCTCAACTGTTTTCTGTGGGCTGGGGGAAGCATCCAAAGAGGCAGCGCTGCTTCTCAGGAACAGAAACAGTACGGTTTCCGTCTCTAGCTCAGTGTTATTTTAATATTACCAACAGCTAGGAAAAGGAGCTTCAGTCTTTGGGGGCTTCACTTCAATATTTTCCTCAGTACAGTTTTCATATCTCCAGAAGCGACAGTCCCAAATTCTAAATAACCTTTAGGAACCTGATGAGATAGTAGATTTTTTTTTTTTTCACATACTTATGAAAAATCTGCTTTTTAAGCTCTGTCTGCTCAAAGGTTTTTCTAGATGACTCGGTGATGCTCTAGATGATGTATGTGACACTATTTCTGACTGATACATAAGCTCAAACTCTATTATTTTAAAAAAGTAAAACTGACCTTATCTAGGTCGGACACGGTTTAATCTATATAAAAGTACTTGTACTGAAACATTTATTATCAGTATAAGAACATTCCTTTGGTAAAACTGCAATTCTAATGATGGATAGTTTTTTCTTCTTAAGGATATCACACAAAAAAACCTGCTCAAACAGCTCAAATTCCTTATCTAACTTCACTATTTCTCAAATATCAATAGCATGGATATTGTAAATAATGGTAGTCAGAAACAAGATTTACTTTCTTATGAGATTATTAAAATTTGGTTCTTATGAAATAAAATTCCCTGGGAAATTATACACTAGAGCAGTTAAGTGTGTCTTCCAAAGAATAATTTTAAATAAACTTTATAATTCAAAATAAATTTTAAAATAAGTAGCATTTTAAAAAAAATACATTATTAATTTTGAAAATAACAAAATGAATAGGTTTGATCTTATCAAAATAGTTCCCTTAAAAACAATTTCTCTAAAAACTGTTTCCTTCTGTTAAACAAGTTGATTTTGGTGTATCAGCAATTTTCCAGTACAAAAACATTCCGTGGGAAAATTTCCAAAAGGCTCTAGCTGTGAGTATTATCAATATTGAGGTACTTGAACAAAACAGCGAGCAGTAGGTGAGAGTACACATATAAACCTAAGTGATATACAACTAATTTCTATTGCTTTAACCAGGACTTTGAGGGGAAACAAGTATTTTTCTCATTTTTTTTCAATAGAATATTTGCAGAATTCACGTACATTATGTTCTGTTATCTACCAATATTTTTACAGACATCTTTTTTTTAAGAAAAATTACTGATGCATTTCTGGAACCCGCAGGCTACTACATGTTTATAAAAGTGCTGGCAAAATATTTGTTCATGTTTCCTGTGTTACGAGGTTGAGACTCATCTGTTCTCACAGACACACACACACACACATAATCATGAGTTCAGTAGCAAACCTCTGACAGCAAGTATATCATGAACACTCTTTGGAAAACACGTCGAGATATACTTAAGCAAAGCGAGGGCAAGTAGGCATCATACTAATGTTGGTCAAAATCAACAGCTCACAACAAAAATAAATGGGTTGAAAGATATTTGCACGACAAACTTTTTTTGAAAGTAGTATCTTAAGTGAAACAAAAGAAGCAATGCATCAAATAACATTTTTTTCCCCCGCAAATAAATTGGCCAGCTGTAACAAGCCACCACCATGTTTCCTTTCAAAGGGCATCACACAAACTGCATGGAGCAGCTTACAACTTTTGATCACTCCCAAACTGGAAATACCTGAACTCGCTCCCTCCCACACCTCCAGTCCCATGAGCTTCCCGGTGTCTTTATTTTCTCCATTTTGTAAATCCTTTAAACATAAAAACAGAAATGAGGAAACAAGCCTCAAGATGTGAGGAGAACACTGGGGGAAGGGAGGGGTTTTAACAGGTTTTTGAGCCAGACACATGTTACCACATGGTTCGCATTACAGGCCAGTGTATTAAGGGTAGACCACCACAACACACAGGTGGAAGTGTGAGTCTGGGAGCCATTGAAGTTGGAACACTGAGAATTTTCCCAGTGTATCACAGTTACAGAAACATCTGGGCTATATGACTTGGTGCCGACTTGCTGTGAAAATTTGGTGTTCAACGGCCCTCAACATTTCTAATGTCTTACTTGTTGTGGGGTGGTCTCATGTGACACATTGCGATCACTGGTTTCAGAGCCATGATACAGTTTCTTTTTCACACCTTCCTTTTATGGGTGTGCTTACCAATTCAGAACGTTTTCTGTTTTCATATATAGCACAATGTATATTTAAATTAAAGTGAAAATTAGTTAGGAAAAAAAAATCTATGCAAGGAAAAGATCCTGTGCTGGATTAAATATATTTACATCACCTGAAAATGTTAATTCCAGAGTTAGAAGCAAAAACATAGCTCTGTACTGATCTAGCACTAGCTAAGGGAGTGAATGTGAGAACAAAGATAAAAACTAACAGGTTTTTAAAGATAATATTCCTTAAGTTACAAAATATCATGAAGTGACCTCCATTTTACAGCTGTGAGGTAATTAAAGTTGTTTATAAGTGATAGTTACCACTCTCACCCATGAATATCACAGCACAAGACTGTGCCAATGAGGGTACTTTTAGTTATACGATAAGTAGCACTAACAGGACACCCCAGACTGGCAATTTCCACCTGGAATGAGGTAGAAACAAGAAGGAAGTTCCTTTGATACTTGTTATTTACAGAAGTTGCTCCTAGGTGTGTGAAGCATAAACAGCTTCCTCGCTCCTCACCTCTCCCATCCCAGCAGCTCTTCTGGTAAGTGACATAGGCAAATCCTGCTTTTATTGTCATTGAAAAAAAGGATTATTTCACAAACTGTTGAATTCAAGCAATACGTTACGTTTGACTATTGCTGGTCATAGAGAAATTGCTCTGTGATCGGTCTCACCTGACTTCAGCAATTTAAGAGTTAGGTGCCTGCAGCGATGCATGGAGGTCTCTCCAAATCTCATGGAATGAGAAAAGCACTTTCAGAGGACAATTTATCCTGTATCACCACCATCACCTAAACGTTAGGCTGCGTCATCATCCAAAAGCACTGGTATTTATGTCTCCACTGCCGACAGAATGAACCTCAGTAACTAGTTTAAACTATATGCCTAACTTTGGAATGGTTAAAATCAGGTGTAAAAGATTTCACCATCAATAATGTTGATGAGTCAGAATTCATAGCAGTGGCAGGTTTCTTTGAGGCACTGCTCAGCTTCTCTTCTATATATCCTTTACTGTGCTAGCCCTTAGCTGACAGGTGATTAGTAAAGCCTACAATCTACTTTTGAGATTAACTCTGCTCTTTTCCTTCTACAGACAACAAGTACAGTTTTACTCAAGGGCAGAAGCATGAAAACAGGAACAGCTCTTCTAAAAAAAGTGATGCTGAGAATGCATCTGGGGCAAAATCAAACCATTTGGCTTGCTTGCTTACATTCCTTTCAAAAAGGGGATCTGATTATTTGTGCTGTATTTACAATTACATATTTGGTCAAATTGAACCCAGATGTCAATAAATGCCCAGATGTAGAGTAAAGCAGAAAAAGGTAGAAGAAGTCAAAAATCCTACTAGTGCTGGTGAAAAAAATGTATTATGACCTTACATAATGAACTATCAGCCAAAAGAAAGCTGAGATTTCATGTAGATCTTGTCTCAAAAGTAATGTTTGGTATTAAGACACAAAATTATTTTAATTTATATCTATTAGTAAAAAAGGAAAATATTAAATCCAGATTTTAGCTAAATTTATGTTCTTGGTTTTGAGTATGTGCAAAATCAGTGCAGTAATTAAACTCTGAAAGAAGATCTAAAATGTGACTTACTGAGATGCAGCCATCTGTTCTTTTCAGAGATGAATTTCTGCGTTGTTGGGTACTCTGGAGTCAAAGCCTGGCTTACCTTATGAGTTTTGTGAAGGTAAAACTTTAGTTTAACACATAAAAATGTCCAAAATATTCCTCACTCACTGCACAGTTAGACCACGCTTTCACTGAATGACAGCTCATAGCTACATAGAAGAAATCCACTCCATGTGACCAGAACCTAGTTTCCAAAGGTTCACGTTCTGGTCAAAATGCAGCCAATATGTACCAAATCACTTCCTCTCAAAAGAGGTTATTTCCATAGCAAGTTACGTGTCAAATTTCCTGCACGTGAAACGACCACAAGTCCCTTTTTTATCTATCAACATTTTCCTATATCAACAAAGTATTTGGCTCTTGGTCCTCCTCCTGAAGCTATTTTAATGAAAGCTGTTCATAAAAGGCAGACTTTTAAAGTTATTCTTTTTATGGGAAAAATAATGGGTTTGTGGGATTGTTTTGAGTTTTATTTTGTTTTGTAGCCTTGTTATTCTCAAGAATTGCTGGAACATTTTTTACATAGATTTTCACCAAAAAAGTCACTCTTGGACAGAAACTACGAATACAATCGTTGGGAATGGATAGCGATCAATTAAGAAAACTATGAAAGAATTAAAAAGTGGATAGAATGGAAGAGTTATGCAACTTTAATTATATTTGCCATTGCTCTTCCAGCTATCAGCATCACTAAGCAAAAATAAATTATGACTCTTTTTAACATTAATTTGTATTGTTGCTTCACATTATTCTTGTTTGGCTCAATGAAGTAAAAAATAAATAAATAGGAAACAGTTTGTGTTTGAATTCAAACAGGCATATTACTAACCCAAGAATATCCAGCCAATAGGGAAATTAATTTGATATTTAGAGTCATTAACTTCACAATATTCATTTTGGCTAATAAGAATTCTGGAAATGTTCTAAAAGGATTGTTAGGACACAATATACAAAAGCGGACATAATAGCAGATTGAATGAATGATGGTAGGAAAACTCACAAGAGGACAAATGAAATCTATGCTTTAGGTCTTAGTAACTTTTCATTACTCTCTATCTTGCATAATAATTTATGGGATTAACCTGAAGAAAAACAACAGCATGAAGCGTACATCCTGATATGTGATTCCGGACAAAGTTTGAGAACAGTGAAGTTATTTAATAAATATGGAATGTGAAAAAAAAATATAAAGTATATTAAAAAAACAGGTTTTCTTAGCCCTCCCCTAAATAGGAGTGTGGTTTTTTCTATAGTTTCTATGTTTTTTTCTATAGTTATAGAAAAACTATAGTTTTCTAAGTTATTTTTTCTCTAGTTTCAAGGTCAACAAACAGTCTGACTTAAGAAGAGCACTGCAGAGTTTTCCCTCGCTGTCCTCAGTGTAAGCAGAGTCAGTGGAATTACTGTGGGGTTAAAACCCAACCTTACACCAATGGGAAATAACCCAAAGCTACCGAGATAATCCCTCATGCAACCTTCATTGCAGAATCAGAGCCTAAAACAACAGTAAGCTAAGCTGTTGCTAAGAAAAAAAAAAAAAAAAGGAAAAGAAAAAAGGAAAAAAAAAGCAGAAAAAAAAAGAGGACAGATACTGTGATTGCATCTCCCCAGGTAAATAACAGAGGTGAGGACCTGATCTGGTCTCTGGTTTTGGGTCAAAGGAGGTGGGATGGCTCACACCCTCACCACATCAGGATCACTGCAGCCAGATCAAGCAGACCTTGCCCAGCATTGTCCAGGGGTCTTCTCACCCACCAAGGCCAAAACCATGCCAAGGACCACGCTCGCAATTTCACAGCCATTGCATACAAGTGCCCTGGCCCTGTTTCATTCACCGGCACTGACACCGCCACGGGGAGCTGATTTGAGGAGCAGTGTTGGAGGAAGGCTGGTGCCCAGCAAAAGAGTGCTGTGACTGTAAGGGGAAATTTTGTCCGTAAGCTTTTGTTCTTCAGCTGAAAGGCCTACTTCCAGGGCAAAGCTGTACATATTTCAAAAGAAGATCAAGTCTCACAAAGGGTTGCCCGAGTTCTTACTGTCTAATAAAGAGTCAGCAAATTTATGTTGTAGTAAAAACAATTGGGAGTAAAATTCCTTTTTTAAAAAAAAAAATAAATACTCCATTCATCTGACTACAAAGTGAGTTGCAATAAATACAGTATTGAGAAACAGAGTGGCCTAGCAGGGTTTTAAGTAGTCTCTGCGTTCTCGCTGCTGCTCCCACACACGCACACACACACAGGCTGCCACGCACTCTCCCTCGTGCTGCTAAAAGCAAACAGTGGAGATGACAGACAAACACTGGAAGCACAGATGTGTCCATTATAACCAGCGTGAACCATGCTCATGAGGAGCGCTGTCACTTCTGAAAACCCAAGTGTCTCCGGCTGCGAAAGAGCAGTGGGGTGTGAGAACAAAAGAAAGAGATGTTGTGATTAAGGCAGGGCTAATGGTTCATTAACAATATCCAAGGCCTGGCTTTACAGCTTAGAAGCTAAGGATTTATTTCAAAACTACCTTTTGGCTTTCTTTTTTTTGTTGTTGTTGCTCTCCATTTCTTTTCTCTGCCTTTTTAAAAGGATTTGTAGCTTCCTCTCTTGCCCTTTTGTCTGATGGCTCCTAAAATATGAAGCAAATGAAAACACAGATCCAGTGAAAACAATACTTCTTTCCTTTCTCATCTCTTTTTTTCAGCTCCCTCTCTGATGTGTGTCTAAAGTGAGGACAGAGGGCAGAGGCAGCATTCCTTGCTTCGACGATGGCCCTACCCTGGCTTTTGAGGTCCAGCCAACCTGAGGGCAGCCTGAATACAGCTGGTACAGCTCTCACCTGACTACAGTACCACAGAGACTCTTCCAACAATTTAAGATACAGGGTTGTGTTTCAGTCACCTTTCTGGCACTGGTTCCTTTACTATTGAGGTATAAAATTATCTTGTCTCTACACCACTAAATGAAGAAGGCCGATGAGTGAATTTAGGTGCAGCAGGGCTGCTGTCAGCTCACGGTCCCCAGACAATGCCCAGGGACAGTTCACAAATTAGCTTGTGACAAAAACCTCGTTCCAGCTGGCACTGAGAACAGCACTGCATGAGATTTGGCTCCTTCTCCTCCCTGGCATTGTTCAACATTGTCCTCAACCACCACCATCAGCCCCCACTCAGGCATGTAGAACATACTTTCACTTTGATGCTGCAAAAGCACCTTGCTGATGGGCTGCAGCTTGGCCCTAGAATTGTTTTGGTCTGAGCTAGGAAAAAACAAACATAGACACAATCATAATTATGTCGTAAGGCCAAGGGACTGTACATAACGCCTGGAGGAGCTACAGGGTGAAGCATGATGTGGTGGGAGGTCAGTCAGTCTGCTGCAGAGGGAGCCAGTCCTGGAGAGCCGGGGTGCTGTAAGTGGGTGTCTGGGTGAGGCACTGCTGTTGATGCTGGCTCTGCAGCTCCCAGAGCAGTTCTGGAGGAGCCACTGCTGCCTCCTAACAATTCTCAACATTTCCTTCGTTTGCATGATGTGCTTTTTAATGTGTCAGAAGGGAGGAACCTCCCTGTCTTTCCCCAGCCACTCTCCCAGAAACACCTTCAGATATTTTGAGGTCTTCCCAACCAAAGGCATGTCGCATGTCACAGGTCTGATCCTTAGCTCTTCCTAGTTGTGCTGTTAGTACAGAGGGATACAGACAGGAGAGCACAGAAGCACAGAAGAACATTTCAGACATGATTTCAGACTTCTCTAGGCAACAGTGAATGTTGGTGAGGTCATCTGCAAGCTTCAGCCTCATGTGGAAATCACTACCGTGCTCCCTTGCTTCTGCAATCCATCAGCTGTAGGTCAGGGACCAAGCAGTCGATGTTATTACCGTGAGGAATTCACAGCCTTCAGTTAGGCACTTCCATTTCCTACATGGTACCTGGTCTTCAGCAAGAACTAACAAATGGAGCAGAGAAATCCTAAACAACAGCACATTTGACCTAGAGATTGATTAAGGTGGTTAGTTGTGAAGCATTATACACAAAGGCATAGCTTAAATCTCATGGTTTATTGTCATTCATCAGGATATTCCTTTATATCATCTTCTCATCCAGAACCTTCTCTGACTGTTGCCACCTACACATTTGTTAACTGAACTGTGGTGAGGGTGACTCCTTTAAACTACAGCTGGAATTAGAAGAGTGAGATTTACCCCAGGGGTTCAGATACCTTCTGGAAAGGCTTCTGGTGGATCAATCCTTTAGTTTACACATTAACCTCTCACAAAGGCGCAGGCTGGACACTGCCTGGCTGGGAAGCAGTTCTGCTGAAAAGGCCCTGGTGCCCTCATGGGCTGCATGAACAGGGGCACAGCCAAGAGATCAGTGACAGTGACTTTCTCCTTTATTCAGCCCTTATTAGACCACATATGGATATTGTGTCCAGTTTTTGACTCCCCAGTACAAGAAAGATATTAATAAACAATTGAGTTCAGCAAAGAGCAACCAAAATGAGTGGAGGACTTGCCCTCTAGGAAACCGGGGGAACTGACCCTGTTCAGCCTAGAGTAAAGACAGCCTCAGGAGGACATAACGGCAGCCTGCCAGCACCTACAAAGAAACTACGAGAAAGACGGGGGCAGGTTTTCCATGGTGACACATGGCACAGGATGCCATACTGACTGACAAATTACACAAATTGAAACAAAAGAGGTTCTAACTTTATATAGGGGAAAACCTTTCCACTGTTAGGACAGAGAGTTTTGGAACAGGTTGCCCAGAGAAATTTTGCAGTCTCCATTCTTGGAGATTTTCCAGACCTGACTGGATAAATCCCTGAGCAGCCTGGTCTGACCTCATAGCTTATCCTGCTGTGAGAAGGCTGGACTAGAGACCTCCTGAGACACCCTCTGGTACGAATTATCCCATGATCTGAAATTTGGGTGTGTTGAGCCTGTGTCATTGCAGGCTGTCCTCTTAGTGGAGAGAAACAAACATCTGTAAAGGGTTATTCATCTGACCTAATCTAAACACCTAGAGCTGAGGTGGCTTGCCTGTGAAAATTCTTATTTCAATGCATGAACAGAACCTATGGTAAGTAATCTGAATTTAGTCATCTAACACATAAATTGCTAAAATTTGGTGGGTAATATCTGTGTCTTATACCCTGTCCTTTCTTTTGCTTGCTGAGATTCAAACTTTCCTCTCTAGTGATCATGTCCTAGGATGTTCCTGGTGGCCAAGGGACATCGACAGGATACTTGTGCAGAGAGCTGCTGTAAGATACATGGGCAATGTCTGTAGTAGCAAATAAAACGGGGAGGAGGTGTTAGCTAAAGCAGTGAACAACAATTGCCTGTACTCTTGAACTGTTAATACCCTCTCTGTCATGGCTGTAGCTCCTGCCAAATGCCACTCAGACATAAATCTTGGCAACATTTGGGGACTGCCTTGTTTGAGATAAGACAGAAAACCAAACTGTATGGTTGGTTGCCAGCCATGCCGTCCCAGGTTGGGGACAATCTTGAGCCCTGTGGTGGGCAGTCCTGCTGCCCTAACCATAGCCAGTGGACAGTCCTGAGCAAAACTGGTAGCAATGTGATCCTTTCATGATCACCAAACTTCAGTTTATAAAACCTGTTTTATTTTCCTAATAACTAAATGACCTTCCTGTGCTAGCTTCATGACTGGAGATTAATATGCTCTGGGATCGCTGCCCAGTCACTTCTGCCAACACAGGAGCCATTCCAGGAGACATGTTCCTTCAGCTCCTTGGTTAGATTTCAGTATATTTCAATTTTCCATTTGTAGATTATAATTTTTTCCAGCCCATGGTGTTCTGGTAATGCACTAGATCTATTGGAAAGTAGTATCAGCAGCACTTTCCCATGCTAATTCATCTGCCACAGTGGCAGTATCTAAGTGTCCACTTGAAATCTCTCTGGATAAATAAATCTCCCACTATTGTAGTGAACTATGCAGCAGTTTGTTCATTGCATCATCCTGCTTTAGATGTTTAGCACTAAGGCTGATTGTTAGAGAAAAATTCTGTAGTAAAACTGTGCACTACAGTATTCTGCATCAAAAACTGATCACAAATGTGAACAATGCAACACTCTGAATCTGATCCTGCCCAATCCTTCATGTGTTTTCAACTTGAAGCTCCTGTGGGAATGCCTACAAGTTATTCTAAGACACTCCTCCAGAACACGTTAATTACAGACACAGGCAGCAAATCTACAGGCACTTCCCAGGCACGATTGGAGGCTGCTCTCTCACATGAACAGATGCCTTTAAGCAGTGGAGATGACACCACTCAGATTAAAGGAAGAAAACCACGGAGTGGTTTAATGGATTAGAAAATCTCTAGGCTTGACTGGACATGAGATAGGTGGTTTTCTGAGTATACTTCCCAACCCCTCTTCTACTCCATTTTCACGAAATATATGGGTAAGCTCCAAAATATTAGTGGAATATCAGACAAGTTTGGGATGCTAGTGTCATAGAAATCTTGCAAAATTAGGATTTTAGTCAGCACCTCAGAGACCATTCACTTTAAATAGCAGTAATGATGCTAATTATAACTAAACTATTCATACGAGAAGTTCAGAAATCACAATATGTGGACCTTTAAAACTGTTTTACCAGTGCTAGTGTGCCGTTCTTCCCAAGTGTAATATCTTATATGGATAGCGTTATAAGTGCCTCACCGATCCTATGAGAAAGTTCAATCCTGCAGAGTAAGGAGCTGTGATTGCCACTGCCTTCATGTAAACAAAACTGCAGCTGCTCTCCAAAGCTGCTGGCAGTGATGCACCAGTTTGAAGTCTGTGAGAAGAACTGCTCTTCTCAGACCAACATTAGTGCAGGTGTGTGGCAGAAGAAGGTGAGGTGCCTGGGACAGAGACAGCAGCACTGGCCTGTACACCAGAAGGGGTGTCAGGATCCTGGGGCAGTTTGTCGTGCAAAGTGCATAAAGCTAAATGAAGGACCATATGTGGGCTAGAGGCTTAAACGGGCTTGACAGAAAGATCAGCCAGGTTAGGAGCATGGGAGTGGGGTCCTCGTTTGGAGAACATAAAGAGGACATAGAGGTCAGAAGCCAGGAGACCAGGAGCTGCTGCTGTGCTGCTTCTGAGGGCAGTCCTCAGACAAACTCAGTTTGAGAACCCCCTGGTTTATTTCACAGATTTTCTCTCACTGTTGTATGCAGACCAGAGCACCAATCCTGTGTATGCTCACCTACAAATCTAGGAGAGAACTTGCTGCCAGCATGAGGACTGACATGAGTGACATTAAACATGTGCATACAGTTTGGGTGCTTCTGTGATATACATAATAAATAATAACAAGTATAAAAACAGACCTACCTTTTAGCAGCCATATCTCATCTGTATTTCTGGATCCACAGCCACAAACGTTATGAATATAGCTGAAATCGTCCAATATGTACTGAATGCAGATATTCCAGGATGCCCATAAAACACATTGGAAAATGTGAATTGATTACATAAGCAGTTTTTTTAATGAATAAGGTCTATAGATTTTATAGTATTCCTCTGTCAAATCTTGTAAAATACATGGAAGTCTTAATTATAGCTGAAGATATCTGAACTATGTTGGCCTTTGATTTTATAATACAATATGTAATTCCTGCTGGCATAATAAACCAATAAATTCAGTATTTGTTATAAATGAGTTTAAATTTATAAGTCTATCAAAATACCTCCTGGTTCCTGTTAATGTTTAGGAAACATTTCAGAAATGTTTCAGGTTCCTGGCTGAAAGAATTGCCTCACTCTTTGCTGAGCTTCTGTTGATCCAACGTCTTGAAGTAATCAACAGTTATATGTACTGTGCGAGTAACAAACACGCAAATATTGTATATGTAGGTAAGAGAGAAGGAAAGTAGAAGTAGCAGTTTATGTGTACTTCCTCCAGTAAGATGTTTGGATCCTAGAGGCCTATCCTTAGTCAGTTGTAAATCACATTTTGCTTTAGAAAGTGTGGAATAGATGTGTTGCCTTTCAAATAGTGCCCTCAAAACTTTGCAGGTCCTGGCCAGTGACATTCAGTTTGCTAGTAGACAGCCATCTGGTGACATTCATACCGTACCACCATCATGTGCTTGACTTTGCATGTTTTTGTGGAGACTTCTACTCTTGCTTTTTGGTCACATTCATATCAGTGATCATGTAAAATGAGTTTCACTTCTCGCCCTGGAAATCATTAATATCTGGGTCCCAGCAAAAGGTGACAAGGGTCTGGTGTTGTAGCTGAAGATGGTTAAAAATATGTTCTATGAGTTGGTGCCCCTTGACGTGGCTCCTGAAGCTGCAAACAACCAAACCTGTAGCAGGAAGGAAGGACAGCAAAAGGACATGAGATTTATTTGCTGATATTATCAGGCTAAATATGTAAAATGAAGAAGCATCTGATTCTACTTTTAAAACTCAAATTTACAGCTTGTACTAGCATAGTCTGGTAGTGTTTTGTGACAGAAAACCAGTAAAATTTTCTTGTCAAAATACTAAATACCACATAAAGGAGTTACAGATGCTGTATTTAGGTAGATTAGCTAAAGCATGGCATAAACTGCAGTTTCTTGAAATTCTATCCCCAAGGCAAAACTAAAATGTTCAATGTTTAGGGGGTTTTGTTGTTGTTGTTCCTCAACAAAAAGCAGATTTAAAAATATGTTGCATATAAAGTGCTATACTTTCTGAATTATGCTGGCTTTTGGCTAGGTACATGTTTTCTATTGAAGTTCACACCATAATCTGAGATATGTGAATTTAGGGTAGACGTCTACTCCATCAGCTGTTCAGTAGAACATATAGACATATCCATTCAAGGCCTTTCATTCCCTAGAAGCCCAAGGAACATTTTGGATATTGCCTTTCAGCACTAAAACTGGTCAGCTTATGGTAGCATTTTCTCATTTCAGTTTCTGCAGGTCCAAACCACAACGATCCACCAGGGGATTAGAGCATATATTAATGAGCTTTTTAGCCCCTGTAGATTCCTACTTCTAATTTGCCAGAATTTTATGTACCCCTTTCCTGACCCTAGAAGTGATATTTTCTTCCATCTGGAATGATTGTTTCATGTTAATATGTTGGTTTGAATATAAAACATAGGAATGTTGGTTAGCACAAAACCTAATGAAGGCTCTGGGGTTTTTAGCTTTTTTGGCTTTATTTATTTTTTTCCTTAAAGAAACATTACTCATTTGTTCAGGCCAAGAATGTAAGGCTTCAGATGTTACTCATGCAAATCTAATGTAAAACACAAACATTAGGCAGTAAATCCATATTTAGGCACCTAAATAAGCAGCCTGCTTTGACGCATTAGCGTTCTGGTAAAAGCCTATATTTTATTTCCTGACCCCTGTCATCTGAATTCAGTCAGAGTTATTAAGAATTGAAACCCCATCTTATAAGAGGGACCTGTGTCTACTAACTGCTGAAACTACCATTATGAGAATTACACTGGAATAAGATCCCAGGGAAAGTTAGACCTGGGCAAACAGACAACATTTTATTTCGGTCTTTTGTCTTGGACTGCAGCTTCCATCTAAAATGGTCATTGTAAAATGGAACCGTACCTCCCAGTGAATGTAAATCCAGCTCGTGCAGTTACCCATGTGACTTCCCTCGTAAGGGCTCTGGTAGCCGAATACATTTTTGAGGACAGAATTTGGTTGCAGCGTTCTCCCGTTGAGAATTTCCATTTGTTCAAATTTTTTTTTCTTTCTTCCATGTGTTCCACTTACTCTAAAGCAAAAGTGTATGTTTTCTCTTGAGTTAATGAAAACCCAGCAATCGTTAGGCCCACTGAATTTTTAACTAAGCAGTTCTGCGAGAATGAAAAGGAAAAAAATACGCACATGGTAAACACAAAGTGCTTAAGTAGATACCCATATATGGTAATACGTATGGGTTAAATACGAACATATTTGGCAGAAATGCATGACAAGAATCCCTGTCCAGAGCCAAACCCTCATAGACAAAGGGCAGAATTTACCACAAGCTTCCCTATCTCAGCTGCACGCAAAGCACGTTTCTTTTTTGGATGTATCTGGACCATCATCCATTATGCATTCCATATGACATACATCTCAATGGGGTCTACTTCACCTGCTTTCATGAAATGAACCTTATTCTTCTTGCTCTCATATAATAAGACCATTTGCTACCGAGTATTAAAATGTGTGCAACATCTGGCAGACATCTGTGGTGTGCTGCCATTGCACTTGACTCACACAACAAAGTGAGCCATCTCACCTTCCAAAATCAACCCTGCTCGTCTTTGAAATACATCTTATTTCAGAAACGCAGGTGCAAAGCAACACACCTCTGCAAGCACTGAACACATAAAGAGCTTCAAAGAGTTTTTGTTCCACTGTATTTTGCTTAGACATATCATGGAACGGCACATATGTAGGAATCAGTTTTCACTTGGTCTGGTCCAGGAGTTTTCAGTCAGTTGGGCTTTGTTTCTTTCTTTTGGTTTTTTTTCACTTATTCTTTGTCACCAAAATTTAAAATTATTCTTAAGTGTGCAGGTTGCCATTAGTAGGAGGCAGTTTCATGGTTCCAATACACAGCGCACCACACCAAGCAACTCTCTGCCCATCAGCCGAAACACAGTCATGACTGGATTCTTTAAACTCCGTGGCGCGTGTGACATAAAATGCATTAGCTTCGTTCACAGTAACAGCAGTTTAAATTAATACATCTTCACATTTGCAATATCTTCAGTGCCCGCACAAGCCGTAGTTTTGGTAGCTTGTGTTCTTTTGGGCAGCAACGTAAAATAGATGTAATTGAGCTCCTTTCCTTTTAAATGGGTTCCTGAAGCCTTTTAATTATCTTTAACTAATGCACTTTAACAGCTAATTCACACTACCTCTCCTGAGCATCCTTGTGTCAAGTTCTGCCATGCTGGTATGGCAAGTGGAACTTTTTCTGCTGTTTTCAGACTGCACCCACAGAAGATGTACACGAAAACAAGCCTCTCATGCCCCAAAGTCTCTGCTCACATAACTCTGGAGTAATCATTTACACCTGTGCCATATGCGTTCAAATCTCAGGGTTTTCACTCTTATCTACTGTCTGGCAATGTAAAGGACTTGAAATTACATTTTCTTTAAGATCATTCTAATATACCAGGTAGTAGAGAAGCATATTAAAGTAAGGTCTCTCTCTCTCATCAATCACCTACCATGGAGGTGGACATTTACACTTGCTTTGTACTTGCCTAGTCACCAACCTGAGGTGCAAGAACCTGGAAAACTAGACCCATTTTGTGCAGAAGCTGAACATTTGTCTTGTGTTACTTACTTATGTTGCATTGCATCAGAAATGCTTCCCCTGACCTGATATTAATACGTAAATCAAAACGTATTCAAAATTTATTCGTCTTGCATGAGAATGAAAAAGATCATTAAAGAAATTCAAAACAGACTGAGGATTTTTGGAATCAGTCTTTCAAAAGGAAAATAAAACACCAACACATGAGGAATTTCTAGAAGCAGGTAATGGGTCGTTCACATCTGCTATCTGCAGTGGATAACTTAGACGAGCGTGCTGCTCCAGGATAGCTGCAGCTGTACCACTATCACCTCACTGTAACCCTGCGTAACCCCCGTTACTGCAAGAAGAGGTGATGCTCTGCCTATTCACCGACAGGAATAGGAACCACCTGTGCAAGTATCGCGTGCCACCACGCCTGTTTCAATGCCGAAAACTGACACACGTAGACACACATGCAGAAATATTAGTGCCCTTTGGAAAACTACTGAAGGAATTTCTGGCATTCACCACTATACCTGGCTCTGCGAGGATTACAACTGTGAGCCGTGCCATAGGTGTTGCAGGCATGGAACATTTGCAATGTATCAAGAAAGCATATTGCCATTATTATATGAATGCAGGGATTCAAAGTAATTTTGACTGAAAAGGCCTCATTTTAATTTACAGTTAAGGCTCTCCCACCACCCCTGCAGTATAAAAATGCCTTCAAATGGATATAAGTAATTCTAATCAATCCCACTCTAAGGCATGTTTATGCTGCTTTAGGGCAAAAATGAAAGTTCAGGCTGTCAAGAATTATGTGTGTAAAGCACCTACTGAATTGGACCCATTGCTATCTTTCCTTTGACGGCAACACTTTAGGGTAAAGTACAGAATCACAGTGTCATCATATCAAACTCTACATAAAAACAGTATTTAGAAAAATTATAAATCAATAAAACATATATACGGCCAGATGACTCAGAAATATTAGTCCAGTCGAAGGAAACTTCGTGTATTTACTTTAAGACAATCTGATGCCTTATGATATCTGATATCACAGTATTGTACTTACAATAATTTGACTGCGTGAGGCAACTTCTCTCTGAAGAACGTGACTTCAGGCATCTCTGCACTGTGTTTTCAGGTGAATGCTAAGTTATTCTATTCCTCTCCAAAAGTGCTGTAAACTTCTGCACACTTTGTGCTTGCCACAGCCTAAGCATGAAAAAAACAGTGCTTGGCTATTATTTCCCTGTGTGCCTGCACTGCACTTTTTGGTAGCCAGGTAGGCAGCATGGAGACAGCCGTTGCATTGTGTTGGTTGAGAGAGCTTGTCTTGGTGGCCGCGAGCTGTGACGCTTGGCCATGGGGCCACCAGCCAGCCCCAAAAGCAGTATTAGTTTTCTGTAGTTCAATGGGCAGCAATCAAGACAGAGCACACAACAAATGTGGCGCGACTTCCCTTGGAGTACGCTGCCCTGCAGAGGCACGCAGCTCTCACGGGCGACATCCAGGCATGTATCCAGCTAGTACAGTCCAAACTCAAACCCCACATACCACACATTAATCTGCTGCTTTAGGCAAACCCTTATTCCTCCTGCTGTATTGGGATGATGAACTTTTCAAGGCAGAGACTTTTACTGCATGTCCATTCGCATGTCTAAGTTATTTGAGCCAGCTGTGTTTGAGAGACGATGTCAGTTAGCGATGAATAAGGTGAAATTCATGTTGGCATCCACAGTGAAATCCCTGCTATGGGTAAGAAACAACAACCCAAACACTGAATTAAAGAAGGAGGATGGGTCAGTGGTCCCTGTTGTTGGTGTGCCTGGGAGTAAGCCTTTGTCCTCCTACAGTCTCTGAATGCGACACATGGCTTCATCTCCACTCACAGAGATGGAGACAGGGATATTTCCTACCCTCCTCAGGGTTGTGAAAGTTAAAGCTAATAAAGAGGTTTATATAAATGTGAATACGAGTATCTAAGAGGAGGCATGCTGTAGACAGGGCACCTTTATAGGTCTTGTACTGCCACACACAACAGAGCGGAGCAAGGCATGGCAAGGCTTTGCAGGGAAAACTATGCGGATGTTGGAAGCAGCAGAGCCGTGTTAGCACATTGTTGCACCTGAACTAATAATACTGGCACCTGAACTAACAGTGCCATGCTGAGGAGATCACATACTGAAGCAGGCAGAGTCAGCTCAGTAACTCTGCGTTACACTTTGTAGTGTATTTGTGCCACAGGCTGTCCTTCCTCAGAAAAGCCATCATAACATGGCCAGCTACAACCTTAAAGCAGGATACTTTTTTATTTGACTAAGCAAAGAAGATGCCATCTGTCTGTGTTGAAGGCACAGCTGTAGACAGTGTCACTCATACCAGAATAAATGAGGAATAGTTTCACTGAAGACATCAGAGAAAGGCAGATGAGAAATAGGGGAAGTGAGATGTGAATTCAGCTCAAGAGTTCAGTTTCATTCATTTTTTTTCCTGTCCCAACTGATGTGTGCGGAAAGTGAATGATCCTTGGCAGCAGACCAGGATGGAGGATATTGAGATCAAAGGAGTACCAGCACACCACTGTACTTCACAGAATAGTGTGTATTTGGCACAGAAACATCTCCGATAAGCATTAAAAATATCTTTTTAATGGATATTTTATTCTCTCGACAGAGGCTATTTAAGATTTGAAAGTGACACAAAAGTAATTTATCCTCACATGTAAAAATGCACTCTTCAGATAGAGACATCACATTAATTTTACTCGCTCATGTAACACTCTAAAAATTAATCTTAGATTCCTCCCTCAACACTGTGGAAAGCAAAAATTAATTAACTTGGGTACAAGGAAAGGAATGAATCTTCCCTTTCTTTACTTTAAGATTCTGCTTTCAAAGTAGCTAACCTAGGTCATCTGCAAACAATCATTTGTTTTCTACTACAAATTCTGCTTCATCATGTGTTTAATATGTCATTTGCTCATTAGCACATTTGTTCATTAATTTCTATTTAACAGCACACTCCATGATCCATCATGCTTTTAATTTCTCCAGTCATCCAACATAATGTGGTCATAGTTGCATGAGAATGATTTTATGTTTATATACTGTCTTTCAAACAGAAGAATCACAGAGCAGGTTCATAAACTACCTTCTGTGAATCAGTTTATAAACAATGATTTAGGGCAAATGTAATTATGGATCTGTTATACCTTTGTTTACATATTTCCAACTGTTTTTTCGTTGGGTCTTTTTTTTTTTTTTAACTGCAGATCTGTCATAATATTGGCCATTTAATCCTTATGTTTCTTGCTAATCAGTAATTTTTCTTGTCCTCTTCTCCCCTTTGAATGTTCTCTTGGTTACTCCTGGTGTTCTTATCAGGATTCTGAGGCATGAAAAAAATGAGCAAGAAATTGCAAAATAAGAAAAAACTGACAGTGAAGGCTACAAGAGAGAACATCGTATGCTTTCTTTGCAAGACTTCACTGCATCAAAACCAAAGTGGATGCCTGTCTTTGGAAACAGAAGACTCCTTGAAGGAAGTAAACTGCAGTTCAGCGACAACAAACACAGAACAGTATTAGAGTTACATATGTCCCACGGGCCAAATTTCAAACAGCACTATGTATTACCTAAGTCTCATGGAGCAGAATGAGGAGCCTCTCTATAATGTATTCCCTAGCCTTAAAGATAATCAGATCCAGAGCATAAAACAGTATGTTTCGCGAGCTCCAGAAAAGACAGGTCTATCATGTGGAGAAAATACAACTTTGCTTAGAAATGAGATTAGGAACTCCAGTTTGGTGTTAGGTTTGTCTATATAGAAAGCAATTGAGATAAGTACATTCCTCATATTTTTGTACAAGCATGTTTAAACTTGGGACAGCTTTTTCAGGGAGAAGATCATATAAACTATGTTCACTCTGAAGTGAACAGACAAATATTTCAGGGAAAGGATTTCTCTGGGAAAAGGTTAATGAAAACAAAAATTTTTAATCTATTTTGTCAAAGGAAAAAAAATAGTCAGGAAAAAAAAACTTTTAAGAAGAAAATTACCTTTGAAATGCTTTTTTGGAGCCTCAAAAACCTGCAGTTCTAATGCCACCTGCTTTCCACTCCCTCAGGCTTCAGAACCAGGCTACATTTGTCGTTATAGCTCCTTATTTCCTCTTCTCACTGAGCTGCTGTGTTGCAGTATGAGAGTCTATGGTCACTGAGGTTTTAAATGATAATACCTTCCCGAGTAACCTAGCTCCTGTAGAAGAATAAAGATTTGTGGCTCCTGAGCTCCCAGAAATGCCTCAGCTACCTTTAAAAGTATTTTTCTCTGTTCCCTGAGCTACTCTTTAAACAAAAAAGCCATCATTTTATAGGAAAAGTCAACACCTTCCCTTACAGGGCTACATTTAGAGACTAAAGGTTTGAAAGTATGTCTGGGAGATTTTTGATGAACCATGCAAGATAATGAAGTTCATCAGAACTAACCAAGCCTTTTCCTACTTAACTTTGGACCTTGTTTGAGACAATTAGTCATGCAGCAGCTGGTCAGCTGGAGACAAGTCACACACACCCCCTTTCCTCTACTAGTATCACTATCGGTGTACAGGAGTTAGATTAGAGTCTTTGTCCATTTACTTCACCTTCATTCCTGATAAAACAGGTCCAGGTACCAGAGCAAGTGCTGTCCTGTGATGTTCCTGCTGTTGAATTGCTAGGATTCTCCAAGGCATAGCTTCAGATATGATGACTCACAGTGCCCGAATACAGCTTGGAAACAGCACAAACTTCACAAAGCTCCCAACCAGCAGCCTGGAAAGAACCACCCTCTCTGAAGGGACAAGTCAGGTTGGACACATGGACAGGAATCATGATCTGCCACTTAGCTTCAGGACCAGACAAGTAGCTTTGGCTTATATTATTTAAGTATATGGAAGTAGTGACGGTGGCTGAATGGTTGACCCCACAGGAGTATCCTCCCACTTCGTGTACTCTTCTGTTCAGATGCTGAGGACACTTCAGCAAACACACAGAAAAGTGTGCTGAACTGGCAGTCAAATGACCAACCGTATTTTGTTGTTTCCACCAAGTTTTCATGTCATAGCTGAGAATAATTATGCTGTGAGTCTGATAGATTTTTAGGTCTCAGTTTTTCATTCCTCGAGATAGACTACATGTCTCTATGGTAAACATTTTATAGGTAGATGGGAGTCTATTATTAAGCCATGTGAGAAAGTCTAGGCTCTTCACTTCATATTTTTACCTTGGGAGGTCCCCAGTTTAATCCACAGTGCATCAGGCAGCATCACAGCTGTCACTTTAGCATATGAATCTTCAACTGCTGATCTTACACCACCATTAATTGGTGAAATGGAGTGTCCCAGCTCTCTAATCTTACAAGGGTCTGATTTCTCGATAAGCTGGTTATGAGATATTCAAAAGCATATGCATGTTCTAGATAAAATGATCACAAAATCGTATTTAATGACACTGTTACCTGAAGTTATTCAGCTATTTAAAATTAGTGGCTTGTAAATTACTTCATAGCAAATGAAAGTATCCTTTCTACGCCAAAATGCCCTGAAATGCAGTAAAGACTTATGTGCAGTGTAAGGTTAGATGAGGTTAGAATCATAGAATCGTAGAATCGGTGAGGTTGGAAGGGACCTTTAAGATCATCAAGTTCAACCTTTAACTTACCCTGACACAAAAAACACTTCTAAACCATGTCCCACAGTACCACATCGACCCTTTGCTTAAACACCTCCAGGGATGGGGAATCCACCACCTCCCTGGGCAGCCTATTCCAATGTTTAATAACCCTTTCAGTGACAAATTGTTTCCTGATATCCAATCTAAACCTGCCCTGACATAACTTGAACCTGTTTCCTCTTGTCCTATCCCTTGTCCCCAGGGAGAAGAGCTCAGCCCCCATCTCTCTACACCCTCCTTTCAGGTAGTTGTAGAGGGGGATGAGGTCTCCCCTCAGCCTCCTCTTCTCCAGGCTGAACAACCCCAGTTCCTTCAGTCGTTCCTCATAAGGTTTGTCCTCCAGACCCCTCACCAGCTTCGTAGCCCTTCGTAGGTTCATCGTGTATGCATTGAATTACATAACATACATATATGGGTCACTGTTTTCCATGGTATTTCAACGAGACTTGGACCATTGCTTCAAGTCAAACTTGTGCCAAAGTGTTTTTCTGAGCAGAAATGGACTTATGTACATCCTTCTTTGGTCTGCTGAACCAGCAATTCTAACACTAATTAGTATCAGCATTAAAACCCCCAGCAAGATATGTCACTGAAATTCAGCAAAGGCTGGATAAAATTGCAGCTTGCATTCTTTAAATATTTATACAGTACATCAAAACAAATGAAACTGGAGATTCCTTTTCCAGCATGAGCTGCAACATTGCTAGAATGGGGTCTACTGTGTCATGCCACTTATTTTCATTTCTTTGATTTTTTTTTTATGACACTTCTGCTGAATCAGTAATCAGGGACAAGGGACAGAGTCATACTGTTTTAAATCTTCAGTATTCCTAAGAGTAAACAGATATCCAGTGAAGCAAGTTAGAGAGATCTTTAACTCTGTGAATTATTTTGAGAACATGAAAGTCTCTTTCACAGATCAAGTTTATCACAGCACTGAAAAGATATAAGTATTTGTATTAAAAATTGTATACTTCATAGAAAAATACCTAAGAAAAAACTGTCCTTTTAATTTCAGTTCCTCATTTAGTTAATCAGGTCTGAGTGCCTTAGGTCTGAGATTCTCATGGAGGTTAATAACTCTACAGAAAAAAAAATGGCTGTAGAGTTTAATAGTAAGACCTATTTGTCTATTACTTTTTTTCTCTGTTTTGGAGAAATATGAATGCAGTAGTAGATCAGCTTTAATATCAGTGACTTCCAAGTGACTGTGACATTTACCAAATATTTGGTGAAGTATTTAAATAAAATGTAGAATAGTAAAGACTATTCCTGCCACTCTACTCTTTCTCAAGCTTCTGAACATCGTGGTTAAACAGAGCCCTGGTATCCAATCCAAAGCTGTGGTCTGCATGGATGAAGCACTACACACATAAAAGTCTCTGCTGCTCTTATTACATTTAATATAGATTTTTTTTCATCACCTATATGACATACATTTACTTTTACTAAAGATGGAATGGAGTAATCAGAGTAAGGTCTGATCCCAAATGTGAGCTAGGATTTGGTCTACAAAATAAAAGACTGGAAGAGTACATAATAACATATAAAAGACTGAAACCAAGAAAATGGGAATAATGCACTTCCTGTTGAGGCTGGACAGGCCAAAAAAATAGTATGATGAAACTGAAACATGGAAGAGTTATGTTGAACCTTAGGAAATCACTTTCTAACAGAAGTCAAATATCTGGGGAACTCTCCATCATTGAAGGTCTCTAAAATAGATTCAAATAACTTCTGTTAGAAACTACAGAAATACAGCACTTTAAGGCAGGAAAAATGTAGGTGATTTTTTGAGATCCCTCCCAGCTCTGTGATTCTGTAAGCAGTTAGGGTGTTAGTGCTTGGAGGAGGAAATGGGATGCTCTGAGTGTCCCTCTTACAATGGTGTCTATAAAGTTTTTCTGATTGTGTATTGGAGAAAATGTCACTGTTGTTTTTCATTAAATAAAATGGCAATATTTTAGCCAAGATTTTTTTTTCTCAGTTCTCTAAAAGTGTAGGAGCAGAGCACTGCCACCCAGCACTTTGAATAGTGATGCTTTCTACATGAGAACAACTACAGTGCCCAGTCAACCAAACATCCAGCTAGTCCAGTGTATGGACTCCAGTAGTGACCAGGAAGGAGATGCCCATAGAAGAACAGCTGCCTGCAGTGAACAGTCATTCCCTACTCACTTTTTCCTTCCTTCACAAGATTTTACAGACCTTTTCCAGTTCATTTAGTTTCTTTCACTGTAGTACACTGCACTGCCCCATGTTCAAATCCATTCTGGGAAAGATGCACAGGGGAGAAATGATGGCCCAGCTCTTTCATCTTTTTTGGTAGGAACTGAGTACTTTCAATGGCAGTAAGACAGACAAATATAGTGAGATAACACCCCTTATTGAATGTTTGAAACCTTTTACACTGAGACCCTGCAGCCCTGCTTCTCATTATTTTTTTGCATAGGGAGGGGAGCCTTAGATTCTGTCTTAATTCAACAGTCCATCTTCTAAAAGAAGGTCTAGAAATCAGGATATGCAGTGGAGGAAGACTGTTACCTACCTAACAGATCCCATAAATGAGATGCCGTATTTTAAGCCTATATTAGAAAAAGTTCAAACCTCTAGTAGCTTATGGCAGTGAAAGCAAATAGCTTCCTGCCATTTTGTTGGTAGAGTTACAGTCCATACACAAACTATCCGGACTTACACTAAGCTGGAAATAAAATTTCAAAATCACCTCCCCCATCGACTGTATTTTCCTGACAAGACTGTCTCGCGTAGATCTGATCTCAGTGCATTGAAACTAAAAGCTCTGAACTCCCTGGGCTGAACCCAGTTCCAGCATAAATCCAGTCAAAATGCATTTGTGCTGTTCCAACAAGTTACAGACTTGCACAGAGTTTCTGAAAGCCCTTGTTTAGTTCAGTCATTTATAGACCTGAGTTTCAAAGAGTTTCAGCTTCCAGAAACCTCCCCCTGCAAACTCAGAGCTAAACCAAATCCACCAGCTGAATCTTATTTGTTTATGCATTTATTTATGTATGTGTTTCATTGATTTATTTACTGGTCCTAGGATAGAAGGGGTATGAAATCCCCTGCCTGCTACTGGGTTTTGTTAAATACCATCTGCTTGCACTGGGCTTGCTGAAAGAATTGCTAAGGTTCATGTTCTAGCCAATGAACCTTCCTCAATCCATTATAGCAATGACCAAAGGCCATTTCTTTCTTTTGTCCATTTTCTCTCCCCGGTCTTGTAACAGTACATAACAGTGAACTTGCAGTGTCTCCCTCTGCCCATGATCTGTGCACACTCATGAAGTTTTTCAACTCTCAAGTTCCTAAAGAAAATTTTGATTTGGCACAGCCTCAAGTTCTTCTTTCAAACACAAACATTATCTTCCCTGCTTTGGCACGCTCCTTGTTTTTTCTGTCAGCCTTTTCCCCTCCCTTCTTCATTGCTATGTCTACCTTCCCTCTATCTCTACTCAATTCTTCAGAGAAGAAAGCTAACACTCTCAGAAAATTCCATGTTTATATGGTGATTGTCTTAACTTAGAGCAATGCTACTGGGTAACATCATAAATAAAACACTGTTCTGGGGCAATTAGGTAAACTCTGCCTTTCACTTTGCCAAACTTTCATGTGCTTCACTCATTTGGAAAATCATTTTATTCCATGTCAACATTCCCATCTGTTCTTATTTTGTAGATTTGTAATAATGATGCTGCTTAAGGCTTTGCCTCACTTTTGCATTGACTTTAAGGAAACCTGAGAACTTGAGCCTGAGAGCTGCAAAGTCCAGCAAGGCCAAAGTACTTTGGAATGACCTAAATCTTTCTCTGATAACCAGGTGCTCAGAAGAAACATCTACATCAACATCAGGAACATCAGCGCAGATAGACAACGAGCTCCTGAATGATACTTCAGGCAGCCCCACTCCTAACGTGGAGCATTCTGCAGTATGTGCCATATCTCCTGGATAAACTCCGTAACTCTGAATAAACTCTTGCATCTTCAAGCCTCTGGATATAACGGAAATAAATAAATGATGTAAATGAACTTTGTCAACGTGTTACACAAAGGTCATGACAGAAGGAGGCTGTTTTGCACTTTCCCAGTCTGTCTTATGTGTATGTAGCCATGCATAAAGACCTCTCACTCAGTGAAAAAGAAATATTGCAGTCGTTATAGAAAGGAATCTTTTCCTGGTGATTAAGGCTGGGAGAAATTGCTGCTCTACTGATTTCCATGGTAATTTTGCAATTGATCTCAACTGCATGGGGATTTTCCTCTTTGGTTGAGATAAATGAGGCCTGCGGAAGGGTCTTGGAAGGTGACAGACATGTTATGGACAAAATAGAACTTGCAAACCATATTTGGTCTTTTCAGTTATTTTTCTGCCATGCATATTCATCTGCTAGATTAAACTGCATTAAAAATAAAACTTCCCATATGCATAATAATGCTACTTTTTGAACAGCATATTTCCATATATTAAATTACAAATAGATCTTTCTTATACTTTTCTTCCTTAAGGGCTACATCAACTACTTATGATGGTTTCTTTAGAATTTTCAGCCTTTCATCTACATTTGTATCTACTGACATTATCAGCAGCAATCAGTTGCTCTTTCATAGGAGCAACTGATTGCTGCATTCATAGTGATTTATGTGGAAAGGGAAGCATATTCGTATTAAGTATATAATGAGAGCCCTGAAACATTATGTTTACATTTTGCTGGCAATCACAGTGGATTTGGAAATGGATTTTAGATGACCTTAACATTCACGTCCAAAACATATGCAGTAACTAGCCTCAGCCTTCAACCTACTGTTGATCTTTTAAAATAGTGAACATAAGATAAAGATCTGTTGTGGTTCTTTTCTCAGCTTTCCATAACATTTCATAAATAGGTCAGTTTTAGCATGTTTATATAAATTGATTCCCCTTCTGGGAATGCTGGGCTGTGATAAACAGTTCTTTCCAATTACTTTGTTTATTTTAAATAGTTAGGGATTACTATTACAGCTAAAAATATTTTAAATATAAGGATCTTCCTAGTCAAGAAAACGTTTTCTGTCTGTTACTGACAGACAAACTGCCAATGTCCGCTCCTGTTCCCTTTAAAATCAATATTGCAGTCTCAATGCATGTGGACTTCTTCTTTTTGACACTACACGGCAAAATGAAGATCTAGTCCTGCAACGCAGTGCCTGCTACCACGAGTCATTCTAACCATAAGGAAGGAACGATTGAGGCCAATGAGACTTCTTTGGTTTGTAATCCCTGCGTTTAACAGACATCTACAGGATCAACTCTGTTCTGTCATATTTGCTTTGGAAGTCATTCTGTTGGCTTACAGATTTGTACATTTCTTTAGTCGCCAGTTGTCCTTTTATTTGTCATTAATGATCCGTGTCATTTGATTCTGTTGTCAGGTCCATTTCTAGAAAAAATTTGCATGGTAAATCAGGTCAACTGGTGAATCAATTGCTCAGTAACCTCCCTCAGCAATGAGTAGCACTAGATGCATCAGAAGAAGATGTAAGAAATGTTAAGAAATCGTTACACAGGACAGAGTGGACTTCTAGTTTTTGGCATTATTGCTCATCTTGATGACCATAGCTTTCTTTACAATACTTAGCAGAATGATGAAGACAAATAATGTGCCTTGACTCCCACTTTTTCATATAGTTGCAGTTTTAGGGGAGAGACCGAGGCTCTGAGGGAGCTCAGCTCTGCTGCTCACTTTGTGGTAGGTTAGACCTGACAGCAGATGGAATTCCTGAGGCATGTCATTTTAATTTTAGGTTGTTCATGTAATGCACACGTTGCCAATTACAGTGGTGTATGATGTCTTTCTAGGAAGGAGGTCTTTCTCTCTTCCACTGGGTGAACACGCAAAGGATAAATTTTTCAAAAGTTATTGAATCCAGGCTCAGATCTGGGCTCCCCTGCATGAGAAGGGGAATATCTTTAAAGGATTATTTCTCACTCTCTAGAAACAAAAGCTTCCTCTCCTACTACTCTCTTAGCTACTCTCTTAGCAGTAGTGCATTCAGACTCCCAAGGAACAGAGCAAAAGCTCCGGGTTTCGTATGGACGTTAGTGTGGATGTGGTTGTACAGTTTCAGTCAAGCAAGGGACTTCAAACTTTGTTTGTTAGATACCTATGACCACAGTCGTGAGGAAACTGGAAAATGCCAAAACAGGCTCTCAAACAGGTGTTCAGATGGATAGATTAATGGCAGCAGCCACCTCGCTCCTCAGCAGAAAAAAAATACAGAAGAGACAGGTAGCTAAGGTTCATGTCAACATCAATTTAAAACCACTGTTAGACGCAGGAGAGTTTCAGACAGCAAATTTGCCTGGGTGGTAGGAGGAGGTGATGTTTTTCTAATCCAATTCTTCTAGCCATTGGGAGCAGAGGAAGGAAAATCTGCCTAGCAGAGCAAGGCAAAGCCTTTTCCAGGTAATCTGTGGTGATAATCTAACTGCTGGGTGATATGTTCTTTGAGCAAATGTCATACCTATTGCCTGTTTTATGTTCTTTATTCTGAAAAGACATTCCTTGTTTTCCTCCATCCCATCACTTCTGGAAGAGTC
Organism: Rhinoptilus africanus; assembly: GCA_013400135.1. Taxonomy (NCBI): domain Eukaryota; kingdom Metazoa; phylum Chordata; class Aves; order Charadriiformes; family Glareolidae; genus Rhinoptilus; species Rhinoptilus africanus. Next base: position 145,085 of record VXBO01000640.1, read on the forward strand.
TGCTACAGCATTGGCCTAGCTCCACCACCACACCAGACCATCACAGATGAGACTTCCCAATGAAACTTCCACCAAGCTTCCTTTTAGCATGAGGCTGTAAAAGTCAGGGTGATTATCTTTCTGAGGAATATATTCATGATACAGCATCCATACCTCTCAATTTTAAACAGTGTCCTACAGACATCACAAAAAGTTGAAATAATAAAAAAAGGGACCTGGGAGTCCTGNCCTAACACTACTGGGTTTTAACAGCATGTGAGATAAGATATTTTTACTGCATAAACATAAATTGTTCATTTTAACTGTATATTTGTAAATTCCAGTTGGCCTCACAGTCAGAGAGCAGTCCCTTACCCACTTCACACACCAGCACAGACGTAGCTTCAGAAGCATGTTATCTAAAAAGCTAATAATCTATCAGTCGTGAGCAGTTCAGATGCTCTGAAGCCATATATGGTGCTTGTGGTCCTGACCAATCCAAAACATTGAAGCTAGACTCTCTAGAGCTCAAACCTATAGTTTGACCTTTACAGTAGGGAAAAACAATAAATTCATATGTGCAACATGTAACTCAATCTCCAGCCAGCCTTCACAGACATTGTGGCTACAGAATACCAATAAAAATTAAAACAGAACAATTCGTATTTGCGTATAACATAAATGAACTTTTGAAAATGCCTATACATAAAAAATATGAAAACGTATTTTTAAAATTCCATCAATATTAAAGTATTTTATCCCTTATTTTTAAGCTGTTTTTTCCAACAAAAGCCTGGATGTAGACACTGACTCAGAAAAAAATTCTGAAAGATTCAGACTTGACTGTAAACCCTTCAGCATGATCATGATTTTTGCTTCTGAATACATGGATATTTGTTTGATCCTTGCAAGACATTTACTGCTCTGTGTCTGGGAAAAAAGAAAAAAAGAAAAAATTAAGACATCTGTCTTCTGATTTGCTGACATGAGAGGGGCAACCAAGCACCATCTAGCCACCATATGAATACATTAAGCTAAGCTTCACCATTGCTGCAAAGCCTAACTCTAAATTCTACACTTCCTCCTGCCGAAAGACCCCTTTCCACAAGTTCCCAAGTCTCACAAGAAAAAGGGCAAGATACAAACTATGTTCAAGTCCAACTTGAATCTGACCCAGTTGGAATAAGAGAAGAGAATAAATTGCCACCCACACAGAGTTTGCAAGCAGGAAATAAAATTCAAATGCTTTATTTATGTATATTTATTTCTTTATAAGTATGTGCATTGTCTATTACCAGAGAACGGGTGTCTGATTGTTAGTCTGGGAAAAATACTGCAATTCATTTTGAATAGAAATATCCTTTTGCTTTTTTCATTAATTAACATCTTTGAGCCACAACTTCCATGCATTTTGCTGGCACATAGGATTCAGACGCCACATTTGAAGGATGGATATGTGAGTATTTGGGGAACCAAGAACTGCAAAAATACTCATTGGAGGTATTATTCATACATCTAATCAGGAAAAAGGAATACTGCCAGGCAGCCAGTCCAACCAGTGATAGTTTGAAAAGCAAATATTGGCTGTCCACAAACAATTTACATAACAAAGATCATCTGGACAACATAAACACTATAACACTCTCATATAGCAAACATTTGTTCATTAATTTGACTTATTTTGTATTGTGTTTTAAACAAGCATTCTGAATATATTTTTATTTTCTCAACTTTTGCCAAAATTCAGTTACAGATTGGTGTATCTAAGTTACAGACGTAAACACTAAGCCAAATAGTGTGTGTCTTGATATGCTGTGGGTATAGAAACACCAGTGGTAAGTAAAAACAGTGTCCAGTTTGATTTTTTGATTCATTTTCTTACTCATCTTAGATCACTAGTGCTGGAGCATTTTGGAGCAAATTCCCCTTCAGCAAATCACTCCTTACTTGACATCACCAGAAAAGGTGGAAGAGTAAAATCTCAAATTCATAGAATCATAGAATGGTTCGGGTTGAAAGGGACCTTAAAGATCATCTAGTTCCATCCCCCCTGTCATGGGCAGGGACACCTATCACCAGACCAGGCTGCCCAAAGCCTCATCCAGCCTGGCCTTGAACACTTCCAGGGATGGGCCATCCACAGCTTCCCTGGGCAACCTGTTCCAGTGCCTCACCACCCTCACAGTAAAGAATTTCTTCCTGATATCCGATCTAAATCTACCCTCTTTCAGTTTGAAACCCGTTACCCCATGTCTTATTATTATAATCCCTGACAGAGTCCTTCCCCATCCTTCCTGTAGCCCCCTTTAGGTACTGGAAGGCTGCTATAGGGTCTCCTTGGAGCCTTCTCTTCTCCAGGCTGAACAACTCCAACTCTCTCAGCCTGTCCTCATCACATAGGTGCTCCAGCCCTCGGGTCATCTTTGTGGCCTTCTGTTGGACCTATTCCAACAGGTCCACGTCCTTCCTTCAACAAGTTTGTCAGCATTTTGAGGGATTAATCCTTTCCAGGATCTAAAATACCATGAAACTATCCCTTAGATAATTGAGAAAAACTGTAAGGTCTACCATCTAGACCAGGAGTTGCCCACATGTCACAAAATGGTACATGAATGCAGCCAAGGAGCCATGCATTCTTGTCTTCATGTGTGCCTATTCAGGCAGGAATTACTGCCCTTAGCAATGCCAATTTCAAGGATGGCATATATTCCCAACACGACTTGGTAGCTCTTGCTCCTGGCAGTAGCAACATAAAAAACCTCAAAGATGGATACATACTATTTTGGAAATCAAAAGCCAGACTAAGTATGTCTTAATCACCTTTCAGTGTCCCATGATATTTTTTTTAATCAAAAGTACAAAGAGATACTAAATTCAGGATGCGTTGATTTAAATGTCCTTTGTATGCCTATAGGAAGAAACACTACAGTATTCTAAACATTGCTCAGATCTCCATATGAAGTGAATAATTTCACTATAAATATATTTAGAATATTTCTGTGTGCTTTTTTTCATTTATGTGATGTATTTTTGTTTATATAAATACACAAACTGTTCATGCAAAGACATTTCAGTATTTGAACTGTTTGTAAACTGTTCCCTTTCAATCTGTTACATAAAATTTCTTACCTGTGTTCCAAGAAGTAGTTCTGCAATGGGGTTTTGACTCTGAATCAGGAAAGCAACCTTTGTTAGGATCAAACCTAAGGCTTTTATGGCTATATTAAATCATCTGGTTTTAATTGCATGCTTTTCTGCTTGTGTACCTACATACCAAAAAACCAAAAATTGGGTGTGGGCAGGGAATCTCCCATGAAGATCTCCACCCACCACATGAGAAATAAAATACTATTAAGGGCTACTATCAGTTTGTGGTCCACTGAGATTTTCAGTAAGCAACTGACAGTGAATACGCTTTCCTTCCTCAAAGCAAGAGACAGCACATGACGAAAATATCACCTGTGATTTTTCTTTGAATTGTGCAACTAATTTCGTTACTGAAGAGTACAATTTAATACATCTGTGTTGTAATGGCAGTGAGATACAAAACTTTCCACATCTCAGCCTAACCTCCCCATCTTTTATTAGTGTAAAATTTGAATGTAGGAACTTAAAACTCAGTTTACATGATTTCTCTTATCCCCACTTGAAACTGGGGCTAATAGATGCTTTGTGATACTGCAGCTTGCTCTCTCTATAGTTATGTTTTCACTACTGCAGTTGTGTCACTTTGACTCATAGGGCTGAATATCTGAATTAGGATTAGAGCCACAGAGCTGCTGTGCCACAGCTCCCTCAGCAGAGCAGCAAATGCTGCTGAATGCCCGGACACTTTAATATTAGTGAATCTGTGGCATTCATTTATTCAAAACAAGACTGTGCCGCTGACCTAGTTTGCTCATTAAATTAATGGAAGCTGGAGAAACTAAAAAGAAAATCCTAGAGGGGTTTCATTTCTGTGCCTACTTGGTTGGATCAGTAATTCCTTTTATTTTCATTTCTTTTCTCCTGGCTGTACAACTGGATGAATTTGGTTTAGATTATTTTCCTATTAACTAAAATTTCCCAGAGGTTCCTGGTATTTGCATTCAGCTATTTCAGTAGCAGATATAACACTGCACTGAATACACCATCTACTGAAACAATGAAGTCGTAAGGAAATCAGACACATGTTCCCTACAGATGTTTGACCTAAGGCATATTGGAGTTGCCAAATCCACCTTTGGGTCACACTCTTCTCCATCTGGAGATCTACAAACATTGGGCCAAACACAAGGAGTGATTTATAAACTGGGTATCCCTACTAAAGTCAGCTAGCAATCTTGAATTTAAGTGCCAAAATCAATGTTGTAAGTGCTAAGAACTTGCAGCCAACAAAGACTTCAGTTGGGACATTCTGGCACTCCCTATCTCTGAAAACTGGGACACCAAGAGTTTGGTACTTACATGTTAAGTTTAAAAGTTTGGCTTTGGACTTCTGACTTTCAAATCCATATTCACACCTCCAGGTTTAGCCAAACCTCTAGATCTTTTGTCTCACATACTCTCCACAGTGGCAGGAATGGGTCTGAGAAATATACCAGTGCCGGCAAGAATTGTATCCAGCATACCTCTTCCATTGCTTGGCCATGGGATTGCATGCAAATTGGCATGCCTAGCAGATGGACTTGTTCTCCTGCTTGCTGTTCAGTCCCTTCTGATGCATCTTATTGCTCTCACAGGAATGTCAGCAGTAATGAGAGCTTTGCCCTTATGATCATCTTTATCCAGGTTCATTCTACTTCAGCAAGATCATCATCAAAGGGAACCTACCCACTGCACCCCAGGAGAGCAAGATAGTATGTGTCATCCCCTAAGGACTGAAAATTCTGTCTCATTAAAAACACAAGTAACTATATAATAGGTGTTTCCTCCTAAACTCAGAAGGCACACAATCCTCACCTTGTAAGTAATACAAGATCTCAGTAAAGAAGACAAAAAGTCTAAAACTATTATATGCCAGAGGAAAAGAGCAGGTGGATCACCGGGATTCTGAATAAATGGCATCAAGCACTGAGTCCTCCTTGCTGACTATTTTGTACTGAGTGAAATCTTTGCAGAAAGTTAGTGTTGTTTCCATAATGCAATAATCAGTCTGATACCAGTTCAGTGGAAAGGTTGTGTTCAGGGATATTAACAACTCCATCTGCTTTCCCCTTCCATTTTCCCCAGCTGATGCAATTGTTTTTATTATGGTTTATGTCATTTATATATTTGATTAAGTACATTGGAAAGTTAAGGAAACTCTGAGCCATTCATTTAAACATTTCCTTTGTGGTGCAGGAAAAAAGGAGTTTGAAAACACCGTGTCACTATGAATGTTCTTCCTTCCCCATTTTGAAAATCTAGTTTTCCTTTTTGCAGCACTTTGAAATAGGCTTATTAATCCACTGAGGGAAATAAACAGCTGGAAGTAAACATTTCACAGCTGATGGAGAAATACTAACTGTTTCCTAAGCCATATCCAAGCGGTCACCAAATAAATGCATAAGGGAAAACCAGTTCTTGGTCTGGATCTATGCCTGTGCTAATGAAGAAATCAACAGTAGAGGACTATCTGAGTCATTCTTCTTTAAGGATCATCAAATATCCAGCTTCTTAATTATTTATTGGTTGCTAAGACCAGCAGCCAACACTGTGCTCAGAGATGTACAGGGCAGCCTTCACCACACAGTCTAAACTGGGCATACCAACACTATCCAGCAACTCACTAGATGCTCAGTAGACATCCAGCAACTCACTTGATGGGTGGTGAAAGCCAGAGCTGTTTGTAAAGTGCTATAGAAGTTATTTTCCAAGAGAAGTGCATTTTAAGGAAGAACACAAGGAGGAGTACACAATAGGCATGAAAAGAATTGACTGACAGCTCTAAGGAAAGTGGTGAAAGACATTCTTGAAGGTCTGTGATTTCTCCTTGTACCACAGATGATGCTATTTTTCATGTCCTTTTCAAGAACACTTACAAAAATCGAGTTTTGAGTGTGTAAAGAAATGTTAGGGAGAAGAACCTGTAAGCCCATAGCCAATATAGTTTTACCCACAATACAAAAATTCCTGTCTGAAGTGGACTAAAATAATCTTGGGTGCAAGAAGGAATTTTGACAAAGTTCAGATCAAACAATTCCAAAACAAAAATGAAAAGAAGTGTGTAATTAGCTGTTCTGTCACCATGCTCAGTTAAAATGGAACTCACCCCAAATGAAAAAATACATCCTTAAGGCTTTATGACAGTATGGCCAGCCACATTAACCCACGAGCACATCCCAATGAGACCAGATGAGTGTCAGACAGGAAGAGTCACCAGCATGAGGCTGCAGGTGGTCTCCATACACAGCAGAGACAACCAGCAGAGAGGAAAACCTGCAGGACAGAGGTAGATGTGCCTGAAGGGCTGAAGTGGACTCAGCAGCCTCTGTAAGTTTGGGAAGAAACTTGGGGGGTTGTTATTTGTGAGGTTTGAGAGTTCAACTAATAAGGGAAGGAAGAGCCTGAGAGAGACTTTTCCTGAGCAGAGGAAGGGTCCCACAGCCCTATACAGTTGTATATTGCTGACATCCTGCTTTATTCTCTGAAGTACAATACGATCCTTCCTCTCAAATATGTCTAACCAGCCTCACTGGCTATGGCAGGTGAGGAAGGACAGCAGGACCATGAATACACTCATCAGTATGTGGTTATTCCCTAAGGGTAGCATTTAGCACACAAGATCCCTCCTACCTAATATAACTTTAGATGAGATCTGCTCTTGTCTACTTTAATGTTTCCTTCTTGGGAAGTTTTCTCCTCTGCTTTCTGAAGAGGTACCTGAGATTTTTCTGTAGCCTGGTGCTGAACTCCTGGAGAATAAATAGATAAAGAAAAAGCCTCAAAAGAATTTACAAGACATATATAAACTGAAATATCTTCACATACATTTGGAAGAAAGCCATGCTGTGTCTGAAAAACTCCTGAGTGGAAAAAAAGTTGTTAAATAGATTAATCATTCACCCATAACATGTGATTTGAGCAGCCCCAGTTAGAAGTCAAAAGGCCAGAAAGAGAAAAGGTGTCATGAAGAGAGAGGGGGGGTAATTATGTGGTTGTTTGGAACAAGGGAGGGAAGCAAGAGGATGAAGAGATGAATTAATTCAGAGACTCAGAGAAAGACAGATTTGTGGAGAGTTTCATTCTGGAAGAAACTAACTTGAACTTGATGCAGAAGGCCAAAGCGTAGCCAAAAAAAGGCCAGATTCAAATAGAGTCAACAGGTCCGGTGATGTGACAAATAAAATCACAGTTGCAGCAATATGTGGGCAAACTAAAATGGAGCTGAATAAGAGGCAGAAATACAAATTGAGAAATTAGATGGGCAGGGCAAGAACTCTAGCAATATAAAGGAAGGAAAAAGAAGACAGAAAGAAGCATCAACACACGTGGGAGGAGTGGGGAATATTGCCTGAGAAATAAGGACTGAAAAAGAAAAAAATAAACAGGAAAACTGGGTATGAGTTCTCTGGTACAACCGATATACCTGTTGAAAAGCCAGTAACAATTTTCTCCTCAATTTACCCTAGTATGAAATGCAGACAAATAGAAGATAAATACAGACAGAAGACAAAATGGTAAAATAAAACTTAGGAAAATTAAATATAGACAAAAAGTGATAGTGGGTCTCAGTAATGTGGATTTTGTGGCTGCAGCAAAACCATCAGCAGGCCTCATTTTCTTCTCTCAACTTCTGCTGTAAAGCTAGAATAGCTCAACTTCATTCAGCCAAGTCAAATTGCTGTAAAAGAGATGAACAAGCCCATAAACTCAGATTTCATTATTCCACGCGTAGAATGTAAAAATATTTAAAATCAAATGTAAGTTCCATCACCAGAAAAGGAAGGGAAGTTAGAAATCAAGAAAAGAAATAATATATTCATCCCTTGGAAACAGTTGAGATGCTTCATATGACCAGAGCACATACTCTGCTACCCAAACTTAGCAATAAAGTTCTCTAACTGTTCAAGCTGACTTGGTCCTTAAAGGTAAAATAAGAATGTAGAATCAATAGACCTTGCAAATAATTTAACTCATTAGTGGTGACAAGCTCTGTAGATGAACTTTTGCTAATCAATGCCACTGATCAAATTATTGTTTTGCTTTATTTTTCAATAGTTTCTGTGTCAGGAGCTGTAATACTAGTATAAACATCTTGTATGTTTGGTGCAATACCAGACTCCACAAGCATGAAGTGTAGGGGCAGTCAGCGCCACCAGCTAAGGCACAGGCAGGGGAAGGAACAGCCATTTTAGTGATTTACCATGCTCTCATCAGGTATAACTGGCAGTGGAACTGGAGACCCGGAGAGCAGTCTAAAGGGAGATGGCTGGAAGTGGCAGAGCTGTATGAGCATGACAGGGATTCTGGAACAGCTTGGCCTAATAAAGGTCAGAGCCAAAGAGCTCCAGCACAGCCCCGTGCTGAAGCCACTGTTCTGCTTGCCGGCCTCATGCCAGTATCTCTGCAGGGTGCTGCCCTGTGTCATGTAAACATGTCTGCTGGGTATCCGAAGCATGGTGCTGCACCGAGCGGTATGGGCAAATACAACATTTCATCAAAAGCTGTGAACACTTTGGGGTAGCTGGATGTCAGTCGTTTTTTTAAAAAATTCTGCTGGATGCTGAGCACACTTCAGCTGCTCCTTGAGTTTAAATAAGGTAAACTTGACTGTGTAGAACAGGTCGGTGGCTTTGTTTGTGCCTCCCAGACTCAGAAGTGATTCTTTCTAAGACAAGGAAAGCTTCCTTCACTGCTGCAGCTCTCTGAGCAGTTAAATATGCATGTGGCCAAACTCAGTCCTCGTAAAACCCAATTGACTTCATTCAAAAAACTCCTATAAAGATGACTGATGTCATTGGAGTCCCACCAGGGATGAATTTGGCCCATGCCATTCCTCCTGTTTAGTCATTGGATAGGAATGTAGAGAAGAAATGCATGCTGGGCTCTAGGACTCCATCTCTCAACAAAACTGCCAGGGCTGAAAAAGAATTACACGTGAATATAAATTTGTCTTGCACACTCCATTAGATCTCCCAAATCAGACACCGCTTTCAGTTTCCCAGGTAAAAATCAGAATATCTCCTTTCACTACTAGGGGCTGAGCAGGAGTTTCTACACGAGTGTGCCAGGCATCTTGGGAGCAAAAGCAGCAGCATTATCCCAATTTACAGATGAAGAAACCAAAACAGGGAGCTGATGTGATTTGCTTCAGCTCACATGTGGTGACAGAGGTAGAAGAGGTATTGAAACTTAAGTACTTATGGCTCCTCGCCACTTAGGCCGTGTATTCCTGTGATATATCTTTTTAATTTCCCTCTCCTTTCCCCATCTCCCTTCTCCCCTGCCCCCAACCCCATCAACATTGTCTGTAGCCACACAACTGGGAAGCTGGGATTAATCCATCCCTAGGGAAACTGGGATTAATATACAACTCATGCGGAACCTTTAAAAACTCAATGATTTGTGGTTCCCTTTTCAGAGGCACATGTAATCCACAGCTGAAAAGTAACTATTTGCTGTTCCAGTGCACGTTCTGAGAGAAGCTTTTGCTCTGTTTTATGAATGTACACTGAAGATCCCATCTGACAAGATTTCTTCCTGCATCCAACAAAAAAAAAAAACAGGCTGAGTAGGCTGTGCAGAATCAGGCTCTTGTGGACTAGTAACAGTTTATGGGCAGAAAAAGAATGACTGGAATGCAAAGGGGGGGGGGAAAGAGAGAAAGATGTGCCACGACATCTTTACATTTTCTCTTGTAACTGGAAATGGTTAAAAAAAAAAAAAAAAAAAAAAAAAAGAAAAAAAAAAAAAAAAAAAAAGAGAGGCAAAAAAATCTGTATTTCCCTTGTAAATCTTGCAGGAAGAGACAACTAGAGTCAGGTGCCCTGGCTTTTACTCTTTCAAATTCCCATTCAGTGATGTTTTTATGATGAAAATGCAAAATTTAAAGCAACTGTGAAAACAGAATCAGCTCTCGATTGGCAGACAGAGGCCTAAGTAAGTTTTATTCACTGCATGAATGTCAGATTTAAACACATGCAAAGAGAGAAAAGAAAAAGAAAGAAAGGGGAGGTAATTAATCGTTTAAATTATTTGTCATCCTGATTCAAAAGGCACATTTCACATCTAATTCCTTTCTTTTATTTTAAGGGTTAGTACAACTTACCTCTTCTGACTGTCATGATTTCATCTCTTCTTTGCTTTCCTTGGAATCACTGAACTGATACTGCCTAGCAAAATTCAAAACACCGGAGGGAACAGGCGAACTGTTCAGCAGTGCAGCTGAAAACGTGACCAGAGAGATAGCCTTTGTTTGCACGAGGTCGAAAGCGGCCTTCTGGGAAGAGGAAATACACACACATATATGAGTAGTACAAATGACAGACATTAAGAGGCTGTGTGTGCATCCTGTGCTTAGTATGCACACATAGTTTTAATACATCTGTAACTCTGACTATGTCGATTCTGGGGATTTTTTTTTTTAATTGCACATAAAATTACATGTCCAAGGAAATTCTTGGCAGGCAGATCACCAGCCTTCAGCCTTTACAAATGAAACGCTTCTCATGCCCAGCTGGGAGGAGAGGTTTCTCCACCTTTGCAACCCCGCAGTTATAATGGTTCCCAGGAACCAGTAACTGACACGGTTTCTTACCTCGGGTATTTCAGTATGCCAGTGTTAAGGAGATGTTGGAGCAACCGTGGGAAAGCCTCAGTGGAGTGACCCTGCCTGTATCCCTTCCTCCCTTCCTTTGGACCAGACTCGGATTTCTGCCTCGTAATCACGACCTCTGAAAAACGACAAGCTCTGGGCGACAGACCCCTTCACTTTCTCCCTCCACAACAGGACATCAGGAACATCCCTATTCCTTTATTCTGTGCCATGTACAACATGAGAGGGACGGGGAAGTTCACGGGGGATTTTTATCTCTTAATTTCCCTTTAGAAGAAATGCGCGGCGCGGGGGAGTGAACCCCCCCGCCCTTAGGCTGGCAGCTCACGGCGCGGCCGTGCTGGAGGCTGCAGGTCCCTCCTCGGAGAGGCGCGGAATGCCGTGCCCCTTGTCCCAGCGGCGGCGCAGGCCGGCGGCTGCCGAGGGCCGCCCGGCGCGCTGGCGGGGGCGGGTGGCCTTTTCCAAGGAGAGCTCCGCAGGCAGCGGACCCGCGCGGGCTGAGGCGGCCGCTCCCGCTGGGCTTGCGCAAGGCGATGCAGCTAAACCCCAACGGAGGAGCCGGGTGTGTAGGGGAGAGCCTTCAGAGGCAGCGCAAATGGCCCCCGAGAGACGCTGCCGAGAAAAAGCAGCCCTATTCCAGCTCGGCAAGGGATTCTCCTTGCTCCTGCCGGGCTCCGCGCAAAACGCGCCCGGCGGAGCGCCGCGCAGAGCTCCGCGCTCGTCCCAGAGTGTCGCCGCAGCGCGGAGGGCCAGCCCAGGCGTGCGTGATTGCACCCCCGCGCTCCGGGCTTGTACCGAGCGGTTGGGTTTCAGATGCCTTTTAAGTCAAAACTAAAAAGCCTTTCCGCAGCGTGGAAGGCGAGTGGCCGGTGGGAAGCAAAGCAAAAAAAGCCATTGGGCTTCAAACTCTGCCCATTGTCCAGCCTCCGGAGCGGGGTGGCCGCAGAGGTGTCATCGGGGCACCCTGCTCTTCCCAAGGGCCTTCCCACGCTGAAGGCGGACTCCGCAGCCCCTCCGCAGCAAGTGCGTTCAAAGCAGTTACGATGCGCTCGGATCGGCGCCCGATAAAAAAAAAAAAGAAGGTGGAGAGAGGTTTCTCCCCCTCTCCCCTTACATTAAACGACTTGCAACCGCAACTTTTCCCCTGTCGTTGATAGGATTCCTTGACCAAATAAAGAAATATTTTCTAAAAGCGGAGCGAAGAAGCGGGGAAAAGGAACCGCTTTGAACCGAGCGGCTTTTGCGGTGTCAAAGCATCCGCGCTTCGGCCGCGCAGGAACCGCGGGGTCGGTCCGATGTGATGCGGGACGTGTCGCCGCGCTAATTTGCGGGAGACTTTTCTTATCGCGGGGGGCACTGGCTTGTGGAGGGAGGGGAGAGGGGTTTGGTTTTGCCGAGGGGACGGGAAAGGAGGGCAAGAGGCGCTTCAAAGGTTGAGGCAGATCCCCCAGCCCTGAGCGCTCTCCCCCGTCTCCATCAAAAGCCGTTTCGCGGTGAAATAAACATCTCTGATCTAAGACAGCTGCCGGGAATCAAAGGCCGCCCCAATCAGCGCTGAACGGGCCGAAGATGCGACTGAAAAATACCCGCTCCTGACAAGCGGAGGGAAGGGTGTGCGAAGGCTCCTCTCCCCGCAGCGCCTTCAGGCTGTGAAAGCAGCAACAGTTTGCCCATTATTCATCTGATTTGTTTTATAACACTTCTGACACCTAATCTTATCAGCTAATACCCAAGATTTAGTTACCCGAGACGATTATTATTTTTTTTTCCACACTAGCAAAATTATTTGACTCCCTGCAGATCTGTTTACTTCTGTGTCAGCCTCAAAAAAAAAAAAAAAAAAAAAAAAAAAAAAGGAAAAAATAAAAAGGAAAGAAAAATACGAAGGAGAAGAGGAAGGGGAAAGAGCTTATGCATAAAGGAAAGATCCAGACTTTCCAAGGCTGGTAGAAACAAGCACTGAGGAAATACCAAGTTAAGTCAAAAAAAACCCAACAGTTTCTGAATATTGACAGAGAGGGTTTGCGAGGGAAAAGACCAGAAACCAAATGAACACATATGTAGTCCATGCAGACTTGCCTGTAAAATAACGATTTATTTTAATACTTAAAAAACACACACAATCCAGTGATAAATGTCAATTACCAATAATCAGCATAAAGTGCCAAACAGCCATACAACTTTTTTTTTTTCTTAATAAACAAAACTTATTGGAATGTCTCTTAATTTGAATACACTGTTCAGAAAGCCAGCATTTAAAAAAATACGCTCTCAGGTTGAGATTTGTTCTCTGTCATCAGGATGCACGAAGACTTTAAAGTACCACTAAAACCACGTTGTGCATACCGTCAGTTTGACGTATTGCCATCTTTCTTCCCTCTGGGTTTTTTTAAATAAGTCCACAAGTTACAAACCTCCTCACAGCGCACTAGACACCAAGGCCAAAAAAATCAGTCTCCATGTCTCATGAACACTGATTTATCCCACACACCGGGGACCCACGGGTCTAAGATCTGGATGCATTTTCTAGCACACGATAGGACTCCTCGCTTGAGAGATTTAGATCATTTCCAAATAATAATTTTCTTCGTCTTTTAAGAAAACAAACTAGCAAATGAGATTTGCAAGTTGCCCTTCTCCTTGTCCTAATGGTGCTGTGATGAGAAACCTCCGTTTCAGTTCTTAATCGTCTTCTGGAACTCTCTGTATTTCCTGAAGTGTAAAAATAAGAAGCTTTATACAGTCAAAAAAAAAAAAAGTATAAAATAAGAGGTTGGGTTTTTTTAAAAAAAAATAATACTTTTGAAAGCTACAATTTTGGGGGGTTTTGTTGGTATTCAGTGGAGGGGAGGGGGGGAATTGTGGGTTGTTTGGTTTTAAAGAGATTCCTGTCCAACACGTGAGCACCACCTTTTGGCATAAAGTTTATCAAAGCCACACAAGTCAGCTAGCACTCTCTGCATCATTCACGTATATTTTAAACGCAAAATAATCTTTTCACCCACGACTTAGGAAGTTAGTTGCTTGGGTGGTTGGGGGGAGGAGCAGGAGGGGGGCGGATTTTGCTCTTTTTAAAGCACAAACAAAAACAAAACACGCAGTTCAGTGCTCCCATCCTGAAAGTTTTGTTTCTGCTTCTGATTTTGGTGTAAAGTCTGAAGAGGAAGAAAAGTTCATAGAAGCTGGAAATTCAGCACTTAAGTTTGGCAGGTTTCAGTTCCTTTACTTGCGTGTGCAGTGTCTTGTGGACGGCTAGCGTTCTGGACTGGCAAAATCCTTTCCCGCATTCTTGACACTTAAAAGGCTTTTCTTTAGAATGGATATATCTAGGGAGAGAAAAACAATGGAGATGTCAGAAATAAGCGGCCTGAACTCAGCACTGAGCTACCTGACGGAGAACACGCTGGAGCTATTTACACCTACTGCTGAGACCGCGAGTGCCGGAGTGCGGCACTGGGTGATCATCCATATGCGTGTGTGCAAGAAGAAGGGAGGATGTCACAGGCTTACAAGGATGGCTCTCTTAGAGGTAAAGAGCTTTTCTCTAACTTTGGGGTCATCAGGCTGCATGTCTTCATGATACTTCTGAATGATCACAAAGGCAGAGGACACAAGATGATGCAAACGGAGGGTGAGAACATCTGCGGAAGCTAAGGAGGAGGCTGTGCAAGTCAGTTTTGCAGGGTGAGGGAGTACAACAACAGGCCTGTCTTCCAAAATGAGTTATCTGGGCTTCTCCACCAGCCGTTGGCAGAGGAAAACCTAGAGGGAAAGCTACCGGCTGGCCAGGGACATGACTTTTTGTACAAGAACCTTCCCGAGTCTGGGTGGCTAACCGAGAGAGTAGAGACACACATGGAAAAAAAGACAGGAGAAAAAGAATCATTACCTGTGATCCCTCAGGTGATCCTGTCTTCTGAAGGCCTTGTGGCAAATATCACATGTGTAGGGCCGTTCATCGGTGTGGGTTCTTTCATGGATCAAAAGGTTGTAGGACTTGGTGAAGTGCCTGCCACAGAATTTACACACGAACTCCTTCTTGGTTTTGGATGGTAACCTTCCCCGTGTGGGTTTCTTCTCTGGAGAGAGTTTAGTCACCTCAAGCAAAGACCCCAGCCCTGGGGGTGAGCCCTGATTGTCTGCCTGTCCCAGTTTAGAGTGGTCCTCTTGTGTGGCAGCCACTGCTAAGTTGGCAAAGTCGAAGCGGGGTTTGGCTTTGAGGGTCACATTGGTGGCCTCTTGCTTGGGCTGGATGACATGTGGGAAGAGTGGGAAAGTCGGCAGCTGGAACCGTGCATCCACCAGGCTTGACACGCTGGGCACTTTGGAGAAAGAGGAGCGGGGCAGGTGCATTGCCGGGTACCCCAAAGTCCACTGGTGCAGGTGTACGGCGTGCAGGGCGCTGAAGCCGTAGAGGTTGGAGAGGTGGTCAGAGGGCACGGCGGGCAGCCCGTTGAACGCTTGCAGGAAGGAGTAGTTGGTGAGCTGGAGGGAAGGATGGATAGGCACTGGGGCCGGCAGGGTCTTACTTCCCATGGTGGCCGCTCAGGAGGAGGATCTTGGGAACAGGGGAGGAAAAGGTCTGGAAAATAAAGATGGAGGGGGGAAGAGGTAGAGGTGCATTTATATGAGGGTAAAAGTAGAGGGAATTTCTCACCTCACCCCGTGCAGGAGAAGGCTGCCTTGGATTTGGAGAGTCCTGACCAGCTCTGGGCTGTGAGTATATCCCTCTAGACTCTCCACCTCCCTGTCCATTACACACAAAAGTTGTACACCATCCACGATCATTCACCCCCTCCAACAGCATCCCTGTGGTAGGCAGACCTCTGATGATCCTTTGCACAGGGACAGCAAAGAGATGCCATTTTGGCCCGCAAAACTCAGGCTTCTCCCATGGAATTTAAAATCTCTTCCTGGGTACCCTCAGCCTTTATAAAATAGTGGGATACTGCCTGCTGTATTTGTCCACAAAACCTGCCTTTAGCCCTGACCCTTGAGGTGATGTGAGGAGAGGGTGCAGAGAGCTCGCTGCCCCTGGGCAGCTCAGCTCCCTGCGGTCTGGCCCCAGCCAAACCTCTGCCGTTGGGGTGGTGGAGGCAGTTGGGTGCTCAGAACTGCACATCATCCCTCCTTCAAAAAAGAAAATCCACAATGGTTTTTTTTTTTCGGGGGGGTGGGGGGAATACCAGCCAACAGCCTTCCCTCTTATGTACTGCAAAAAGAAATGAGAAAAGGCTGAGTTTGGGTGACAAATCTGAAGTGCCATTTGTTCTCCCCAGGGGGAAGTGCCTGGCTTTGAGCCCACATCCTAATCTAGGCAATCGCTTAATTAGAACCCTTCAAAAGGCAAAAAGGCGAGGGCTGGAGGGACCCTTCCCATGGGGACACCCAGCCCACCAGCTGCAGGGCCGCAGGGCTGCAGCCCTTCCCTGGCCTGGCTGCTACCACTTTGCTCTGTGTTTCAGGGTCCCACCAAGCCCCCAGCCTCTCCTCTGGGCCAGATCCCTACCCATTCCACCCCACAAGGCCAAAGAGAAAGCGCTACCAGGCAGGAGCATCAACGCGCATCTGACCCTGCCTGCAAATTCAGGTCCGGCTGCTGTGAGCCATTTGGCAGGAGATACCTCCCGAGGGCTGGCAGTGGGGACACAGCTTCCCCTCTTCGGGAGTGCGAGAGAGCACCCACAGCTTTCGGAGGCATCACATCCTTGCAGCCCAGGGAGCCTCCTCCTGACACCACAGCCCAGAGCTTACACTAATTTTCCCCCAAAGCCAGCTCCAGGATATGCCCTCAGTGGGGATGTTTTCCAGCAGGATCCCCATAGGATCCCCGTAGAGTCCACACAGGGTGCTCATGAGATCCCCACAGGTTTGTTGCAGGGTTCTCACAGGATCCACACAGGATCCCCACAAGATCCTGGCAGGATCCTCGCAGAACTCAGCCTGGAGGGTCACTTCATCCCCGCGTGAAGAGTAAAGGCCCTTTGGAGAAAAGCAGGCAGCAAAGTGCTGCAGAGCAGTAATTGTCCCTGTGGGCTGGAGGGGTGGAAACTGATGGCAGAAGAGGTCTAAAGACCAGGGAAACAAATCTGATTTATATGTGGGCTGTTGCCTGGACCGAAGAGCTGTGACTGGGAGGGTGTGAGAGGGAGAAGTTTACTCTGAGCAGCTCTACACGCTGGGTCCACCTTTCACACCGCTTTACATAAATCAGCAGCAGGAAGAGAGACCCAAACCTTAGAGGAATTCCATCGCAATGACCCAGAATAAGAGATTGTGACATTTTGCCTTTTTAAATTGGATACATTTTGGCTCGTGCCTGATTGAAAAATGCACACATTGCATTCTCCTCTTTCCTTCACACACACACACCCCTCCTTTTTTTTTTT
>VXBO01000640.1:174234-212635 GCA_013400135.1 Rhinoptilus africanus
TTTTTTTTTGTAGTGTTAGCTTTCAAAAAGGATATCAATTCCCACTGAAACTACATGGAAATAAAGCCGAGGGATCAGCTAAAAGTCACAAAAGCAGAGGAAGTTAAAAGTCAAGTTGGAAAGACAATTTTCTATCATACCCAGCTATACTGAAGTGTTAGAGATAAAGGTCATCTAGCAGGGGGACTCTGTGACGTCAGGTGATCCTAAATACTAAATACGCTGTAATACCTCGGCCCAAGGGGAGGGTTAAGTACTGACAGAGTTGCAACCCTAACCGAGAACTTCCTGCTATTTGTGGTTTGGGGTCAGACCCTTAAGGTTATTTTGAGATAGGCTTTTGTATGTAAAACTGCAGGAACTATACTGTCAGGGCATTATTGAGCAGACGGGACCATAAAAATCTTTTCTTCCAAGTGCAATCCTGAAGAAAACTCGCCACCTGCTGGTCAAAACCCTCCCAGTGCTGCGCTTCTCCAACCGGCATTTGCTTAAGTCATTATTTATCAGTTTACAGCGGATGAAATCGTCCACCGTTCATGCTCACTGCAGTTAAGACGTTGTTTTGGGGAGCTTTTGCCTTCAAGGGGAAAAAAAAAATCATCTGAAAATCTTTGTGTGATGCTATTTTGCACTGATGTTTGAAAATAATACTCATCGAATGTTTCGACACGAGTAACAGTCTCTCAAGGCTGCAATGTTTTTACACGGGTGAGTTTTTTAAAATGCTCTTGTAAAATGTATATATCCTCTTTCTTTCCCTTATGATTGTACCAGGAATCTTTGTGGTTTCCTTTGTGATATTTGTGTTGCCACGGAGTCTTTTATTTGCTGTTACTACTTTTATTTACTGTTACTAAATAGTAACTGGAGATTTTGACATCTCATTAGAAATAGTTCTCATTCCTGTAATGGGAAAGGGAACACCTCTCCTTGCTAAAGCTCACCATCTTATGACTTACTTTTTTTCATGTAGACATTTTGTTAAGCAGCTCTAGACTGTTTAATAGAGATAATGGAGATTTTTTTGTCAGCTAAATATGTCAGGTAAATAATGCCACCTTTCTTTCTTAGTGTCTACCACAGTCAGCTAAGCCAGACAAAAGACCCCAGTCCGTTTTGTGTAGACCTTTACACAATAACCCAAAACACAATGTGTACGTTCTTCAGAGCTAGTGTTGGGTTTCTATTTTCTTGGTGAGGATTGTGAATGCATAAGCTACAGAAAAAAGATTCACAACCAGCAAGGTCTGGACTTAGCAACAGAGAAGGCAATGAAGGCCGGGTTCATCCAGACTCAGTGACCAAGTGTCCCATGAAAGGGGACAGCACTCAAAGTAGGGCTTGCATGTAGCAAGGTGTAGGAGTCCACGTGTCAGTACTGCCAACAAAGCAGAGAAGAAAACGAAAATGTGGATAGTTCTCCAAAATAGAAGAGAACAGTAGAGAAATATGACAGACTGTTAAAAACCCCTTACGTCCAATTTACACTACATTTGAATTAAAATTCAGTGCTCTACATGACAAAACTGAAGTTAAAAAAGAATTGTAGGAAGCAGGAGTCGTGGAAGAATGAAAAAAAAAGGATGTATATATCATAAAATGTACGCATAACACTGAGAAGCTAAAATGGAAATGTTGGTCAGAAGAGCCAAAAAAATTAAAAGATGTTCCTGTGAGTTCATTTAGAAAACAATGGGGAAGTAGTCTAACAAAAAGACAAACTCCAAAATAGCAATTTCTGCTCAGTTAGTGGTAATAAGGATGATCAGAGAACACCAGCAGAACAAACAAATGCAATTGAAGCAACAAAGGAGAGGATGCCACCAGTGTAATGGTGAATGTGAGCGCTAAAACCCACGCTTCTCTACCCAAGAAAGGGGCAAAATGTGAGTGAAGAGGCCTGGGATTAGGTCAACGGCTTCTAGCAAACTCATCTATAGCTTTGTTCAAATCACTTGTTCAGTTCTCTGCTCTGCTGTACCCATCTGTAGAAGGCAGGTAAAAACTGCCTGGGTTTATGTAAAGAAAAATATTAGATATCATATTTCACAGAGGGGAAAAGAGCTGCTAGGAGTCTGCATTTTCTTTGAGTTGGCCTTGTCTCAGCTACCGTTATATTCTGTCTGGGTTTGGCCACAATGCAATTTGGGGAGCCTTTGTCTGGAGCTGTCAGTTTGCCAAAACTACTTCCTAAATTGTAGGTGTTTTCACAAAACGTTGCTTGCATAAAGCAGTGGCAAGCTGCTAAACTGCTAGTGTCTTTTTGGGGGCATATGTAGGGCAGGACCAAAGACACAGATTTCCGACTTCAAGCGTAAATGAATGAGGGAAAAGAGCTGAGGAAAATCAGAGGTCTCATGTCAAACTGAACATAGCAATCTGTCTTTTGAACAGGGGGCAGTGGTGCCCAGAGAAGAGGGACTGCTGGCAGTGCTAGCTGGCTATGATTTTGATGTCCTTCCGCATTTGATCAAATAGACTCCAGCAGAGCCCTGATTTTAAAGAGTATCAGAGTTCGGATGAGGACACATAGGGCACAGACATCAGTTATTGTGGCACAGGCTAGGTTGTCCTATTGCTCTGTAGCAATTGCACACATGCTTTAACTTGCTGTATAGAAAAAAATTAACTTTGATTTCTAACTCTCAAACTTTTACTCGCAGTATACTCATAATCATGGAGCACAAGGAGAGCAATATGCTGAAGCAGAGCTACAAAACAGCAGAAACAGCAGCTGCTGTAAGCTCATATCCTGGAGGTAACCTATCCATATCTTCATCCCATCTACATTCAGATGTTAGAGAAAGAAATCTAAGAATAAACAGTGCTACGGCATTTGTGGCTGGTCAAGAATGCTTTAGATAAATTCAGAGAGAATAAGATGGAAGATCTGAGTAAAGGCATTTCATAGCTCATCTGAATATATGCAAAATTAACCTGGTGACCATCCCAAATAACATTGTCTACTCTTTCTGATTCTGATGGAAAACAGTTCCTTACTTAATCTGCTGAAGACATTACATATGTCTAAGAGCTAGGATTCCAGCCTCAAAATGGAGTCTTATCTCTTCACTAGCAGCTGTTCTCTGGTCAGACGTCAGGACTTCTTCTGGCTAGTTACTGCCCTGTGATCATTCCCATCCCCTCTCAAAGAAGAAGGGCAAAGATGGAATCAGGTAATACTGCCTTTCTCACCTGTGGATAGTTATCTAAGAGAGATCTACGCTCACATTTCTTGACGTTCTTTGGAAGCTGCAGAGGTTGCCTTTTGTATCATGACTTTTTACATCATCCTTAGGGAAAGAAAATAACTTAAAGGTACAAATCAGACCTATAATTACAGGAATGAACTCAAGCTAGAAACTGAACTTGAACATTTCTTTCTGAGCCAAGGCAGTTTGACCCTCTGTTCTCTGGGCATCCAGTTTTGCATTGTCTTTTCATTAATTTGTAATGCATCATTGTAAAGCTTCTGAGAATTATTTTGGGGTTTTTTTTTGTTTATTTATCGCTATTACAAAGCCATTTCAACTCCTAACACCCCACACCTTACATCTCATGGGCAGTTTATTATGCCCATGTGTTCTTGTGCTAATTTAAACTGTTTCTCTTCCTTGGTATTCCTCTCCCTTGGCTTTTGTCTTCTAAGGTAAACAGACCCTGTTCTCTGCACCTGTTTCATTTTGAATTTGTACATAGGCAAATGATATAGATGGAGTCCTAATGGTGGCTTCCATAGCAATTAAGTGACAAAGGTACTTGATACCCAAGACAGGGTGTGCAGTGTTTGCAAGTACAATCACATCATCCGTATAGCCAACATACACCATCTGAAACATAGTCCCCTTTGGAGTAAGACTGTGCTCTTGACAAACCAAACAGTTGTATAATTTAGCTATTTTTTCCAATTCAGTTGACTTAAACAATGTTGTTGGTTACATATCTGCTTTCTGAACAGATACATCCTGTCAGCGCACTCCTCAGTACTTGATGCCTTGCAGTGTGCAGGCCAGCTGAGTCTCTTTCTTTTAACACAGATCTTTTTGAGGTTCTCTCATCTGTCTCTGCTTGGCTCAAGGGGGAGGGTCTACCGAGGAAAGAGAGTATGGAAAAGGTTGTGATCTTCAAAGATGAGATGCTTATTGTGGCTGACCATACCCAAGCTCCTTTTGTTCCACTGAAATCCAGACAGTCCTGTCCACTGCATTGGGACTGGTCATGTTTCCTTCTGGGGGCCATTATCCTCTTCCAGTAATGTCTACCTTGAACAGCGTAAGGCTAATTCAAACCACGAGGACAACTGCACCTGCTTCCTCTCAGCCAACAGGGCAGCTGAGCATCCAGATGTTTGTAGCTGTGGTTGAGTTTAGATATTTTCCATCTACTTCTCACAGGAACTAACAGTATTGCATTCCAGTGACCATACAATCCTGGCTTCCTGTCTTACAGGACTATAGTATCCTTTTCACCTTTTTTGTCATTGTCAAAGATCTTCCCATTATAATTCTCTTTTCTGCAGAAAAGGGGTTTATATCTGTATTTTTTTGCTCTTACTTCCATCCTTTGGAGTTTTAAAGTCAGTGTTTAAGTCAATTATTTTTAGAATTAGCTTAACTACTGTATTGCTAAAGACAGAGGAGGTGCTGGAGAATAACTGACTGACTTGAACTTTTCAGATCAGATGAAACTCTTAACTGTCACATTTCATAACACTTTTACTTACGGATTTTGAATTGAAGTTCTTCCTAATCTGGTTTAATTTTAAATTACTTGATGGATGGTATATTACATTTTTTGTCTGGCAATGGATTGCTTGCAAGCTGTTTGCAATGGAGACTGCTTTGTGTTTTCACACATTCATTAACTTCCTGATCATAGATTTGTGTTCTACTTGCATAGATTCATAGAATCATAGTATGGTTTGGATTGGAAGGGACCTTAAAGATCATCTAGTTCCAACCCCCCTGCCCTGGGCAGGGACACCTCCCACTAGACCAGGCTGTTCAAAGCCCCATCCAGCCTGGGCTTGAACACCTCCAGGGGTGGGGTGTCCACAACTTCCTTGGGCAACCTGTTCCAGTGCCTCACCACTCTCACAGTAAAGAATTTATTCCTAATATCCAATCTAAATCTGCCCTCTTTCGGTTTGAAACTGTTATCCCTTGTCCTATCACTACACTTTGACAGAATACATTGTGTTAGAGCTCTCAGCATAGGCATGTAAGCTGCAGACATTTTACAGCACCTCCACATTCCCTTACATTCCCCATTCATAAAAACAGAATTTCAGTCTCCAAAACATTTTTTCAGAATCATGTGACAAAAATGGAGTAAGAATCTTTAGCTGAATACTTCCTCTCAGGTATTATTTTTGTATCATTTGCATAGCCTAACTTTGACTGTCAGGCTGAAGATTCACCTCAAATCAGCCTTCTGCAATGGTGGTTTCCTTCAGTCTCTGCAATTTCATAAGGGTAGTCATCATTTAATTGCATTGGACTTAAACTCCATGTGCAATGAACTCTGCAGATACACAGTGATCTTTTATCACTCTGACATATGCACAGGGTTTCGTATGGTCCAAAAAACCCAGATGATACAGAGAAATTAGCCAGAAGATTAAATTTAAAAAGTTAATATTTTCTTGGTTGTTTGGTTTTTTTTTAACTTGAGTTTCCAAGAGAGTGATCACTGGTAATCACTTGCAATTCTAACTGAAATAATTCAATTTTCCGAGGAGAAAGTGAAAAAAAAAAAAACAACAGAAAAGAGCCCCATCTTAATAAGTTTTAGAAATCTGTGGTGTAGAAGTTTGCCTCTGGAGTAGGCTGCCTTGGAATCAGTGGGAAGAAGCAGGCAACAGCAGAATGCTATTCATCTAATCTTTTTTAAACCTTGTTCCTTTAGCATCTGCTGCACACAAATACACTCCTGCTATATTTTGGCACAGAATCACTTTCTCATATTGCTTGTGGCCTTCAGACTTTCAAGATACAAAGTGGTATAAAAGATAGCCCTATCCTCCCCTTTTTCAAGCTATGGTTTCTCTCTTGATGCTTCCAGCAAACCTTGCCAAGTAATACCAGTGGGTAGGGTGTAGCCTTTGCAATGCACAATACTGTCTAGTAAGGCTTGGCCTGAAATCTGTTGATTTCACATTTGGTTAAGTGAAGGTGACGTTACGACTCAATGACTTCTGTTAACCATATTTTTCCAAATAACACATGAACATGTTCGAGACTTTTAAGTTTTATTAAAGATTAATCATTTGAAGGGGTTTTCTTTTTGGCAAGGACTACAACCACCATTTATTCATCATGAAAACAGAACTAATCAATATAAGGGCAGAAAGTGCAGAATTCATTCTTGAAAGGGGTATGTGTTGGGGATGGGAGGATGAATGGCTCTGGCTAACCTTCTTTACCAGCTCTCATAGCCAAGAAGAAAAGAAGACCATGTCCAATTTCCTTCCTATGACAATTGTTCATTGATTATGCAGTTGCCTTTTGATCAAGTACAGGTTTCTTGGAGGGGTGGAGTTAGGGGATCTCTTGGCATGAGATATTAATCCCTGTCACCTATCCCCTGCTGTAGGATTAGGTATTTCTCACATTACCAAAGCAGTGGGAACATGAGTTTTGCCACCACCACATCACAGGAGAGGAAATAAGGTGTCAGAGGGAGAGGGAGTCTCTTCCTGTGTTCATGGTAGGTGGGAGCAACCTCAACGGATAGACTGGTTGTAGCCATGGCTGAGGTTTGGGGTTTGAGCCTTGAGCTACACTGCTTTCTCTAGTTCTGCATTGACTGTACATATCTCCCAGCATATGAGTCACCATCTTGGGCCCATGCCATTGACTTAGAGGCTGTGTTTAGTCCCACTTAAGGTCAAAGGACAACATTTCTTACAAACGTTAGAAAAAAAAAGGATTACCACAGCTCTTGGGGAATGGTCCTAATACATGGTTTCAGGATCAAGCACCATTTGTGGATGCGCAGAGATAAATTTAGGTGTCTGTGTGCATGCGACTGTGCACAAAAGAATAACACACATCATTGCTTTCTTTCATTGGCAGTCTAATACTTTGTGTACTTTCACACAGGGTTGGGAGCAGAAGGTTCAAAATTCTTCAGACTAGGGTGGGTTTGAATCAGTGTCAAAGCTACAAGCAACATAGTAAAAGATGTTTGTCTCTCATCTATCTTTTAAGAAAAGTGGCTGTGCATTGAGCATAAGTATGCTCAGACTACCTACCATTTCAGGTCCCAGACCCTATAGCTATAGGTCAACAGGGCTTAAGCTGGACTTAACACTCAGATGTCTTGGTTACCTACAGAAGCACTCCAAATTCAAAACATTGATTTTAAATTCTTTTGGGAATCAATAAAGTTGTAACTATTCTCTGAAACCCAGAATCTTTATCTGGGACTTAAAAAGACACAGTCAGTCTGAGTCTCAGCCTTTACTTACTGCAGGAACAAGGAGGAAAATTTTTCCCTCTTCAGTTCTAGGGCTGCTCAAGATTGCATTAGTTTTGTTCTTTGTTCTATTCCTTTTGCTCTTTGCACTGACTGACACACTCACTATCCCACAATAGCTATTTTATTTCTCACCATTTGCCTTCAGTGGGCTATCTTTGGCAGACAGTTTCTCCTGAGGCAAGGAAGAAACTGCGGACATGTTGAGGAAACTGTCTGTGATGGGAGCAGAGTCAAAGGCAATTAAAGGGGGAGTTTGTGCAGAGATTCCAAAGCCAAGTTTTGACAGTAAAAGTGTTTACAAGGTGAATTCTCTCCATCAGACAGGGGAGTAACTCCACACACAACAGTGCATGTGCTAGAGAGAAAGTTTTTGTGTGTGTGCTTTAGGCTGTTTGGATAGAAATTATCATACCCACCAGGTCTGAGGTGTGTAGGGACAAATTTTGATCCTTTTCTCTTGTAGCCACGTTGGACAAGACCTGGAATAAAGGGTGGCCCATGCACATGTATTTTATCATGGCTGAGGAGTGCATAAACACAGCATAGCCAAAGTATGTGATCTAAGAAGACAGGTTCAATGAAAAGCTCTTCACCTGCCAGAACTGAAGTTTATAGGTTTCTTTTTCTTGGGTCAGTGGCTTTATGAAGACCTGAAATACTGCAGAGTGAGTATTCTTTAACATACTTCCAGCTGCTGGGGATATGCTTATTTGTAACATACAAATTTTCCAGTAAGAAAGGAAATTCAAAGAGAAACTGGAAGGAAAAAAAAAAAAAGTGATGAATAATCCAGAAAAACAGTTAGATGTCTAACTGCCACTTTAGACACTTAAATTCAGCTGTAACTCCAAGGCGCCTGCTTGGATGAATCCTGGAGATATCCAGGTTTTTGTCAGTAAAAGGCATCCAAGCTTGCATACATACAATGTCACTAAAATGTGTCTTCTGCACACATACACAGCTCCCAGCCATTCTTTAATAAGTACTTTTTGGAGGACAGTCTGGATCCCAGCTTTTTCAAGTTAATATATAGGCTACAACCCAAACCAGGACTCTTTATCAAGCAAGCTAGAGAGAGAGCCTCAGCCCACATTCACATACAGAGCAAAGGTGCCTCCTCCCTGGAGTGAAATAGTTTGGTTCAGATTCCTCTTATACATCGGGAAGGGGAGGATATGTGGGGCTCTCGTACACCAAATGACTGGTCTGATCTCTGCCTGGCTGGTCGTAATACCATTGGGTTATTTCTTGTGAGAAAGGCACGATCTAGTCTAGGCACATAACTTCAGGTGAGTATTCAGTCGTAAAGCCAGAGTGACTTAAACTACAGATGGAGCAGGACAGCAGGCGAAGGCTAGAAATTTATAAAACCCCAGTGTTCACTCTACCTACTTTGTCTATGGCAGAGCTGCGCCATCAGTGTTTTGCTTTTCCCTTTGTTTTGCATCCAATTCCCTTTATCCCCTTCCTCAGCAGAGCAACACATTCTTGGTTTTGAAATGACACTTCTCACTTGGAGCAAGTGTCTGAGAAGTCTTGGATTAGTGCTCTGGTATGGAGGGAGGTTATAACCCTCCAATAGGATGGATGGAGAAGCCAATTTCTTCGGTTTTTTATTTCATTATAAATTATTTTTCCACTAGTCTAGGCAATTATACACAGAGGGCAGTGCTTTCTTAGTTAGTTACTTCTGTATAGGGTCACTGGACATTTTTTTCTGGGTCTAAGTGTTCCACAGAAAGAAAAATTACTTATGGTTAAGGTGGTACAGTGCTTGATAGCTAACATTAAGTAAAAGAAATACAGCTTAGGAAATATAAGAAACTAGGTCATAACAAAATTCATCAGTCCTGAGACACAGGACCCAAGAAGGATCAATGTACATTTGCGTTTGTGATATATCCTTTATTGTTTTAGCACAGCAGCTGAGGAAAAGACTTAAAAGTTGTAAGGCATGCAAGACACTAAATGAATTGTAAACATCTAAATGAATTGTACACGAATTTGTGACTGAAGGAAGTCCAGATCATATTTAGGTTCCTTTAAAAGCCAGATGGTGATATTTGAAAAGTTTCTTCCAGACACTTGTCTATCTTAGCTGTTCACTAGCAGTATTTTGTATTGGGTTTTTTGAAAGACATGTCTCATATATTAAT
Source organism: Rhinoptilus africanus (assembly GCA_013400135.1). Classification (NCBI taxonomy): domain Eukaryota; kingdom Metazoa; phylum Chordata; class Aves; order Charadriiformes; family Glareolidae; genus Rhinoptilus; species Rhinoptilus africanus. Next base: position 183,876 of record VXBO01000640.1, read on the forward strand.
TCCTCTCTGAGTAAAATCAAGTTGAATTAAAGCTGTTTAGACAGGATGGGAAAATTGGACAAAAGCTTGACTAATTATTTTCAACACAAAAAGCATCCTTGGTGCTGGACCATGGTGTTAGTGTTTGTCATTTGCCTTATCTTACTCCTCCAAAGACATAGATTCCCTGGCGCTATCTCCTCTTATGATAACACAAAAAAGGTTCCCTGTCTTCATTAGTTGAAAGAAGTCTTCCTTGGCTTTGAGGCTCTTCCCATTTAGAAAATGTCCTTTTTAAACAGGGAGGCAGTTACGACTAAACTCACTAGACAAAAGCAAGTATATGAGCATATATAAAGATGTTTTCTTGTTTCTCTCACTGTAGGCTCCTTAGACTCTTTGAAATGGTAGTTTTTCTCAAAATGCTCAAACAAGACACCACATTCTCTGTTGACTCCTTCTGTGACATTTTTGGCTTTAACCTTTCTGTCTCTTAGTTTCCTCTGCTGTATAACAAAGGTAATAAAGTTTAGGGTTTTTTCTCCCTAAGATTATTTTGAGTTCTGTAGTAATTTGCAGAACAACTCTAGTTCCCTCGAGCTACAAATATTTGGCTAAGTAGGATGTGTGATTTTCAGAGGTGCTTGCCCAACAATTTCTACATCTTGGACTCCTGTGAATTGTGTCATGTTAAGCACCACAACATGGACACACATTGATATGCAAAACTTGGAAAAAGTGTGAGTTTTTCCGTTCTTGCTGGGTTTTAGAGAAGATATCTCCAAATCAGTAAAAAGTAGCAATCTTCTCCTGTATAAGAGAGAAATGTATATTTCCATAATAATGGAAATCTTCTATTGACTTATTTTTCAATTGACACATCCTCTTAAAAAAAAAAAATCCTTACACTAAGCATTACACCTTTATACCATTACATGTAAATTACATGTGCTGCCAGTAACGCTCCTGCAAAGCTCTCACTGTTAAGATATCGTTTTAACTGAATACACCCTGTGAGGGAGAAACCTCCATTAATAAAGAAAAAGTTAAGAATCATGCGTAGAGGAAATGGTTAAAAGAGGCAGAAGTAAGACAGAATCAGAGAACGCACATAATCCCAGCTTGATGCAATTACTCTAACATGAATTTAAAATAAAATTAAAGTTAACAGTTTAAACTGATGTTTGAGGGGTTTTAAAAAGATTTAGTTTCCCTTGGAACCACTATGTTATTTGAGCCACTGTAATCTCAGAGCGCAGTGCTCGTAACTTCTCTCAAGCACTGTTACTACTAGATTATGCCCACAGGTTAAGTTACAAATGTCTAAAAACCTTAAAATTATTAAACCTAGATTAAAGTGTTCAGAGAATATGGTGTTATTTTAGTCTCCTGCCATATCCTACATTTACTATAAAACTGTTATATTGGCATTCTAATAAAATGTCATAAAGCAAGTATGTAAGGAGGTGTTTTGGGTTTGTTGCAGTCCGATGGAAGCCAAGTTAACATGGCAACCAAAATGTGTAACAGAAACACTTAAATGTTTTTCATAAACTGCAAACCTTGTAAGAGCCTAAGAGCACGTTGACTACTGGGCAGCGCATTACTGAAGATTACTGGCATATATTCTTGATGCTTCATCTTAGATCATTTCTGCACAACTCAAAACTTAATTATCTGAAGTGAATAACCTACTTTGTTTCAGCCACAGTCTTACCCACTAGAGCCCACAGGTGTCCCTTTGACTCCAGCAGCCACAATTAAAGAGGAAGGAATGATTTATTCCTTGAACCTTGGGAGAAAAGTTACTGCACTCTGACTGATATGTAGAAAGTTTAGAGCCAGAAGGGACCTATGATATTGTCTGAGTTGTCTTGTTTTTCTTAAGATTCTGTACATCTTGAAGAACACCTTATCCCGGTGCCTACACAAGGAATATACAACTTTACCAGAGTCCATAATGTCTGTAATGTCTCATCTGCTGAATATGCTCCCGTTATTTTCCTGTCTGTAATGCACTTGTTCTTTGTTCTGGCTCACAGATGTTTCAAAGTTCTTTATTTAACTCAATAAAAAAAAAAACCTCCATTTTTTAACCTCAGTTGTTGTTCACAAAAATAGAAGAGTTCAATGATGTCTGGACTGTAGCCTAAAATGTTACCTCCTGGCATATTCATGAGGAGGACAGAGACAGTCCATCTTGACTAGCGGGTCATCTCAGCGTTCCCATTTGAGACACCCGAATCAGCACTCTATTCTTGCTATCAAGGAATAAACAAGTTTACTCAGGCTCAGTTCTGAGAGAAAGAAAATTACTCAGTAGAGTTTCTTTCACCTAACCAACTCCAGATGAATCCCTTAAAAATGCCTAATGCCATTGCCTGTGATAAGGCTGGATTTTTTCTCAGTAGCAAAAACCTCCACTGAGAGTATGGNGCTGAAAAAGAATTTAGCAAAACATTAAAGAAATATTTAAAACTTTTTCTTAGCGCTTTCCTCCCCCTCCAAAAAACCCCAAACCAACTACTAAACATTTCATTTTGAGACAATATTTAGAATTTGACAAACTTTAATTTTTGATTGAGGGTAGAGATCTTTCAAAGATCAAAAGAAAGGCATCTTTGATTTGAATAGAATGGTGAATAATCAGTTGTCCACTGTGGCTTGACAGCTCTCATTTTTGACAAGATGAAAAAATTTTTAAACNAAAACTTAATTATCTGAAGTGAATAACCTACTTTGTTTCAGCCACAGTCTTACCCACTAGAGCCCACAGGTGTCCCTTTGACTCCAGCAGCCACAATTAAAGAGGAAGGAATGATTTATTCCTTGAACCTTGGGAGAAAAGTTACTGCACTCTGACTGATATGTAGAAAGTTTAGAGCCAGAAGGGACCTATGATATTGTCTGAGTTGTCTTGTTTTTCTTAAGATTCTGTACATCTTGAAGAACACCTTATCCCGGCGCCTACACAAGGAATATACAACTTTACCAGAGTCCATAATGTCTGTAATGTCTCATCTGCTGAATATGCTCCCGTTATTTTTCCTGTCTGTAATGCACTTGTTCTTTGTTCTGGCTCACAGATGTTTCAAAGTTCTTTATTTAACTCAATAAAAAAAAAGACTCTCATTATTATACCTCAGTTGTTGTTCACAAAAATAGAAGAGTTCAATGATGTCTGGACTGTAGCCTAAAATGTTACCTCCTGGCATATTCATGAGGAGGACAGAGACAGTCCATCTTGACTAGCGGGTCATCTCAGCGTTCCCATTTGAGACACCCGAATCAGCACTCTATTCTTGCTATCAAGGAATAAACAAGTTTACTCAGGCTCAGTTCTGAGAGAAAGAAAATTACTCAGTAGAGTTTCTTTCACCTAACCAACTCCAGATGAATCCCTTAAAAATGCCTAATGCCATTGCCTGTGATAAGGCTGGATTTTTTCTCAGTAGCAAAAACCTCCACTGAGAGTATGGGTAGCTAAATGAGTATATTTGCATACAGTACAGCAATATGGAGTAGGAAACTATGATATAGAGATATGAAGGAAGAGTAGGGGAGGAAGAGAGCTCTGTGAAAGAGAAATGCTAACACTGCCTAGGGAGGTATCTCTCATTTATTTACCTCAGCTGATTGTAGAGGAAAAAGCAGTAAGCTACCCTACTGCAAGAGACAGTGTGGCCATCCACAGACTAAAGAAAAGTTTGTATAATAAGAAATAAAAAGACACGTATCTGACCCAAGAATCAGACAATACACTTTGCATTGGTCAGCAAAAAAAAGCGCTAAAAACATTGTGTGAGGGCAGACACCCTGGTGATTCATAACAGAGAATCTTGAGCAATAGAAAGAGATCTAGTATGTCCATATAATNTGAAAAAATCAAAATTTTTAAACCAAAACACCTGAAAAGCAATTGTTGACACAATCTCAGTTGCAACTACAGATCTCAGCAGCAGAAATGAAACTGAGGAGGTAAATATAGGCACATGACTTAAAATGCCCATTAATCACTACCTAATTTGAACAGATATGACTTCACTATGGGTGTACAGCTCCCGATCCCTCACTGTCTATCTGTTCATGACAGCTGAACTTCACTTGTGCTCAGAAACCTCGCAAGATGTACAGCAAGAAAGCTGCAATCGATGTGTAAATGCAAAGACTGAAGCTGAGTTCCATGCTTTGTTCAGAGCTTTTACGGTCTGAATGAATTTAATTCCAATTATTCACAGCACAGAGCAGAAAAAAAAAGTATTAAATCAGCATCTGCAAGCCAATCACACCACCAAAATAGAAGTAGCCATAATAATACTGCTAGAGGAAACACATTATAAAGGCAAGGGAGGGACTTCTTCCTGTCAAACCTGCTGTATTTGTTTCCAATGAAGCAGTGGTGAGGATCATTTGGAGTCACATCTGTGCCTCACACAGTCTCACAGAAATGCAATGTGAAGTGTGCCATTAAAGCTTGTAAGTCTTTAACAGAGAACTCAAGTTTGGTAACACTGATGGGCCTGGTACACCCTTTGGATCAGTAATGGTTAAAGTACATTGCATCTGAATGTCCTGTTTGACTAGTTCAGAGACATCACTGTTTCTGTTGGTAGAGCTGGCAGAATTTATTCTCAAAATTACTTAATTTCTTGAACCATGAACCTCTCTGATATAGTTGGTAGGACTCACCATGAGAAAGTGATGATGCTTGCAAGGTGTTTTAGTACAAGATCTCACCATCCAAAGAGAAAACCAGTTATGGGTCAAAGTAATTCCAATATTTTGCTAGCTCAAATGGTAGCATAAGCGCCATAGTGGGAAACAGCAATAGTTCATGACATGTTGAACATTGCAGTCAGGGGCACTTACAAAGTCTGGCCATATAGATAGCAGAGGCAGGTGAGAAAAGAACCTCGAATAATGCAAATAAAAGTGTTACTGTCAGAGTTTGCAATCTTTGATTTTAAAATGTGATTAAAATTCAATTAAAAGAAACAGTTGCTGTGTTTTCTATAAACCTCACCAAAAATACTGATCATTTTGGCACAGAACAGGAAGAGAAATTATTCTATAAAGCAGGAAAAATTTTAATATACCAAAAGTTTTGCTGCCTATTACAGGATATAGTCAGACTGTTCGATGTTTATGTAATTAAGATAATTACCCACTATTTTCTAGTAGACTAAAATTTCCTATGTGAATCCATGGATTTCCCCATATCCTTCAGGCTCCTCATGAGAGCTCTTTACTTCAGATAAACAGTCAGGTTTCTAAGGATAAGAAATTCCTTAACATGAAAAAAATTTCAAAGACGGTTTCTTGAAAATGTCTATGTTTATGGACACAAATTTTAATTTTGAAAAATCAGCATTTTCCAACAGAACAAAACTAGCAAGGTGGAAAATTCTCAGTCTGCTCTTATATGGATGCTTTTGATCTTTGATATTAATCAAATCAAGAGATACTATCATGAAGATGTGGTCTTGAAAATAAACTGCAGGTTTCAGAAATGTATAATGAATTTTCTTTATGCAAAGAAGGTGTAAATGTATTTGTTATTCTTAATGAGCCCCAAATTAGGTATTTTCTTTGGAGAAGTTTAACTGGATCAAAGGGTGCCAATAAAAGCCATAAATTCCACAGTCTAGTTAATTTCCCCAGAAAACGCCGTCTTCTCCCCAGAGTAACTCTGCTGTTCTCGGACCTGAAGACCGAGACTATACACCAGCCTTCACCCCAGTGTGCAAACAACTTTTGATGCAGTGATACGGCTTCAGTCATGTTTTGGAGGAACAGAAATGGACTTCAGCAAAATGTGCTTATAGAATCATACAGCTCAAAGACACTCCAGGTAGCCATCCGATGCATACCTCTGCCCAAAGTAGAGTCATTCATGTCTATGGTACTCTCTATGATTTCCAGTACTGGAATCTTCACAACCTTCTCTGGTTAAGAAATACCAAGACAGTTAATTTTTTGCTTCCACTGACAGAAGACTGTAAACATTGCTGTATTTGTTGCCTAACACATGAAAAGATAGATGCATCCCATTATTTTGTTACCTGCATTTTATAGGAAGGACCAATATAGATCATGTTCCAAGACTGGAACTTTGGAGGCAAAATTTTATTTGCTAGCTCTGCATCCCCTTTTCAAAACAACTTTGAGTAACTCTGTCTCTGCAGTGTTTTATTTCCTCAGAAATACAATGAAAGTGGTACCTTTCTGTTCCACTGGGAAGTGTAAGAAAGAGAAACATCTTCAAGGAGATTGAGTCATTGTTGACAAAGTCCAGTAAAGTCCCAAGACCTCTCCTGTAAACTCAATCTTCCTGTTGCTCATCAGGCCAGGACAGTGCCTTTGAGATTTTTTATTATTTAGGAACCTGGTTCTTTGGTCATACAGGAAGCTGTTTTAGGCCAATGACTTTAAGATTTCCAGGCTGCTTCCATGCTAGTAAAATAAACTCACAAGAGCTTGAACACAAGCTTTTTCTCATGACCATGCACGCTGGTCCCTACAGTGTGTATTGTGATCACTAAGAGTGACCACGCTACATACACTTAACTGCTGGCATGATCCTTGGCCCACACTCAAGAGCACTGTTCCATACAGTGCCCAGGCACATTGTGAGGGATTTCATCAGCCAGAAGCTGCTCTCAACAGCGTGTGTAAGACCAGTCAATTTTGGGAGTTCAGGCTTATAGATGTGAACTTTACCAGGACACTGCCTGGAGAACAGGCACTGTGCCATTTTATTTACTAGTAGAGATATAGTCACAGATTTGAAGGCCAGGAATAATCCAACTTGACTTAGACTCAGGGACACCAGTAAATTAATCAGGAAAAATGTTTGGTTCGCTGCAACATGTTACTCTCTTCTGTCAGTTCTTTAGGTTCTATGTGATCCTACATAGCAGGTCAGGAGAGACATGTGCCTCAGAGAGGGATGCTGAACACACGATGTGAGCCGCAGTTGGGTTAGCAGCTGTTAACATCAGGTTTAACTTAGATTACCAAATCACATTTCTAAGGTTCAGCAAGCAATATAAATAGCAACTGTGCTTAGAGAAGGGGGAAACCAGAACATAGCGATAGGCTTCAGCACAAGAAATTTCTAGACTTGGTTTGGACCCAGACTGGCATGTCAGTTTTGAATTCTTCCATGAACAGAGACATTTCACAACAGATAAACCTATTATGTTGTAGAGGCACTGCAGAGGGCCTTCCACATTGAAGTTCTGCCAGCACCCTTTGTTATACCTGAGCGATACCAACTCAGATTCCTCCCCTCATATCAACTTTTAAAACACTGCTTCATAGGGAAAGAAAACCAGTCTCTCAGGTAACCAACTCCCAAACCACTTAGGTCTTTATAGGTTAAAACCAACACCTTGAACTCAGCCCAGAAATTTATTGGCAGCCATTGCAGATCTTGGAAACTGGTTTTTTTTATGTCCTCTCTGCATGATGCTCCACTTAATAAACAGGTGGTTGAATTGTGCACACTAGATTCAGTTGCCAAATGGCCTCAAGATGTAGCCTCACACGGAGTGCATTAGGGTAATCTAACCTTGTGGTAAGAAAAGTATGGATAACTTGAGCAGGGACCACATGTGACAGGAAAGGTTGCGCTCTCCTTGCCAAACACAGCAGGAAGCAAAAAAACCCTTCTTGGCTGGCTGTGTCTGCTACCACAGCATCAACAAACTGCCCAAGGTATTCTGTGTGCTCCAGGACCTGAACACTCATGGGAAGCTGGACCTAAGTTCTGAAATAAGGCGCTTGGATTCTCCGTTGCTCTGGAGCAGGAGGCTGGAAATTATGTGACAGATTCACTTAAATTGAATAATGGAAGTTTTCATGACTAAATGTAAAATGAACAATGTAGCCTGTAATATGGTCCTTGTGTTATTTATTCTGATACTAACTGTAATTTTATGCTTTTCCTACAATTTCTATGTGGAATGTGCTTACTATTTTGAATTCAAAAGAGCACAAGTTCATCACTGAACTGGAAACATGAGGTTTGGGAGAATGCGTGTGGGCTGCTGAGGATCAGGAGAATGATGGTGTGAAGTGTGACATACAGACCTAACAGGCCATTCCTGCTAAATCAGTCAGCAATGAAATAGTGAAAAACATAGACAACTTAATTGTCACTTGTATTCCCTGGGAAAGTCTAAGTGAGGGGATTATCTTGGAAATCAACATTACATTGGTACATTTCTTAAACATTTTTTCCACTGTCTGAAAACTGAAATCAATAACACAAAAGCAAAGATCTAGAGTGGTGTGAGAAATTCAAATACTCCAGCAAACAATTTTAGGTAAAGAATCATGAGATGTCTAAACCCTAGATTATCATAAAGCTGTGAATCTGTTGATTGTCAGCACTAAAGAAGGGTAAAACCATGAAATCAGTGGAATCCTCACTTCACCTTGCCCAACTCTTTGACAATTTCTTGCAAATTCTACTTCATCTTATTCTCATGTATATGTCAGCTTCCAGTACTAGTTTCCACTGGATTNTCCCTCTTGAGCTGGGGAGCCCAGAACTGGACACAGTACTCCAGGTGGGGCCTCACCAAGGCAGAGTAGAGGGGGAGGATGACCTCCCTCGACCTGCTGGCCACACTCTTCTTGATGCACCCCAGGATTCTGGCCATCTTAAATAAATAAGGATGTAACAATAAATAGATTTTCACCAAACACAAATTTTAATTGTTTCAAACATTGTATCATTGTGAATTTTTTAGCTTGTGTTAGGTTTTTTCAGGTTGCACTGGTTGTTTTCAGGGATACAAGCAGTTGTTCAAAACCTTATTAAAAACCAGCTTCCTTATTCCCCAATCAGAGGGAATATTTGCTGAAGTGTCTACATACATTTCTTTTGCCTATGTGGTTCAAGTATCCTGATGTCTATGTCCTATTGTCTTTGCTGCTGTGCTCTGTATAGTGTATACTCTATAAAGTAGACATGCAAAATATAGCCTCTGTTTTAACTAAAGTACACTGAAAAGGAAGGCTACTGTAAAAACAATCACATGAAGACCTAATAGAGTCACTGATACTGTCAATTAACTGATTTTAGCCACAAGGAAATTGAAGAGTAGCTGATGAAGAGGTTTATGTTTGCCTAAGAAACTATTTATCCAAGGAACCTGCATAGGTGCCACTGCTGCATTTCCTCCACTCCTCCTGAGAAAGCCCCTCCTTTGAAAGAAAGCTATTTTGGGGCTGTTGAAGGACTGTTCAACCCCTGTACCCGATCTTGGTGTGGATGGGGGCTGACATTGCCATCAAGGGGGTTAACTGCAGGGTGCTCTGGTAAACTCAGTTTATTCTTTTATGGCTTTAAGCATTGTAGTGAAAACAGGATTTGCATGTCATTTTTATTATAATTTGGTTTCCTGTTCAAGCTAAAATAGCTTTTGAAACTGCAGTTTATCCACTCGTGAACTAAAACAACGTCTTGTAAAACTGTGCTGGGTTTACGCTAGTTTCCCTTATTTGAAACATATGCAGAAGCTTATGGTTGTGATCTAGGATTAATACCATTATAGGCTGGGTTAAATCTAGTTGGAACTGCTGGGTGTGACGGTCACTCTTCATTTAAGATAGCAGAAACAGGCTCATTTTTAATGCGATAGCAATATTCAAACTGAAACAAAGGCACACCCAAGGCCACTAAGGAATTTCAGATATCTCAGAGGAAGGCTTTGTTGGGTATTTTTTAGAAGAGTATGTATGTACATGTATCTGTATGTCAGAGAGAGAGAGAAACAATCAAAGTGCAGAGAAGGTCACATTATGAAGCCTCTCATGTCAAAGCTAGGGTGAAAGACCCTTTTCCATTTCTCTTTTGTCCTATCTGCTTGCCCCCCTCCACGCACCCCCTCTGCTCCTCTGGACTTGATTAGCTATCCACTTTTGCTATTGAAGCTATTTATGTGGCTGTGTTCTCAGGCATATCTGCATACTAGCTTATTTTAAAGAAAAAAAAAAAAAAGTATTTCTTTACCTCCCTCCCCCGCCAATCCAAGTAATTTCCCTGGTTGAGAGTGTTGCCACAGAAACAGTTACACTGACACAAAGGGAATTTACACCAGGGGCAGAGAGGGAATAGAGGTCTGGATCAGCTGCAGCAGTCAGGAAGGGGTAGGTTGGAAAGCTTAGTCCAAAGGAATAGTAACCAAAATTACAGCTTTGGGGTAAAACTGACCTTGATTTGAAAAGGCTAAGGAGCTGCCCATGTAGCCTCCAGAAGCACCCAGAAGAAGAAATCCCTGTATATTGTCTGTTCCTGGAGGCAGCTGAATCTGGTTTGTTCACACCTTCTATTATATCCTGCTTCCAGTGCACCTGGCTTCCTTCTGCTTTCTCTTCCCACACTAGTGCCTTCCAATACCCAACACATCAGAAGGCCTCTCTGTTCCCTTTTCTTCCTTGCCCGCACCAGCTTGCAGCTAGAAACCTTTACCCTCCCTAAGGACTTCTACCTGATGGGTGCCCCTCCTGAATGCGACAGCGTAGAAAGGTCCTGGAAACCCTGAGAGGCGGTCTGCAGACAGCGTTGGAAGGCTGCTCCTTGACTGCTCTCTGAAAGCGTCGTGCAGATGAGTGTGTGGATGCCTTCCCTGACTTCAGTTTGGTATTCAGAAAGGACAGATTTGATGGAGTGTTTACGAGAACTCAGAATTGCATCAAAAATACTGAACGGTCAAAAGTATCTTAGTCTAGTGGCTTCTCATTCATGTAACAAGGGGTAACATTTACACCTCACTGGTAATTCCAAACATTAGTTCAGCTCTGCTGCTAGTAAGTGCTAGGAAGACCTGTGGAGGGTTCCTGTAAGGGCAAGGAGAAAACTTGGTGACAGGAGATGGCACCTTTGCTCTAAGCTCTGTTGGTCACTCTAAATTTGCTATTGGACTATTCACAGGAACCCTGTGTGCTTACTGTCAGGTTGACGCTACAGAACAAGCTTGTTTCAGATGATTGTCCATTAAGGCATCTATCACTCTGGGTTTGCTTTATCTGCAAATATTCTGGAGCAAAATGCTGTCCCAAATAAGTGTGCATAACAATAGCCAACTTCAAAACTGGATAAGTATCCATACTGCAGGGCAAATGGTTTGGAACATATCTCAGAAAATAACATCAATAGAGTAGAACTATCAGTTTTAGACATTACAGTGTAAGACAAGATTTTATGATTAGCTACATTGACTCAACAAATAAATCTTCCTCAAATTACTTTTATTTCAACTAGAAAAAACTTATTACCATATTTTAATGTTTTCTAGTGACATAGGAAACACAAACCAAACCTTGCAAGTCATTTCAGTGATAAATTAGCTTACAAAAGACTAAAATTTTCACCTTGTTTTGAGGCTGAATTTGATTGTATTTATTTTCCATCACCAGTTCTGATAAGTTGAAGAGCCTTTGCCTGTTCATCAGCTCACAATAAACCTGATTCTTATCAACATTCTTATCCACAGACATTGCAGACAGAGTGGGGTCCCCAAGTCTTAGGTGTAAAATATCTTTTGACATCCTATAATTTCATGTCCATGTTCTTTCTACCTCCACAATACGCTGCAGGACTTAAGGGCCAACTTCGCAGCACAGTATCCCGTTAGTGGTTCCCATCAATACATCCAGAGATAACGCAGCATCCTCTAGCTTCTTCCAGCTTCCTCTCCTCATATATAAGAACTGTACTACCCTTTTTGCTTCAGTGCTATATTGGGAATTTGAACTCAGCTGTTTGTCCTTTACAGCTTGCAAGCCATTCACAGAGGTACTTCTTCCCTAGTCTGTAAATACAGTTTGCTTGCACTGAAAACCATTTCAGTTGCCTGCAGCTGAGCACAGAATCCTAATTATTCAATGCAACTGATTTATTCTCTTTGTTATTAGGCTTTCTTTCCTATATAGGCCATCTCTAAGTATTACATATAACAGTTCTGTGTTTTCCTCCAGTTAATCAATAAAAACAGTAAGTAGCAGATGACCATGAATTAAAGCTTGTAGGACTCCATTATAGATGTCTCACAAGTGATTCATTGTTCAAAAATCCACATGGCGCTTTAACCAGTGCCTCATTTAATAGAGCAATACTCTGAATCTACAACATATATATTTCTTGGTCAAAGTAAAAGAAAATGGCAAGTCGGATACCCTACAGATATCTATAATATCAACATTATTATCACTGAAATTTTTAATTTCATCAAAGATATGAAAGTACAGACACAATACGAAAAAAAACAGACAAGATCTGTTTTCCTTAACTTTTCATTCTGTTATTCATTATATTGTTCTTTAATTCTTTATTAAAGTAACTATGAATGACCCATTACATTATTTTGCCGAGGAGTAATGCCAAAGCTGACATTCTTACAGTCAACCTTTCACAACGTTGCCACAGTGTAGCTGCCTTCCACACCTCTACCATTTCCTCAGTGTTTCAGATAGCTCATGTGCTTCCTCTCTTCCCGCCTGCAGACGCAGGAATCCTCATCTACTGATTTAACAGCTTCCTGCTTTGCTGTAGGACTGGAAGTATTTTCATCACTGTCCTGTGATAAGAATGTGTCCTCCAGCTTTGTCTTGAATAAAAAGCAGAAATACCCATTGAACACTGCTTGCTTTGTGTCATTAGTAGCAGTTGGAATAATATTTCCAACTACATAATGGCATGGAAGCTCACAGGTTTTCTTTGTTGCTATTACACTTCTCTGCTTTGGCAAAGCATTCCTCCTCACATACTTTGTCTTCTTTCATAATTTTTGCCACAGCTCCTCGTCTAATTCTATGCTTTGCTGCTAGTTTTAACTCTATTCCTCTTCCTTCTAGATGAATTTTAATTTTCATATTTGCCATCATTTCTCCCTTCCTTAGATTATTTTACTTTATCATCATAAACATCTTATAATTCTAGGGTTGTGAATCTGGGATAAGTAAGAGAAAAACTTATTTAAATTTGGGACAAGGAATTGCTGGAGAGGGTGCAGCATAGGGCTACAAAGATGATTAGGGGACTGGAACACCTCTCCTATGAAGATAGATTAAGGGAATTAGGTCTCTTTAGCCTGGAAAAGAGGCATCTGAGGGGGGACCTAATCAACACTTATAAATACTTGAAGGGTGGGTGTCAGGAGGATGGGGCCAGGCTCCTTTTGGTGGTGCCCAGTGATAGGACAAGGGGTAATGGGCACAAACTTGAGCATAGGAAGTTCCACCTAAACATGAGGAGGAACTTCTTTCCCTTGAGGGTGGCAGAGCCCTGGCACAGGCTGCCCAGGGAGGTGGTGGAGTCTCCGTCTCTGGAGACATTCAAACCCGCCTGGACGCGCTCCTGTGCAACCTGCTCTAAGGTGGCCCTGCTCTGGCAGGGGGTTGGACTAGATGATCTACTAAGGTCCCTTCCAACCCTATGATTCTGTGATTCTATGAAATACTTCCTGATTATCTCTTCTTTTTTGAACATTGTTTTCTACAGGTGATTTACATTCGTCGTTCTTGTAAACTTTGTGAAATTAACTCTCCTGAAAGATCAGTCTGCAGCCACATACAAAATGAAAGAAGACATGAATATTTACTTCAAGGCAATTATTGGATTTCATCTCTACAATGTCTTGCTTTTGTTTGATGCAAGATTTTTTGAATTGTTACATCTTACTTTCAAAAATTGAGTGTTTTGAATAGATAGTATCAGGTTTCCAGTAAAAGTATTAAAGTTCTCCAGGATAATGCAGCTTACTTTTTTCTGGCACGCAATAGATGATGAACAAACCAATGATTCAGTTTCCAGTGTGATTTGTGTACTGCACACTGGCTTTTCTGTAAGGGCATGGACTTAGTAGTGTGTAGGTGGGTGGAGATCACCACCTCCTTTTCCCATTTGCTCACTAATCCATATTAAGTACTTTATAACATTTAGGGCTACCCTAAGGGTTGGTTTCCTGGACATTTCTTCCTTCTTCTGCCAGAAAGTTTTGTCCAGGCAGACTTGGGGGTGATCATACAATTGTCTGGGATTTCCCTATGGCTGGTAGCCCTAACTAGCTGGACTTCTCCAGCTCAGCTGCTATATATCCAGAAACACATGTGGGGCTGACTACCTGCCTGTACCTTTATTTACAGGAAGCATTCAGTTTAATACCTCCATAGGAACTCTACAACAGTACAGTAAGTCCAGTACTTCCTAAAAGCACATCCTAGAAGTATCTGTCCTTCCCAAGCATCCTGTGTTCACATTGCCCTGAAATATCAAAGTGAGAACATTACAAAAGGCAATTTTTGATTGTATCAAAGTATCTTCAGCCCAGTAGCCTGCATCTGACAGCAGGGGAAGTCTAGGGAAAAGAAAATGAACAGAGCAACACAAAAGGCTCTTTCCCCAGCAATGTCCCTGGGTTATAGCCATTAGAGAATTAGGAACTTCCCAAATTAGAGGTAACATCTTTGTGTTTAATAGCCCTTGTGGTAATTGTCTTCAGTGGATGACCCTCACCAGTTTTTGAACCCCGCTTGACTTTTGGCATGTCTAGCATCCTGTGACAGTCATTTCCACTGTTACGTTGTGAGTTGTATGAAAAGAATTTTCATTTGTCTTGAACCTCCTACCGGACAGTTTCATCTGATACCTCTATTTGTGAAATGCAGTTTAAAATTATTCCTCTTCTACAGCACACATCATTTTATATACCTAAATTTCACATAGAACACAATTATATATCCTCTCTCAGTTGAGTTTTTTCTAGGTTTGGTTTTTCATCATATGGTTACTGTTCCATATTTCTGATCACTTCTGTGGCTTTTCTTTGTATTTTCCTTAGTTTTCCGGTGGATTTTGATGGATGCAGCACCAGACCTAAATACAAGTTGAGGTGTGAATGCACTGTGCATCTATTGAGTGACATATCAAAGATTAACATTTTATCTTGAGTGTCACAAGTTCATTTTGAATAAATTGTAGTTTGATCCCCTCTCCCTTTAGCTCTTGACTTGCTGTTCTCCTGACTCACCTGAAAAGCATGTCCTCTCCATTTTCTCCTTTCCTCCCATGCACACAGATCCTCTTTGTCCTTGCCATGACCAGCTTTGTGTTTAGCTCTAGTAACATCAGAGCTGAGAGAGAACTAAAAGCATCATCTGGACCTGGTTGACTTCAACTGGAGTCATTCACATTAGTTGCCCTTTCTAGGGGCAGGATGAAAAGACACTCAGGCTGGTTCTGGAGAGAAGCAGCACAAATCCAGCAAAATTTTTCTCTCTGGGCTTTGTGCCATAACTCTTTGTAATGGGATCCCCTTCACTCAGGAGAAACCACTATCCAAGAATCCTGATTCAGTATAGCCACTCTGATGTGGCTCTTGACAAAATGTGGCACTAAGCTGTGCATTCAGGTTTTGAAATATTTCACATTAATTCTCACCCTAGCGATTTTGGCTTACCTATCATGAAGACCACCATAGAGAAATAGTGATTGGTAATTGAAATATGTGCCTGGAAAGCCTTTCATTATTAACCTCATGTGTTCTGGGCAAATTCCAGGTCAGATAATTACATTCCACCCACCATAAATTCTCCCCGTAATTCCATGTGGGTATGTGTTAAAGGACAAAATCAGGCTGCTGATTTAGGTGATTATTTTCTTAAACTTTAACCAAATGGATAAACCAGGTTGGAAAAGCAGTTACATAGATTATTCACAACTTCCATTACTTGGTATGAGGTTATACACATCCCATACAATTCAGATCAAAGACACTTTAAAAACAGTAAGATTAGACAGGTATTATTTTGGTTACTACTAAATGACAAAAGAGTTTCATTCATTCTGCAAGAGAAATTGTGTTTCCTTCTTCCTTTCTTATTCTTTTTCCTGCAGAAGAAAGATCTCAAACTAGCTCTGTCAGTAACAATTTATCCTGTGACATATAGTGGGTTTCCAGTTCTCAGGGGCCTGTGCTGATTCCCAATTGGTGCTTAATGCAATTATAATTTATTCTATTTGGATATTAGCACTAAAGAGGTGTATTTTTTTCATAACAGCTTTGCGTATGTTCTGCATTAACATTCCAGTGCTGCCCAGTAAAAATAGTTGGCCATCTGCCCATTTTTTAAAGTAAATTTTTGGTTTACTATTTTTTAAATTTGGACTTCTAATTATAGTTAGCTCTTCATAAATAGTTTAGCAGAGCTGGAGAGAGTGTTAAGCGCTGCATTTCTGAACCTTTCCTCCCTAATAAGTAACTGTAATCTGGCTCTGACACACCTCAGCTATCCAAATTCCTCCAAAATCCAATATATTTTTGCAATTTCCCCTTCTTTGTTCTGGAGACTTAGGTTTTCTCCCTGAACTTTCTAAGAGGAAACATCCCACTTACCTTCGACCCTGGCAGCAAATCATCATCCTTTCTCGTCGCTTGCCTCCCACCAAACCAGCTAGTGTCTTCAGACGGACCTGTGGGCCATCAGCTGGAGAGCTGCAGGTACTATGTCATCAGAGAGCTATTCTTTGATGATGTGGTCAGCCTTCCTACGGTTTCTAGTAAGCCAGCCTTGGCAGGTTCATCTTGCCAATGCGCCAGCTCACACAGCTGTAATTATAATTGAATCCACAAAGTTAGTCTTCCAAGTCCATATATCACCCTTAGTTACTGCAGTTTTCTGCTACTTAAGCATATTTAATTTACAAACTACTGTGCACATTATATTTCCAGTGGCTTTTGAGATGTGTGGAAGGGTGTGTGTTCAAATCAGAGGTATAAAAACCTAAATAACCACGCACATAAAAGAGGGGGAAAAAAAAGTATGAAAGGGCTGACAGTATGGGAGGACATAAATGTCTTATGCTATAATATTTCAAATGAGCACACTACCACTCATAAGTGCAGAGCTAAAACTGGGTGACAGTCCTTTGGACTGTCAAGAAAGACATCTCTGTATAACTTCAGCTCATTTGCCAGGGTAAATCCTGACCTTCCTAGGGGTGACAGTGGTGTGAAAGCACAATAGCATGTGGTTCTGATCTGCATCTTGAAGCTTTTCTTTGGGGCACAAATGCTTTTCTGTGACCAGCAGGCAACTCTAAAAATTCCCTAGTGGTCCAGAAATTAGTTTTTGCCAGTGTAACTCCCTTCAAGGTTTATGCTGAAATCCCTGTTGAACACGCATGTTCCTCCTCACTCATAGTCTTCATCAGACCATGAGGGAGCAAGCTTTGCTGCTGGTCTCTAACCTGTTCTTGTGAGTCAGCTGCAAGATTTCTTACCAGTTTCTTTTATGATCATTGTTTCTTCAGTGTGCTGTACCTAAATTGAACCTTTATGGGAAATATTTTTTCCAGGATACAAAAATCATCTGATCAGTACCAGTTTATATCTCTTCAATCTTAAGATTTTAAAAACACTACTGCAATTATGCACAGATATAGAGATATATTTTTATATATTTTTTTTCAAATTGTCTGTTGTCCATGCCATTTCCTCAAAATTTGTCTTTTATCGTCATGCATTTGCCAGAATTCTCCAGAGGAGGGATTTTCCTTTCATAGATGTCTAAAAGTTTTTTATTGCTTTTCAGAGTAACAGAGACTATCAGTCAAAAAACAGGTTTTGAGAGAAAATTATTTGGGAGGGGAGAGGACAGGGAAGAGAAAAAAAAGAGGATATAAGCGTAAATGGCTAGCAAAAATCTCTCATGCACAGAATTCAGAATATTTTATTTCTGTTATTTTGACATGCCCTCTGATTGCAGCTGATGTTCTTCAAATTCCTATCGAATTGTATAAGTTGCACACACAGCATGGATATTATTTCTTGTGATGTCTGCCCTGGTTTGAGGTAAAACAGAACCAACTTTCTATTCAGTAATTTTATTTCCTAGCTAGGCCTCATCTAACTCTCTGAAATTACCAGCATGTTGTGTTTGAAGCTGTTCATTCAGAGTGATAAGATAGTTTGTGCCAAGGAATGGTATGCAGCAAGGCTCTTGCTTATAAGTATTTTTATAACAACCAAGGTCAGCTAATTTCATTATTTGCCCGTTGGAAGGGCATAGAGGGGTCCCACCTGCGGGGAGGAGCAGACAGGACAGGTGACCAAAAATTGACCAACAGGGTTATTCCACCCCATCTGCCCCATGCTCAGTATAAAAGCTGAGGGATTGAAGAGTCAGTGTTCTTCCTTCAGTGGCTGATGTCTGAGGAGGACCCTGTCTGTTCATCTGCCTTTGATCCTGATCAGTGCGTTCCTGACTCCAACTCTAGAAAATGGTTCCCACCCATTGCTGAGTCCAGCCTGGGACTGACTCAGTGCCTGCCAGAGACGTCATCCTGGGAGCTTAATACTTTAAGTAAGTATTCAACTTTAAGTAAGTTTAACAGAGGAAAAGAGGGTATCAAGGGTAATCACATGAAGATTTTGGAATCCCTCTTTTTTACCCCACCCCCACCCTGCCTTGTTTATGATTTGTTAAAAATATTTTCTGACTACCCCAACTGCTAGTACTAAGAATGATAGAAATCATCTAAACATTTCACAAGGAATCAGGTGAATAGAAAGAGGGGAAGAAAATGATTGCAAATTAACAGCAGCTTTTCAAATTGTAGAACTCATAGTAGAAAGCAAACACAACTCCAGCACCAAATTGCTAGTTAAAAAATTAAAAGAATGATACGAACATTTTGTATAAAAACATCAGAGGTGGCATTGCAGGACCTACTCTAGTGCTATCTGGAAAACTGACAACAGATTTCAGAAATTTGATCCTTTCTTTTAAGAAAGGTAACAAACCATGAAGATCTTTTCTACTGCCAAGTCCACTTCAGTGAGACAGGGTGGCCAGAATGCTCTGTGTGGAAAGCCTAAAATGACAAAAGGGTTTTTCTGTCTATTAAAATAGGAGATAAATAATCAGCTATACTGTGAGACCTGTTTGCTGGACTCTGAATTAATAATTTCTCAAGGAATTAGAGTGAGTTTACTTAGAATAACCTACCAGCTTCTGGCATTCCATAAATAAAAATAATTCAATGTGCATACTAATTAATAGATCAGATAGGATCCGCAAAGTTCCATTTAAAGTTACCTGTAAAGTAATTTCATGATAGCATAGCTTCCTGTCAGAAACTGGTTTAGACAGAAAATTGTGGATACTTATACAGGTAGCTGATACTGACGGGAGAGGAGAAAAAAAAAAAAAGACATCCTGAACTACTTCTCTTTCTTAATTCAGCATCTCAGTACCTTGAAGAAAGCTTTGATACAAGTTCTAGAGATGGTTGCTGAATTAGTGTGTCATTACAATGTAAATTTACAAGTCTGATAATACATACAGAAGAAAAAATAGTAGTGCTAGGTTCAGGCACAGAGGCACACAGAGTGATGGAGAGGAACATCTGAGAAGAATACATCTGAGGAGAATAATGTGGAGGCACGAAGCTGTTGGGATTTCCTGTCATCCTTTGCTCTCCCACTCTGAATCTCCTGAACTGTTCTAATTTTAACATAAGCCCAATTCCAGCATGTTCTTTCGATCAGTCTTAAGGACCGTGACACTATCCAAATTTTAAAACAGTAACCTCAGGCACAGTTTCCTCTCACATCACTCCCTGCGTGTTACACTACTCCTTGGCACGTTCCTCATGATGCAAATTCACGAATGCCTATAGAGGAAAGTCCCACAGGGACTGGGGGTCTCCTTCAGCGTGAACCATGGCTCCAAAGTGTTCCGTTGAGCACCTCAGTCACTGAAAAGAGGTTGGGCTGGGAGTGAGGATCTCAGTCTAAATATTCGGCTTATGAAGTTCACTCAGAAAGCACAGGACATGCGTTTGGAACCACTCGGTCTCAGCCACCAGCAAAAGACCATCTTTTCATTTTACAGCCCAGCAACAGCTTGTGAATACCTCCGTTGACTGATCCATTTTTAATAAATTTTCATTTTCATTTTTGTGTACAATAAGATTCTCCAGTGCTATAATCTTTCCATTCTATATAATGCTTTAGTTGTGATGATGTTAGAAAATTTACAGTTTTAGAGCAAATACAGGCACATTTCAAATTGTAAAAGATTTTCATCTTTCCTGCTTTAAACTCTCATTTGACTGTGTCAGATACCAAGCTTTTGTTTCGAAGATTTTTCTTTAATGTGCGTATGACTTACTTTAGTTTTGTAACAGATGAAGTGCACTTATAAACCTCAATACCTGAGCAACTGTAATGTCTTAGCAATTTCATAATGAAATTCATATGGAATTTAGCAACCCAAGCCAGATTTGTGTCAGAATCTTTAACATGTTCCAGTTGCATGAAATACTAATTAAAGGCACTCATTGTTAACTGATATAAATAGTCCCCACTTAGCCCATTATAGGTATGGGTTGTAAAACAAACAATTATGTGACAGATGATACATGTTAACACAGAGAAATTCTGTAATGACATTTCTGTAGCACTGTAACCTCTTCAACCACCATGTGTTCCACATTACAGGCTAAAGGGGGTGCTGATTGCAAAGGTGATGTACTTTCCAGTTTGTGACTTTTCTTCTAAGAATAGAAATGCCTTAGAGCACCTCCGAATGATTTACATTACAAATTTAGTTCAGGCAATGAAATCATTAATGCAAGCTTGATTTTAGCTGCTACATGTGTTTGCTATTCCACTCGCTAGTGCCAAACAGTTGAATGTGCCTACCTACCAAACAGTACCCTACCTAGAGACTGACTTGGCAATCCCAGCAAACGATTGTTTCCTATTTTCTATGTCTTTCATCTAATACCCATTTTCCCTTCACTCTGAACTATGAATAAAATGATTTCGACCAAACAGGAAACTGACTTCAGAATGTATATTTTTATAAAAAATATATGTCATCAAAACTCCAAGCTAATCATGGGAGAGAAGCAATCTTCTGGCGTTTGGATAAGATACATAGATTATTCAATTAGTAAAAAATGGTGTCTGCCTTTCCACTAGCCAACATATTCCTGTAACATTAGAAGCAGGTGGCCTCCTTACTCAAAGCACAAACACGCAGAAGTTGCCTAGTGCATTTGCTCTGCCAAAAAAATATGTATTTTTGCATCTGTGAATGTACAATCCTTTGTTTAACCCTTGCAACTACAGAGTTTCTAAAGCAACAGAAAAAGAAATGACCAAGGTGTGTGTGTCTTCAGCGGGGCAGTCAATGAAGAAAAGGTGACCACGACCTATGGACAATACTGTAACTTATTTCAGCTATGACTTTCAAAAGGAATGTCTAAAGACGGGCACAGGGTAACTGAGCTTTTTTTTTTTTTTTAGAGTAAGACACTCATGCTCATGTAAATCCTTGTTTAGGACTCAGAAAACTCCAATTTTCACATCTACTTTTAAAAAATTTTGGCCTTTGTGAACAAGACAAAACTACTTGTTAGCAGATACCTGTCTCAAAAACGATCTCTCAGAGGTATATATTTCACCAGAACCAAACCCAACTGAGCTGTAACACATACAAGACAAAACTAAAATTTTGCTAGTATTATAATGATTGATTTGCTGCAAAAAGTGAAAAAGTAAAAGCATGAGAGAATGGATGATGCAAAATTTATACGTTAAGGGAAATATCCTTGTCTTACATCACAGCTAGAAATTGGCCTGGATGAAAACCCTTGAGCTTGTCAGACTTGTCCTTGGAGGCACTTTTTATCTAGGTCTGGATCCCAACTTTTTGGCTTATAGCTACTTTCTGATAAAAGTGTGGTACCTTTGTGACACCTCACCCGCACAGTGGATTGAGGGTTTTCCAAGCCCTCTCTGACGGTGCAAGCTCCACCCATTCAATTCAAGCCAAGACCAAAAAATAACATCTGACTTCATGTCCTGCAACTCAAAAATAGGATACATTTAGGCAAAGACTGTGAAAGAACTGAAGTATCAGAATGTAAAGTCAATACATAAAGATGTTACTATCCAGAGCTGTCTAAGCACTCTGGCAAGATTGTGAATGACACTAATATCTCCACAGGTAATTAAAAAATACCACACAAACAAACAAACACATACAACAAAAAACCCTACACTGTTAATTTCATTTAACCCCTGCTTCATCTTGCCAACCTCATGCAGACCCACCTGAAATTTTACCTAGCAGTCAGTGGTCTTATCCCAGAATGCACATTTGTTTCTGGAACATTTGAAGCCATTTGGACAGGACATTTGGATGATATTATTGTCCAAAAATGGGGATGTTCTCACTCTTTGGACTTTTTCCTAACCCTTTTTTTTGGTTTTTAGAACAAAAAAATGATTTACCCTAGAAATGTCAAACTTGATTCAATGCTTGCTTGGCGAAGAGACATGCCTTTGGAGCCTGTTAGAGGGCTTAGGTGGGTAATTGTAAAGTTATTGTTAGTTTTTTCCACACTCATGGCATACAGTACATGGCCAGCTCGTGTTAATAAATACCTGTTGGGTACACGTGTGGCTTATAAAGGTTTGATCCAAAGCCCACAGAAGTCAATGAAAAGACTTCTCTGGCTATGAACGGGCTTGGAGTCAGACTGTAAATGTAAATGACAAGATGGAAGAGACTCTGATGGAATAGTGAGAGAATCATGTCTCCTGCAACCCTTAGAGTCTTCATGGGCAGATAGAGCATGGAGAGAATGGGAAGCCACCCACTGTCTGTGGACGTAGTGTACCGCAGGGGTCAAAAGATAGAAACAGGAAATAGAGTCTTGAGAAAGGGGAAATCCTAGGGTCACAGTGGGGTTAAAAATGTTGTTTAAATGATGATAGCTAATACTGATTAAAGATGCCTAGCCTTCTGCACCAATGGAAAAAAAAATAAGAAGTACATAATCTATATGAAATCTTATCCTTGCATGAATAATATATAGGTGTTCAATTGCTTTTAAGCAATATATATGCATTTCCCAGGCTATCTCTTGTGAGTGAGCATGTTGATGTGAGGACTGTCAGATGATTGCAACACCCAGCTGTGGAAGGAAATGAGCCGCAGCAGCAGGTCACCCTCCAGTCCAGCTGTATGCCCAGCCCAGCCTCATCCTGCAATAGAGCACCAGAGCCCTTGGGAGCCCCTGTCATCACTTGCCTGAGAACTATTCCCAGGGCCTCCTTCCTTCAGCTCTCCGAGGCATTCCTCTGCACCTCATGGGTCCTGGCAGTATGGAGATTTTGGTAGGCAGCTGGGAGGGTCAGGAAGGTTACATGCCCACTACTGAAAGCACACATTTTCTCTAATTCCAGTAACTAGGAAAATGTCTGCAGAATCAGGCCGTGAAAAATCTCCACAGCAAAGGAAAGATCCTTCACATCCTCCCTTGTTTTGTGCAAAGCAAGAATACTTTTGCACAGAGGCTGTCTATAAAGTCTAGCTCTTTGTATATCTGCCAAAAAAGTACACATCTCTACTCACTGCTTACCATGTACAAAAACCTCCCACTGCGCTTGATTTATTTATTTATTTACGTATTCTCTCTCCATTTTTGAATAACTCTTTTAAGGTGGCAAGGCACAACGATTTGCTGGAGCAAATTTTTGTTTTGCTGTGGGTGTGTGAAATACAGCAGTAGCTCGTTGGTAGTTTGCCACTCAGAGTTGAAAGTTCAACAGCCACCTGTGTCACATCTCTCCCTTTTTTTGGATCGAAAGGGTGTTATGGGAAAGGTGCGTTTGCTTTTTCTTTTTTGGTAGGACTAAAAATGGAAGGGAGGGTTGTCTGTGAGAAACTTATTTCCTAGTGTAGTGAAGTAGCCAGCTGGCAGCCAGATGGCATCAAGCCATCAGGAGGTTGAAGGCCATTGGACAACTGTGTGGGATTTGTTTCTCACTCGATGTGTTTGGTTTTAAAATCATTTATTTCTGGAGTAAGTCATAGATATGGAAAGGGTTTTACCTAGGGGACAGTTCTTTCCCCCTCCAGTTGAAACCACAAACAGACAGAAAGCTGGTCACTGGCCAAAGTGAAAGGCCAAAGGCAAATTGTCCCATATTTATCCTTTACTGGGTCAAAACTCAAAAGCTGGACACTGATGGCAGTTCATAAATATTTCACTGCTCCAATCAACAGATGAGATAGAAGGACATTGCATGTCAAGAAACTTGTTGACTCTTGCAGAGCAGATAGCCAGCTGGCATGAGCACCGTTACTGCCCTGTCACAGAACTGAAAGGCCAAAGACAAATGGTGCCAGATTTGTTCCTGGTTTAGCTAAAATAACACAGGAATCATGTCTGTGTTTTGATCTTGCTGTGGCGTTGCCTGTGACCCTCACTGCCCATGTGTTCCTGACCTATTAGTAAGAGGAGGCTCTGAACTCTCCAGAGAGAAATTCTGCCTGAAGGTTTACAATTCCTACTTCATTCAAGATTCCCATTCATCTCATATTTTATCCTCTCTTGTGTTTGCAAGTGCTTTGAGAGTCATCAAGAGATGCTTTTAACATAATGTATGGGATCTGATCCCATACTCATGGCTCTGGAGAAATGTGGGTCAGGTTCTTTGTAAGTATGGATGGGCAAAAAGCCACCGAAATCAGTGAAAACAAATCTTTGCATGTTGTGTAGGTAAAGATTGCATCCTGAGCAGCTACGTTTCCATCCTTATGCAGGAGCAGTGGGACAGCCTGCTATTTTGAAATGGTCAATGAATGCCTGTGGCACCTCCTTGTGCATATCTGGAAGGGTTAACTCTTCAAACTTCTGCCCCTTGTTTGGGATGGGAGATAAATGGCCAAGAAAGAATCAGCTATATGCTTTCCATAGAACATGCCAATAGACAACCTTCTGGCTCCTGGTCCTTGGGATGGCTCACAGCCCAGCATCCCTAGTGATCCAGAAACACAATGTTTTCACAATACCTGAAGTAGTACAGTTAAATTTAGATTCTGATCAGCCTGGCAGGCTGCCCGCATAAAAGTAAAGGGTTACGAGCATGCCAGCTGGTTCCCTGTCACCAGCTCTGGCTTCTGGAAGGCAGATCTTTTTCCAGAAAGCATGAATCCTCTGAGGGGATGGGTTGAGTAAGGCTGTGGGTTTTCAGTTACCCATGCAAAGGAGCATGGCAAAAGAGATTTCCTTGGGCCCGCACAAGCTTTACAACTCTGTTCCAGGGCAATTCAGACGGTGACAGAAGGAACTTCCAAAGGCTCTGTGGTGGTCCAGCTTGGTGTAACCTAAGAAGTCATCCTCTTCAGCTCTATGTCCTCAGCTCTCTGCCCCCAGCTCCCTGCCCGGAGGTTCCCTCCCCAGCAGCAGTGGTGGCAACAGAACGGTTAGAGTGTTTGGTTCCCCAGCAACTGCAGTTGACTGTCTGGTATATCAATTTAAGTCACAGTCGAGTTCAGTTTGTGTTAATGAGCATGATGATCTGTGAACTGTGCTAGCAGAGGAGCTGACTGCTCTGCTGCCACTGCCAGGGAAGGAGCAGTCCCCGGCAGTGCTGGAGGTGGGTAGGTAGGAGTGAGAAGATCTAAGTTCAGCCCAGCCTGGCTTGATGGAGGGGACGTAGCTCCCTCAAGCTTCATCAGGGTCCTACCTCGCTCTGTTTACTGAGAGCAAATGTGAAGGAAGAAAAGACAGGGAGGTGTGGGAGTGAGGCTCTTGCTGGCCACTAAGGCTGCATGGAAGCACAGCTGGGAACAAACTGCTTTACTCAAGAAGGTGAAATAAAAGAGTGAGAAAGAGGGTGCTGAGTAGAAAACTGTAATTCCTTGCTGTCACCTTGTATTCTCTTGTCTGCTCTCAGCACAGAATATGTTACCACTTTTCAGTTTATTTTACCTTAAACTTCTTTTTTTTTTTTTTCCCCCCCCCCACCATCAGGGGCTTTGAAATGGACAAAACACTACACCTCCTTTCAATTCTGACCTGCAAAATCCCTATCTGATCCAGTTTTGTAAGTGTCCTGAGCTGAAAGTAAAGTGCTATTTCCAATTTTTAATACCTTAATGACCTGGAACATGTGACTTGGTTAAACTCCACAGCCAAGAAAGAATGCATTTATTGAAGATGACTGCTAATGAGTCTGCTCTGTCTGTAAAGTCAGATGAGTTTTGAAAATCAGATTTTCAACAAATACGAAGATTCCAAATACTGATGCATTAATGCAAATTACAGCCCTAAGCTTCCCCTCATGGGGCAACTGGAGCCAGGTCCTTGTCTAAACAAATGACAAGAACAACTACAGAGCACAACAAAAGTGGGACTCAAACTCTTAAATAGCTCAGTCCCTATGGATATGTAGGACAAATAAATTGATTCACAGATTGATCTCCCCTCCTCGGAACAATGTCTACGTTTCTTGAGTTTCTTTGTACTGAATGTTACATTTTTCACCAGAGGAAGTTAGTAAGGGCTTCATCCGTGACAGGTATAGTGTAACTGTGATAAATCAGTAAATATAAGGACTTCTTGAGAAGAGGAAGCAGTACTACTGGAGGCTAAAGTGTCTGGTAGAGATTCAAGTGTTACCACAGGATTTATATTTATGAGTTGCCACAAATTATTCTGAACAAAAACACTAGACACAATCCCCTCCCTGCTCCCTGAAACTCCATCAGCTTTGGGACTGCACTGAGATATAGACTTGGACTGCAGTCCAGGAATAAAAGTTGTGGCTTGGATCTGCATCTGTGTGTACCCAGGAGAAGGACTGAACCTTGTGTATCTGTGAGTGAATGGTGCATGCATTTTATTCATCTGTGTCTTCCTTAAGCTCTCTGCCAGTTTCCTCACTCTGTCCCCTGGCATTAATGCACAGCACACTCTTGTGTCAATTAAATCACCAAAAGCTGGTATTACTTTTTTTGTCAAACATGTGCTAACTCATTTTTATAAATAAGAATACGAACTGTTGTTTTACAGGTAGAAGACTACATGCTACCTGAACTTTGGTTACTAATCAGTTAAAAATAGATATTTGCTCCTTCTGCATTTACTTAAGTTTTCTCTCTATTAGCTAATGTGTATTGATGGAATCTCATCAGCTTTTTCATGACCATTTTGAGATGTGTGCTTGCCAAAAGTGTTAAACTACATTCTTGCTCTCAAAACCGATGTACAGCTGAGCTAAAAATGTCATGTGTTGGCTTTAAAACAAAGCAAAAATGAAAATTCAGTTTTGCTGCTGCATTCATTCCAGATCTCAGGATAACTTCCATAAAGGGTATAGGCCAGATTCTTAGCACACTGAAAACTGCCTAAGTCCACTGATTCCCATGAAGTTACGTTGATTTACAGCAGCTGAGAATCTGGCCTAAAAAGCCTGGGGCTATATATCTATCTTATGTTATGTTAAAGTCCCTTGACCTCTTACTTGATTACCTTGCTCCACCGTGTGATGCTAGTGTAGGTAAATTATACCTCTGCTGGCCACTAAGCTTGCTATTCTAGCAACATTAATAACCTCAAGGCTTCTAATTTTCTTACCGATGCTTACTAGACCCCCTGTGCAAGCCTCTGGGGCTGCTCTGACAATAATCCCAATATATTTTGTTTTGAATGAAAATAAACTTTATTGCAACTTGTGCTGGAGGCAGACCCACGAGCCTAGGCTCTAGAATGCCTAGTAGGCAGCTGTGTAATCATTAGCAATACTATAGGGAACAGCTCTAGGATCAGTTCAGAAGGGTTCTTCATCCAGCTGGGACTATAATTTACAATGCCACCATCACTACGATAACAAGGTAGCAGAGGGAAAACACTCTGGAAGGGGTGGCAGTGAAATTCAGCCATCACAAGGTGTGGTCTTTGGGGCAAAACCTTTAATTGGCAGAAGGTTCACTAGCTGTTCTGGTAACCTCAGACATTCACCTTTCATTAAATTTAAATCTACAATCAAAATGAGCTTGCAAAAAGCATCCAGATAGAATCATAGAATCATAGAATCATAGGGTTGGAAGGGACCTCGAAAGATCATCTAGTCCAACCCCCTTTTCAGAGCAGGGTCACCTAGAGCACATCACCCAGGAACGCGTCCAGGCGGGTTTTGAATGTCTCCAGTGAAGGAGAAAGGGCTGGCAAGGAATGTCCCATCTTTTCATGCAGAACTGGAGAGATTCTGGTGTCCTGGGCCTTTTTCTCATCAGGTTCCTCTTGCCCTTATGCCCCACAATCTTACTTATTCCACCACAACGGACTTGCAGCTCTCCTTCCTGTGCAACTAAAGAAGCAGTAGAAGCAGTAGCAATCTGTCAGGTTTTGTTTCTGCTTGGCATCCAGCTCACCCCACCTTTTCCTTTACCTTATTTTTATATCGTACATCTGATTTAGATCTATAAAGTTTTACTGTAGTCATTGCAGTCAGCTCACACAGGTTGGTCACTTTTATAAAAAACTAAGTTATGGGCTAATTTTACAACCACAACTGTGACGTTGAAGAGGCACAAGTTTTAGCTGGAAATCTTGTGATCACATGTGATTGTAGTCTGTTCCCTGACTGGATGAGCATAGCCCTCAGAGGAGTTTTCTCTTTCTGCAAATGTGCTCCATATCTGCTGTGAATTTACTGTTAGTCTAATACCCCACACTAATTTGGGGAGCTAATTAGCAGAAATAAAAAATTTCCCTTTTGAAAATTGTGAGCTCTTTCACCCCTCTGTCTTCCCGAAAGTCGCTTCAATGTCTTTATAGGGTACAGCATTTCAAGGGCAAAGACTGTGGGATTTGAATGAAGTGTTGCTGCTTTTTATCAAATGTTAAATCAGCAGAATTTGATATTTATGTTGTAAATCTTTTCTTTCTTTCTTTTTTT
>VXBO01000640.1:212692-223370 GCA_013400135.1 Rhinoptilus africanus
AAACCTCCTTAAGCTTTTTCTAGCAGTTTGTGATCCTCTCTGAACTCTCCTGTGACCCCTAGAGCGGTCATGACCTTCAGTGTGAGGAGCACTGCCAACATCCAGGCAAAACAAAGACAGAAGGAGCAGGAACACACACAGATGCAGTCCAGGTTTTAATATTTGTATAAAATGTCTTTAAAAAGTCACCCAGTGTTACCACTACCACATACCCTTACTTGCTATGCCATCCTTACTAATTAGGTGACTAATCTTAGCTGTTTCTAAGTTGGTTTCATGGACTGACAGCACACAATGGTGAATAGAATTGGTTAGAAACCTAGAGAACGATCCTCAGAGCATTGCCACCTCTGACAGCAGAAGGTAACATGTTCACCCTCAGTGGTCATGTTACTAGGAAAATGGGTCTGGTTATCAGCACTGCTGACTTGCCAGCTCCTTCCATCAGTTTCAAAAGCCCAGTTCAGCAGGTGGTTACAAAAAATTCTGGAGAGGTCTCTGGTTTGCAGGAAGTGAAGGGTATCTGCTCTCATGGTAAAAATATTCAATAACTGAGAACCTCAATGAAAGTAACTAATTTTTTTCCTAGTGCCAGAAATGTGAGAGGGAAAGGAGCCCATACTAAAAAGAAACCCGTAACTAGACAACACATGGTTTCCAGAAGAATATTAGACAAAGCTATACCTAAATAATTTATTTTAATTCTGTAAATCAAAGTTTGTTTTATCATCTGCTGCATCACTTGTTCATGCTGCTGCATTGAACTGGTTTCCTGGTTTTCTTAGACTATTGAATGAGCTCAGTTATGTCTCAGATCTTGTGCGTTTGCCTGGTTTCTGAGTTGATCACACAAGGTTGGTGGTATGCACTGAGGTGTCTGATTGAGTGTCTGCTGGGGTAATGACAACATGGAATACATAATTACAAGTCTGTGTGCTGGTCCAGTTCTATCCCTGACTTGTCCCTTGGCTTTGGCAAAGCCACTTGACTTAAGTTCTCAGTTTACCCAGCTAAAAAATGATATCCTGCTTTTTTCTTATCAGATTAAAAACCCCCGACATAACAAACCATCCAAACCAAAAAAACCCAAACAAACCAAAACCAGCCCAACCTCAGAGCCCCTAAATAGTTTGAGGTCAATCTCAGACTATAGGCTTGATGCGAATAAACTAATGAGAATCTACAGCTTACTGGTGAGGAAACTCAGAATTAATTGTTATCATGTCTCCAGCTTTAAAATGAATGAACTGTAGTCCAGAATTACTTTTTATACTTAACATATTCTTTTTTCACTGGAAACAGAATTATCCAGGCAATCAAAAGAACATGGTAAAGGGAATTATTAAACATTGTCTATGACAATGTTTTGTTGCAAATATCAATGTAATTAAGTGTCAACTATTAACTATTAGCATTCACAAGTATCGGGGTCACAATGAAGATGGCCCAAAATTCTTCAGGCATATGAACCCAGAGGTTTTCATGTCAATTACAAAGTTTTAAGGAAACTCTTCAAGAACACGAAAACAGTTGCCATATAGATCTTCTCACCATGTTTTTTTGGAAATGCATCATAGTCATAGAAAAAGCATGCAAACATACAAAAAGAATTCATGACTCTCATCAGCCTCAAGGGGATCCATGGGGAAATGTGATGTCCCAGATTGTCAAAGAAAGTTTCCAGGCAGTGTAATTTCCAGGCAATGTCATGACAAATACTTTGAAGGTACGAGAAGATCTGACCTAGCTGACACTATGTTGATCATTACTAACTGATCAGAGCAGATACAAGTAAATCTTGGTTATATTGTTCTGATTTCTTCAGCTCTAATTCTGTTTGTGATAAGGATTTTAAAACTGATGCTAAGCTCATTATCGTATTAAACCCAGCACTTTTTAGTCAAGGCGAGGCTTGGAGAAATGCTTTGCCAGATAGTAGAAAAGCAGCTTACAGGGTCTGGATTATGAAATCAATGTGTACTTGGCCCTACAGACTTTCTTCATTTCTAACATAAGTTTTTCATTAGCCCAGATTTTTTCCTAGTTGAGTCTTATTTGATTTTTATGGCTTGGGGTCTACTCACACATAGAATGGGAAGTGGTATAGTCTTGCTTTTGTCTGCTGAAATGTGAGGTAACGTATTGTATGGTGAGTTTGTCTTTAGTGTTGCTTGGATTTTGAAGGTATTTTGCTACAGTTTATGCCTTGACATGTAGTTAACAAACTTCACACACAAGCTGGTTACAGCCAGTGAAGAGGTATCTGAAATGAATCAGTTTATGCATCTATGTATCTAATAAAGAATATAAATAAAGTAACGCAAACTAAACTCTGTGTAGTTGCCTGAACGACAGACAGACGAAACCTGAAAGAGGGCAAATCCCCCTGTTGCCCAGGAACAGGCCACTCATTTCTCCCAATGGATTGGTGGGTAATCACGGTTAGCTACGGTAACCACTGGTTGCCATAATACTCTGTTAAGAAAATCTCTCTTACCTGATGTCTGTATTTTGTTTTCTCTTGAAAATGAAGGGACAGAATAAAGAACCGACAAGCATCTGTCTGGCTGACTGATTGGTTCCGGGACTAATCAAACTTTATGCTTTATCAGATGAATTATTCAGGGCAGATCCAACTGGAATTGTTGAAGCCTTTAGGTAGAACAGTCGCAAAGCAAAATCTCATTTGGAATAGTAATTCCACACCTGCATGTTCTTGTCTTTAAAGCTCAGTAATTACATGTATCATGACACTGCATGGCTTCTCTCCGCTTCATCTTGTCAACCAGCCCTTAATCTTGCTTATGCCCTTACCTTTCAAAATGTTTGACTCTTACAATTTTCTCTCCAGTGAGGAAACAATCCTGTTTGGAGACTCATTAGCTCCCTTACATGGAAGCTCATGAGATCTCCATAAATACCGTTGTTCGACAGGAAGGGCTCTCATTTGTTAACACTTAACTACAATCTCTTAGCTAAACACACTGCGTCTTGGCTTAGACAGATCCCTGCCTGTACAAGTACTTTTCTTGTTGCCCAATCAGTGTTCAGGTAGTTTAGCTTAAACAGTGGTGGGAAAGAGCTAAAAAGGTCTGTTTGCACCAGTCTCAGGTGCAAGTGGTGACCTTTTCTACTGTCTGGCACTTGCCTGTACAAGTGCTCATCTTTTATTCCGCTGCCTCTGGTCTAACCTTCCACCTCGATGACAAACATTAATCTTAGGACAACCACAACATTTCAGCTGAGACAGATGCTCATTAATGAGCAGACTGTTGTAAACCACACAGAAAAGAGAGAAGAAGGGGCAGCCACCCCAGCAATGACTGGGCTCAGCTGCGGAAGGGCAGGTAACCTGAGTCTGACTCTGTAAGTTCTTGTGTTCCACTCTGCTTTGCGTCTCTCATGACCTCAGCTAATCTGTTTGATTTAACACTGCAGTCCAGCACTCCGTCTGACAGGTCATGATCTGAGCTCGAGGCAGTAAAAAAAGTGTATAGCTCTTTCCCAGATGAGATTAGTCACTTGGAAAAGATGGGAGACATAGTTCTTATAGGTATGGTTTGGTGATGGTCTTTGTCAGAGTTAGGTTGATGGTTGGACTAGATGATCTGAAAGGTCCCTTCCAACCTAGGCAATTCTATGATTCTATGAAATGTGTACATCTCAGCTAGCCTCTCTTTATAGACAATGAATAGGTGTTTTTAATGTTATCTTAATCTCTGTGACACCTAAAATAGATCTCACTCAACATCATAGATATCTGGAGTGAAGCTTCGAAGATTAATCTTTCCTTGTTAATGTAAATACCCTTTTCATATTTTGTTGCAGCAATAATTTTAGCTATATGATACTATATTATGGTGCACAGAATAACAATAACTAAGTCTGAGTCATAGGTGTAAGACAGGACTTCCATGGACACATCCTGTGGTTCTGAAGACCCTGACTGTTTTCCCATGAACTGAGTGAAGCAAAAAAGGAACTGTGATGAGGCACAGCAGGGATGTCTGAATCCTCTCTGCAAAGTGAGCTATTTATCAGACTAAGAAGAAGAATTAAAGCACAGAATGTAACCTACAGCTCTGCAATTCATCTTGCTTAGATCAAGGCATCACTCTAGCTGGTTCAGAGGTCTTTGTTGTTGCCAATCTGGGGGCACCAGCTGAGTAACTCCACAGTGAAGACATAATCATAATAAGTGAGATTTTTGCTGCTCTAACCACATACCAGTTCTCCCCTCACCACTTTTTATTATCATCTGTCTTGAATAATTTCCTTGTGGGGAACTTCAGCTACCAGTGCTAATTGTATTACACATAAGAACTGCCACTGACGCCAACACAAAGAGGAACAAATTCTTTTTTGTTACAATATAAAAATCCCAGCTATATTTGAGCAGGACTACATTTGAAATTTATCTTACTCATTCTATAACAAAAGTGACCTGGCAGACATATTTATCTTTAACAGAAAGCTAAAACCAACACATTTGGAACCCGAAGCAATAGCTGTAATAAGGATACAAGGTAGAAAAGCAGGGTAAATTTAACCCTAATACTAAGAGTAATAATAAAACACAGTTGTCATGTGCTGTTTACTTGTTTTAACATCTGGAAGGGTTTGGGAGAGTTAAAAAAAAAAGAGACTTGTTTAATGTCTCATTTCCACTCTGCCTCATTTGCACTCATATACTAAGTTTACACAGTTCCTTGTTGAATAGAAAATGTTTCTGAGAAGCTTGCTTTTTTGAAACCATGCGGGGGCTGTGTCTACCAAAAACTTCACAAGACATTCTGCATCCTAATTCCCTTACTCTCCTTCATCACATGGTGAAGGACAATGTCCAGCATGAGTTAATCCAGCACCACAGGTTATTTCTCTATAGCTTGCCTCTTGCCAAAGCAGCCCATTCTTAACACAAGACAAGGCTAAAGAAGGAAACAAATGTGTCCTAGCAAGCAGTGAGATGAATTCCTGACTGCAAAATTGGAAGCAAAAAATGAAATATGAAAACAGAATCTTAAAATATATCTGACTCCAAAATTCCTTTTTAGCTGTTCCAGTATCTTGGCTACAATGAGTGCAAAGGTCTGGCAATGTAACGCCTCTCCCTCTCACTTCCCTTATTTCCCCTTCTTCTTTCTTCAAAGCCAGGCCTCACCTTGGAAATCTTGCTGATCTTACGTTCTCTCTTTCACTGTAGTTTGAGATACAATCTGCTCCTACTCGCTCCCTTAGCCTGGTGAATTCCTTATGAATTCACAGTTTCTTTCTGTGATAACACTTAAGGGTTATCCTAATATTTTTTAAATCATCTGTTGGATTGAAATTGCCCATTGTACATGGTCTCCATCATTAGAACCCTTTATGTCCCTTCTCTTCGTGCCTTCAAGGAAACATCCTAGCTAAGTTAACGCCCCCTTGGCCATAAGGGATGGAATAAGATGAAGGAAAGAAGGGAGGGGGAAAAAGGGTAAAGGAGGTGGTGCATTTTTCTTTTGCTTTCTCCCCATCAGTTAAATGCTCTCTTTCACACCAGTGTCCGATCAGTTTTAAGTAGCTAACACTACTGGGAAGCTGACCATCTGAATTGTCTCATTTACACTTGTGTGTTTCTTTATGTGAATAACAGTTCTCCAGTCTCTCTGTGCCAGAGGAGCTCTTCCTGTTAGAGGTTAGGGCTGCTTCTTTGAGGTGCGAAAGCTTTCCTTTTCATGTCTTTTCATAAGCAATACTGTTTATTACAGTGAGAGAATGTAGCACATAACTTGTCATTCATCCTCTCCCCTGCCACTGTTTTGCTGGGCAAACCTTAAAACAGCTCTTGGATCTTTTTAATACTCATTTCAATCTAAGAATCTTTTAAGTTGACATAACTGGTGTTTTCAGCCTACTTAGGATCTGCTTCTTCATGGTGTCTACAATTGTTGTCATGTTTAAGCTTGTGATATATTTTGAGACTCTGAAGGGTTAAATTTGGGCATAACATTTCTTAAATATTACATATGAATGGTACACACAAGAAAACTCTGTTAATTTCTTGAAACTACTACTAACCATTAGCAAAAAAAAAAAAAGATATGTTTTGTTGAATGACTTCTCACCAATGCTCTACAATTCCCTTACAAATCTGATGGATTGAGAAGAAATATCCTGGAGAAAATCCTGTCAGACTGAATGTTGTTTGTTTGTTGAGCTTTTTTTTTTTTTAATCTGAGATATAATTTGTTACTGTTTTAATACTGAAGTCTATAATATCTCAGGTTTCTGAACTGCATTCAATGAGAAGGATGATCAGAAGGAAACACAAGGTTAAAGGACATACTGGTTCATCTGGAAAAACATTATGGCTTTTTTTTTTTTTTAATAGAACTCTGAGAACAATAATGAAGAGCGAGAGGCTACCCAAAGGTGTAAGGGTAAAAGTTAGTCAGTTTATTGTGGGTTACAGTTCAGAGATGGATCACTAGAACTTTATCACCAGCGACAATTCAGTTCACCATCACTGGCAATTGCAGCTAAGATGACAAAGGATGTGATCTATTGGAATAAAAGATAATACAATCACAAACTACAACTGACTTGAAATTGGGCACAAAACCTATGCATGCAAGTAAAATCTTTTATCCTTATAATCCTATTTCCCTTGAGCAAGTAATTATTCTCTCTTTAATTGTCATTACCTGTATTTGTGCTGTTTCTTATGCCCGCAATATTGCAAAACTAAAAACTTCATTCCAAGTGTCGTACCTCTCTAGTATGACATTAATTTACTGGCAGGGTGGCTAAGCTAGTGCTGGTACACAACATTGCTTAGTGTGGTGCAGAAGTTTCCAGAGTGATAAAGTGATACATACCAGCAGTAGCTGCCAGGTCTGTCTAGATGAAGGTACTTAGTAGAGCTGCAGACAGATCCTTTAGCAAAGTACTTGAGTGCAGAAACATCTTGGCTCTACAACCTCTGCCAGAACCCAGTATTTTCAAGGTCTGTACTCCTGTCTGAGGAAGTGGGAGCCGTTTCATGAGGCAAAAAGCCTCTGGGACATAGATGTTTGTTCAAGTGAAGCATGCCAGAGGTGAATCTGCCTTAAGTAGACTAGGAGATGGGCTTGGGTGAGTGTGGTTGGTGGTACGTGGTAGGCAGATGAGAAGATTGGTGCAGGAGCACTGCTGGGTTCTCAGTGTGTTAAAGCTCTGCCTTTTCAACTGATTGCACAGAATAAGCAACTGAGAGAAGAGTACGGAAATGTGTTTCCTAATGCCCATGTAACCAATAGCTGGACTATATTGTTCTGATGGTGCTTCTTGTCACCAACGGTGGTGTTTCTGGAGTACAGGATTCATCTCACCTAATATTAACATCTGTATTCAGAATTATGTGAAAGTCCATCATTTAATTTTATGGAGGGCTGGGTCAGTTTTCTTCGGTTTCTTTCTGGGTGTGTCCAGAGCTACAAGTTTTGCTTGTGTTTCAGGTCCAAATAAACTCAAAATCTCTAAATGAAACACAGTCAAAACTGCCAAATTTTATCTGGTTCCTTGTCAAAATCATGTGAGAATGCAAAGCATAAATCAGCCAAGGTTCACTCAAAACTATGCTTAAGGTTCACTCAGAAAGTCTAATTTTTTATTAAACATGAAATCACGTGAGTTTTACAAAAATTGGAGTAACATAGAACATGTTCCTCACGGTTCCATAAACTTCATTTTATCACCTCATTCATCATTTTGTCTGACAACTGGTCTCATTTGTGTTGTCCAGACTGAACCCAAAATTCCACTGAACATGGTGATAATTTGATTAAATCCTAAGAATCAGCTTCAGAGTTGGATCTGGTGGGACAGCTGAGCAGAGGAGAATCTGTTTGATTCCAAATCCCTTTAGAAGCACAAGTACTCCATCCCTCTCAGACTGGAATATTTAAGAAAAGCAAACAGATCTTCAAAAAAACCCCATGTGCCCCTTTTTTTTTCTTGCTTTCTAATGTGTACAGTCCCTGGAGTTGCTGTGTCTTAAGAGAGGAGTACCCAGAGGTTATATTTAATTATATTTATTATAATTGTCTATTACAATGCTAGACACTTTTTATTGTATGATAATCAAATAGTAATTTCTCTGTTGCACACGTAAGTTTAGTGTTGAACATTTAGGTTTGTGACATTCATATCTTCTGATAAGCACCTTGCACTCTGCTCCAAGACAGTGTGAAGTAGAAAGGAAGTACTGCTTGATAAAATTCATCATTTAAGTTCTTTCTTCATTTAATAGTGGAGATAAGTAGAATTAGAGAGTGCAACTCATTACATCCTAAAATACATGTATAAAGGATGGGGAATTAATTGCCCTGTACATATACCTGTCTTTGTGTACATTTCCCTTCCCACTGACTTCACAGGAGGTCATAATGCCCAGCTTACACTACTTAATTCATTTGAGATGAATGATATTAGATAGATGCTTCAGATCTAAACATCAGCATTTACAGCTTTCCCTATCAGGAGAACTTATATCAGTGCCCAAAACTACTTTTTAGATAGTCCTAGAGCTCCAAGGACAATGATGGTTAAAAGTCTGTTTTAAGACTGGTATTTATTATGTCCAGCCCATTTAAATGTTTTCAGAAATCCACACTGGAATAAAATAATAGAGAGAAAATATTTACACTTTTGATTAGCCAATATTGGGGGTGAAACAGTTATTTTCTCTACTGTTGTGTGTAATTTTTCTATTATAAGAAGTAGCTCACATGCAGAAACATTGGAGTCACTGAGAACATTTAATATGATGACTGGTTACCTAAAATATGCTGTGAAACACTTTGGGTTTAGAAATACTTATGCCCTGAAGACTATCATGAAGAATGGCTGCATTCCACAGCAAGAACAGTGTTTGGAAAGCTTAGCTCACTTCAACCTACTCACAATGATGATAAATTGCATATATTGTGCACTGAATGCACAGTTTTTATGCAGGTGTTTTTGTTTTGTTTTGGTTTTTTACATCAAAAAAGCCTCCTGCCCACCTTTTTTTTTTTCCCCATAAAGAACATTTAGATCCATTCCTTCACTATTTCAGCCCCTAAAATACAAGCAGTGCAACAGCTATGTTAGTTTTGCAACAGGGATGAAAATCCTGCAGATTTTCTGATTTCTTTTGTTCTGAAGTACCTTGCTCTGGAATGAAACAGGGAAAACTCCAGAATTGCTTTGACCCCAATGTTCACAGGGTTAATCCAGCTAGCTCTGCGTTGCCCTTTGCCTCTTCCACTGAGTGTGAGGAAGGAAGAGAAACTGGGTCACCGTGTACTCTTGTTAGGTCAGATTGGAGCTTCCAGGCTCTTGCATTTACCAGGAATTAAAACAAGGAGAAATTTCTTGCTGACACCTTTTCCAGTGAAAACTGGCTACATTATCATTAGTAAGGTCAAGGATTTATGCAATATTGACCTTGACAGGAGCAACATCAGGGGTTTTAGATGAGAGTGAAAGGCCATGTACTCCTCTCCCTCCTTTTCCTCCTCCAAAGAACAATTCCTATATTCAGAGGGAAGCAATGGTAGAGAAGAGCAGGGCTGGGTCATCAATGCCACTGCACTTTCATCCTAAAGCCTGAACCTTTGTTTGCTCATCTGTTTAGACATTGTTTGTCCCAATCGGTGTAGGCTTTTCAGGGAATCATTAACCCATAGCGACTCAGTTACAAGGTTACCTCTAAAGTTATACACAGACCAGGGCCAGGGCATGAAGACAAGTATGTCAGGATTCTACCTTGACAACGTTTTTCACCCAGGTTGGCTGTGACTGACCCATACTCTAGCTGGGGTATGGTCAGAAGGTAACGTGAGTTGGGTATTTTTGTCAGTATGATGGTTTGGAGGCGAAGGACTCAAGAGAGTTTAACTATATCAACAGAATACATTCTTCAGAACTGACAGTGGTCTCTGTCCATTTTATTTACTAGTATAGATATAGTCAAAGTGTTTTATATGAAATATCCTTTTCTCATAATAATGCAAGAATTGCTAAGATACAAGGGTTGTACAGATGCACACAACCTAATATACTTCTCAGAAACAAAAATGTTTCATTGCAAATTTACCGTCACGAACAAAAAAGGCTTCCTCAGAAATATGTCGAAATTCTTAAATCATTGTTTATTTCCTTGCCAGTCAGCAACAAAACTTTAGGGAGCATGGGATGCAATATTTCTGGATGTGTAAAGTAAGTGTTGCAAAACTGAAGATGCTGCAGACGGTTTCCTAGAACTTTGTTTCATGCTGTGCATTTTGTCTGAAATATTTCACCAAAGAGAAACTCCAAGTTCTCTCACAGCCCAGACAACAGGAAGTAATGCACTTAAAAGAGTTTTGTTTTGTTATAGTTTTCATGCCTCACAATTGCACTGAGGTAACTGCATTTTATCTTAAGAATGTAGTCACAGAGCATTTTTTTCATATTCATGCGCAATATATCCAAGAGGTTCATCTACTTCATTTTTTATTCTTTTCTCAAACCAAAAGTGTGGGAATTGTTTAAAACTATATGCAAACCAGAGAGCCTTTGTCACAAGCAATTAGGTTATAGATTTTTTTTGGTTTGTTTTGTTTCCTTTTTCCTCTACTAAAGCCATTAGCACTTAATAATACCATGTAATTCCCCGATTCCCCTAGGCAAGGAA
>VXBO01000640.1:223425-331634 GCA_013400135.1 Rhinoptilus africanus
CGGCGGGAGGGGGGGGGGGGGCATGTTAAATGAGGGTCTCTAACTTCAGAAGTGATGCTTGCAGCGACTAATTTAGTAGATAAAAGTGAATTCTCTCCTCCATCCTTTAGGAAGACAGTTAGTTCTTCATTTGAAAGGTATTGCTTGCTTATCTCTTGAAGATGCTTCATTGTCCTGAATCTGGCTATTAGCATTTCTGAGCAGCAGACAGGTAGGGCTTGAGTCACAGTCTCTCTTCCCACCCTCAGCCTCCCCCCCTCTCAACACCTTGAGATTGGGCAGATTTTTCCTTGGTGTTCTGGTTTCTGAAACTCTTCTCTGTGCATCACAAGGCAAAGCCCACACAGCAAAACCGGGCTTGTGAGTTCCACACACTTGCACAGCACTTAGAAATTTCAAAAGCTGCAAGGCACTCTGTTATAGAGTGTAATGCTGCCCTATCCACTGCCTTCTTGTAGAAAAAAAAAAAACCACAAAAAACACCAACAAAAATCAACAACAAAACCCACCAAAAACCAAACAAAATCAGAATTTCCCCATATTAGGCTTGATTTGCCTTCTGCATGTCTGATATAAAATAAAATAAAATAAAATGAACCACCACAAAACTGCTTAGTAAAATAAAATATTAAATAACATAACTCAGAAAAACCCAACAGAGTATGCTTCCCTTACTGTAAGGAGTTCTTAAACTCTTTTCTGCACAGCACTTTTTTGTGTGATATCAGCAGCTTTCACAGATACTTACCTGTAGCAATGCCAACCCGTCCAGTATGAAACAAACTGATTTATAATTGCAACGTGGTTAAGAACATGGTTAGTCACCAAGCAGCTGTCACAGAAAAGACCACCATAGACTACATCTAGAATAAGGCACTGCTAAGTAAGATCATAATAGCGTGGTCCTTTATGAACCCACGTGACAAAAATAATAAAAGTATTTGGAGTGAAGAGGCTCTAATTCTACTTGCTGGAATCAACAAACCATCTTGACTCTCTCTCTTGTAATTTGTAAATGAACCAGAGTTAACTTCTTTGCAACTACAGCCCCATGACTCAAGATTGTCTACTATTTATTCTTTCAGAGCCCTTTGTGAAGTGCGTTATAACAGGACATAATATATATGATGTTTAAGTCACAGAATAAAACTGAATAACTGAAGCCAAACTCAACTGAGTCTGAAATAGGATTAAGCCTGCAAAAAGGCTTTTTAGGAAGAGAAGTTTACATGCTAAATACAAGCGCAGTGTCTTTGTGACTCTGACCTAACAAATATATATAGAATAATTTTAAATATTTGGAGATCGGTGTGTTTCTCTTTAGTACACTAATTCTTATACATGCTTCAGCTAGATAAAAAAAGATATTTAATAAACCTCAGGAATGATATGAAGAACAAAAACACACCACGCCAACTAACTACAGCCAAAAATCCTTCAAGAAATTAGCAAAGTAAAATAACATGTTGTGCATTATACTGAGGTATTTATTTATTTTGTTAGTTTGATTGGTTAATATAAAAACCTCATAGATAAGGTGATTACAACACATGAACAGCAGCCAAAGTCCTGGCACAAACCACTAAAATCTCCACCTCACTTTCTTCAAGGTCAGCACCATTCCCAAGCCAAATTTCATAAAAAAGGATATACTCCTTGAAAACAGAGAAGTGAGAAAAGGATCACTGGAGACCTAGAATCTGGCAGCCAAATTACAAGAAATTCTTTTTAAAAAGTGAGTAAATTGGAAGCTGACAGAGGCCTTCCTGAGGTTTAAAGGGGACCTGTATCACGGACAGTGTACCCATCACAGAAAAGCATTTTTTTCTGAAAGTCAACCATTTTTTTAACATTCAGAAATTACAAGTGGACCTCGGTCTTTATTTAGATATAAATAAATAAAAAAAAACCCCACAACCCAAAACCCAAGACTAAATCACACAAAAAAAAGACTACAAAAAAGTATTTTTTGCTGTTCAAAATCGAGTAGTGATTAGTTTGGGATTTACAGTTGCCTAATTTTAACATGTGTCTTTGTTAATGTTAGCTTTGGTGGCTCAGCAAAGACAAAGTGACACAAGGCTTTTAAGATGGCTGTACATGGCATGCCAGAGTCTAAAGTATAGAAATTTGGATTAATCAGAATTGCAAATGAAAATCAAGCATGACAAAAGGCTTCTTTATAGAACCATAACCCCCGTCCTTCTCCTGTCTTGGTTACGCTCATGCTTAACTTGCACACTCAATGGCCCAGATGGTGTATGTTTTATGCAAAGTATCCCAAATATCATCACTTTTGTACAGTGTTTCACAGCTTGTTTTTCCTCAGAACTTCCTTTTGAAGAGCAGCCACTGAAAGAATCTCCTTGGCATCTCTGGAAAAGAAGGCCTGGAAAACCTGTATGCAACTAAAGCTTTCTCAGCATAATAAATGCTACATCTACTACAGAAAGCACAATAATGACCGTAGAGATGCACCCTTCAGTCCAGTTCAATATCATCAACTGTACACAATCCTAGGAAATGGCACACATTGTTCCATGCTGGAGAGTCTTGCCAAAGATTAACAAAGGATGCACTAATATAACTCTTTGACACATATGGGTTCTAGTTCATTTTATTGCAAATGTCAATGCTTATGATGTGTAGATTAGGGCTTTAAGACGTGGTGGCAAAAGCCAACTTTTCCTGGCAGGCTGGGGAGTTTCTAGCAGAGGAGTCACCAGCAAGCACTCTGCAATTCTTCATTTGGGCTGGGCTACCTAAA
The DNA here is from genome assembly GCA_013400135.1 of Rhinoptilus africanus. Lineage (NCBI taxonomy): Eukaryota > Metazoa > Chordata > Aves > Charadriiformes > Glareolidae > Rhinoptilus > Rhinoptilus africanus. The sequence continues at coordinate 226,193 of VXBO01000640.1, forward strand.
AGAATCATAGAATCCTTTAGGTTGAGAAGGACCTTTTAAGATCATCAAGGTCAACCATCAACCTAACACTGACAATTCCGCTGCTAAACCATGTCCCTAAGTGCCACATCTATGTGACCCTTAAATACCTCCAGGGATGGTGACTCAACCACTTCCCTGGGCAGCCTGTTCTAACGCTTGTTAACCCTTCCGGTGAAGAAATTTTTCCCAATATCCAGTCAAAATGTCCCCTGGTGGAACTTGAGGCAGTTTCCTCTCATCCTAAAGATGAGAGAAAGAAGACACCAGCTTCTCCTGGTCTGCCATCGTACTGAGCTGAGGAGTTCAAGACTTCCATATAGGGCAGGGAGAAATGTCCCAGAACCTATAGGAAAGCTGCATACCTCTACAGCAACACCTGGAGGCCAGACAGGACACTCTGAGGCATTCTGTGTTACTTCAGAAACCTTTGTTTATGAATATGACTTTTCTCCTTTGTGGTCATGATCTAAGCTATGATCTATATATTTTAGTTGATCAAATTAAAACAGTGCATGAATGATGACCCTGACCATGAGTGTGATGACAAAATGTCAAAATTCCTTTTCCCTTTCAACTTGCTCCCACTCAAACCAAAAGCAGCTTGTACCTTTTTGGAATAATTAGGATGATATTGACATTGTGACACGATAACACCCATAGCAACACATACTATAGTATTAGCTGGATTAATCCGTATAGATTACTTGGTTGTAACAGCAAATAGATTGTTTTGTCCTTCTAGACTGCCCTTTACCTAAAATTGTATAGTCTCGTAACTCTCTTTTCAATTAAGAAAACAAGTTGTGCATTTTTCTGTCTGGTCATGAGGATAACTAGCCACATAAATATTCTTTCCTGACTATTATTACTAAACAATTAAAAAGAGAATGATTTGTTGTGTAATTGATTGTCTTCAAGACATATATAAACTGTCTTAGAAACAGTAAAAAATGTAAAAGCTTACTACAATCAAATGGTTGCCACTTTGTCAATGAATGAGCATTTATAGCAAATAATAGTAGAATTCTAACCACATAGCAAGGTTAACTCTTTCCATTCAAAAGTATGATAAAAAATGAGAATGAATATTTTCGTCCAACTACTTATGCAGTTCTTAGGCTTCATAATACAGAAAATTACCTGGTTGTGATTTGAGCTTGTCATAATTTGACCTCAGAGGCTGATTATCTCCGTACCCTGCAGCTGGAAGGAAATGTTTTCCAGCTCTTAGAAGTCACTCTGCATACTGGGCAAAGCTGCCTAGTTGCAGTTTTTAATTATGGAAGGGTAGCAGTCAGTGGAGTGATGGAAAGAAATGCTCCGCGACTGAATACTGCTTATATTTCTCACACAATGTGCTATAAGATTTATATGACCCAGTTTAAAACAGTCTTATTTTTCTTATGCAACAGTTTATTACCTCATTCATTTATTTGCAGAAGGTTAAATTATACCAAAGAATTGATGACAGATTCTCCAGTCATAAACGTAACTCTTATCTGAGAACAAATCATGGCAAACTGTAAGAAAAGTGAAAGGATTTCATTTAGTGATACACATTAGTTCTCAAATATCTGACTTCAGACTTTGATTTCATCAGACGAAATTATGTTAACCCAGTTCAACCACCTTTTCTTCCTTTTCAGGAAATTGTAAGGATTATTGGAAACTGAAATTTGATGAAAGGTAATATATGAGAAATACATAGTATTGAAAGATTTAGTAAAATATGTTATATCTTACAAGTCCTGTGCTAGGCACTAGCTTAATGGTCTATTTTTAGATGCTACTTCTCTTTATTTCTTAAAGCTTTTATGCTCATTCTTACCTCACATGCAGAAATAGAAAGAAAATTTTCCTTGTATAAAATGGTAAGAACAGATTGCAGACACTCAATAAACTTTGAATATGAACTTCCAGTTAAAATTAGTTTTAAATGTAAACTTAAGGGGTTTTATAAACTGATTTCGAAAGGTAAAGATGAAATAAAATCATTATGGACATTAAGTACCATTTAAATTAGTAAATTGAAATTAATGATCTCAGAATGGTATATTTGAACACAGGATCAAGGTATACTTGAGAAAAAATACACTGCATGCCAAGGATTATTTTTTATTCCTGAATAACATTTAAAAGAAAGTATTGTCAGCCATTTTTCCTATGACTGTGCTTTTTTTTTTTTTTCCAAGCAATATAGAAACTGACTGATTGGTTAGAACAAGGAATTCAGGATGTCTCCTTTATATTCCCAGGTGCATAAAAACATCCTGCTCTTCAGTTTGCTTTAATCAGACTTTTCTACGGTAGGTTATGAACTTAACAAAAAGGGACTTGTGGTCTGGTTCTGAACCCAGAAAGAAAAGGAGGGAACAAGTACTTATTCTCTGCCAAGGCACACTTATCCTTCCACTTCTTTCCTTGCCTTATTTACAGTGGACCTTGGCAGCCAGAAGGGTGCACCTTTCTTGTCCATCTGCTGCTCCTCAGAAGACTGTAGACAGCACTCTGCCCACACTGTGAGAGCATGAACAATGAACAACCCCAGGGCAAAGAATTAAATCCTGCGCTTGCTAGAGCTGTAAAATAGTAGAAATGTCAAGACTTTATTAAAAATTCTCCCAATCAGGTACAAAGACATAGATATCTGTTTCCCATTGATTGAAAATCAGCTGACTAAATGCCACTTTAAATTTGGGCCATGAATACTACAGTTGAAAAGTGTCGCTACTTTTTGCTGTAATTCACATAGAGACGGTACAGTCTTGTAAAAAACAGTTCCTTCTTCATTGCCTAGCTCAATCTCTGATTAATTTGAGCTCAATAAAAGTAACATCACAGTCGTCTTTGCAAGAAATTTTTCTTACTCTGTATCTAGTTAGTTCTTTTGTGTATGTTCATGCATGCACATGTGTGTATATAACCATCTATTTCACCTGAAAATTGTTTAGAATTAATATGTGTAACATAGTCGTGCTTATCATTAGAAATTTATGAAACAAAATCTATGTACTTCCAGGAACTGACTATAGGAGTAAATTCTTCACTTGTGTCCAATAGGGAATATGCCAGCAAGAACTTGGCCATAGTCATGATCTAAAGAACATCAAATGAACATTTGCTACTGAAAGTGAGTAATGGACAAAAAATCAGCCCTAAAACTTCTAATGGATATTAAATACTTTGTCCCTGGCATTTAACCAAGAGACAGAATGCCAACTACTAAAATAAAAGCATTACTTTTACATCTCATTTATTACACTTTCATATATTTCTGAGTGGTGTTGCCGTCTTTCTGACCTGTCATGATAACTTGTTTCTGGCTCTTCCTCTATTTCTGTTGATCTAATAGAAATTCAACATCCAATAGATGTTGAATCATTGAATACCCACTAATAGAGGGGGGGAAATCTTTCCATGACTTCACTGAACTCTGGATCAGATCTCACATTTTCTTAAACTTCCACATCCTTTGAGACCCCAGTTCTCAAATTTTGGGTTAGACAATGTTGTCTTCACAAATGGATATTTTGTTACTATGAAAATCAGTCTTTTCTTCTTGTTGACGAAAGTGATGCCAGCCTCATTATTTATATCACGTTTAGCAAACCCACAGGAGTGAAGCAAATCTGGAGCCCTCCAGGAGATTGACTGCCTTGATGAGTGCAGCATAAGTCACCCAGGCTGAGGCCATTCGTTCAAATATTTCCGTGTGTAAATATTAAGTTACGATATACTGTAATGGAATTAACAGTGTGTGCCCCCAGTCAGGTGCAATGAATGAGCTCAGATTCAGTACCAATAGTTACACACATGCATCACCCTTTGCTTTCAAAGGGACACGGATTATCTCAGATATTTAGACCAAGTTCTTTGGAATTTCACATCCCCGGGACACCATTGCCTTCTTTTGCTGTAGTCTAGCTCTTACTCTGCAGGTGAAATTGCTCACAGCCTGTAATTACTTGCCTCCACTTCTGCCACAGAAGGGATGGGACACATGACCCCACGCTGCGACCACTTGCAGAAGCGTGTCTGTTACCACTATAATGGCAGAGTCTTTTGAGTTTAAAAACAGATCTGCCCTCCGTTAATGGTCCTTTTTTCAGATTGTAATACTATTACCCAAACATGTGGTTGCATTTTGTGGTTTTCGACCCTAGGAGGAGGGGGAAGGTGAGACAAATTATTCAGTGCATATGAGGCACCTCACAAAGCTTTGTTTCACTTGGGTCACTTGTTTCTGTGGATTGTCTCCGGACATAACATGCAGAACTTCTTTGCCATCACTTAATAAACACTAGTGCAGAGAGTCTTTGTGTTTTCCATATTGCTTGTCCATCTTATACAGGAGAAATTATCAGTGATACTTCTTCCACCTTCCCCAGTAAGTCTCAAGTGATTCTTTAACCTGACCAAAATAAAAAGGGCACTATGTCTTAAATCATAGCCTTTTCTGAATTCTCTATTAAAATACCAGTTCATTTCCTGGTGCAAAATAATTAACCAACCTGCACAGGAGCTATTTCTCCACTTGAAATCCCCTGGTTTAATTATTTTTTTAAATGTACGCAGAGGCACTAGACTTTTGTATCTAAAAAACTTCCAAACTTTCATTGTGGAAAGAAATATTTTTCACATTATAAATATGTAAAACAAGCTTCTGAATTTTTTATGTTTAATTCATCTAATTTGATGCTGCCCTCTAGTAAGTTACAGTCATTATTTTCCCTGTGCTCTTTGGTTCAGTCATCGTTCATCAAATCTCAGACTAAAAGGAGTTTTTACAGCTGGGTCATAAACCGAATCAATGGAAATGTTGATACAGCATTAACTATATCAATCCTAACAGGTGTCTTTATAATAACCCTTGTAAAAGAAACACCTCTATGCAGCTCACCAGCAGGCTCCAAGGAGTATGCTAAAGTAGGGAGCAGGGAATAATGAGTAATTAGGGTTTTCACTAACCAGAAAGATAGGTTCTTTCAATTTCTGTCCATTAAAAGTCACACATGTAAGCATTATGGTAATATATATCTCAGCTGCACACTTCCAGTAAACTCATGACGAAATATTAAAAACCAACCCAAAAGCGAAATTGTTAATCTTACAATTACCTAACTCATTATATGGAACCCCATGAGTCCTGCCACATATTCACATGCAGGTGACCATGTAAAGTATTTTTAGCAAGTAAAATGGTGTCTGTTGGAGTGATCAGTAAGAAAAATATGATACTGGCCTGCTGTATTTATTGTTTAAATCCCATTTTAACAAGCATCCTTGCATTTTGTGTTGGAAGCCCTGGTTGAGAATTCCCTGGAAAGATAACCAAAAAGCCCACTGCAGAGAGCATCACCGCCCCTCTCTTGGAGGTGCCGCAGGACAACAGTGAGCTGTCTGTCAACAGGAGCTCCTTTGGGGCCCATTCCTATACACAGAGGCACATTGTTCTGACAGGCTGGGTGCGAGAAGAAAAAGTACCCAAACAGTAATTAATTCACAGGTAGACTGAAAGGCACATAAGCCCATTCTTGGAGGACATTTTGTATATTTCTAATCTGAATCTTCAGGTAATATGAAGAACAGAAGCACAAGCATGTTGGTTTCTTATGACCCGTCTTCACAAGTTGATTTGCTGTCGTGTTTTTTCTCTCTCTGTGACCAAAATTCTCAAATCCTGGCATGTAGTGACCCATTTCAGACAAATGTGCCATGTATAGCATACGTGTATGACTATACAGCAGCATTTTCTTCAGGGTATTTTTTTAAAGCACAGGTGAGGTATGGGGGACTCAGACCATCTTACAGATAGAAGAGCCCAAACTTGGTCTACTGTTTTCTCCAAGCATGCCTTAGCTAGTATTCTAAGGAAAGAAGGTTGGTGCCTCTGCTCCTTTTCGAGCTGGATGTTGCAGGCAAAGATGTTGACTTTAGAATTCTTTCTCAAACATCTATTCAGTCCTTTGGTCTACCTTGTGCTGAATAGCTGCAGACCCATATAGTCCACACATCAAAGCATTAGATCACTGTATAAGAGTATTAATACCTCCTACACAACCAGCACTGAGATAGCAGCTCCTAATTCTGAAGGCCTTTAGAAACAGTCATAAAGTATTCTGACACTAGTTGCTTTCTAAATTTTTCATATTGGAGTTCTCTTGTCAATTAACCCTGATTAACCCTGCCCTCTGCAACTCAGTCTATGCCACATGACAGACCCCTTGTCACATCTTTCCTGGTCACTGCATTTGCCTGCATCCTTGCAGAACAGCAGCATCCTCCATATGCTTTGGATGACCAGACTTCTACATCTGCTAAGAAGGATATGTAAAGTCAAAGTGCTTATTTCCCCCAGAGAAAGCTGAAGCACCTCCAGTGTTGATTAGTCAAGCTTTTTATTAACGTTTGTATGACTCACAGTGGGCGAAAAATTATGATTAATTCCATTTCTAATGACACAATAGTCGGTAGCAAAAAGGACTGTAAACAGTGTGCAGAACACCTGCTCCTTGTCAAAACCCATGAGGCTTTGTACAAGAGAACTTAAGGATGCAGGCACATTTCTTTGTTTCTCAAACTGTTTCCGTCTAGTACATAATACAGTAGTTTATCCAAATCTCTAGAAAGTAATTTTGCCTGTAAATTGTTACACAAATGATTTGTGAAACACAGAAAACACTAGTGTACTGTCAACTTGGCAGTATCATAAGGAGTCTGCATACCCCTTCAAACACAACAATTGACAGGACTGGGATGGGGCACAATGGCCCTTCCCCAAGGACCACGCACCAAGTATCTCCCAAAGCTTCCAAGACAAAAGCACCTGTTTCTTGTTACAGTCTCCTCTTGAGCCTGCAGTCTCCTCAGTGGCAGTGTCCACGTCAGGTCAGTGGGACTCAGAAGCAACATCATACTTATTTATTTCTGTTGAACCTTCATTCATCATGGGGGGAAAAGAGTGATGGATGGAACTGCGTCTTTTTCTCTCACGCATTTCACTCCATTGTAACGGACAGCATATATTTGACGCTTATTTGGGAACACTAACGGTTCTGATACCTTTAAAAATATTGTCTTAATATCGTCCGTGTCTCTGAAGATCGTTATGTAGAAGTCCTCCTGTGTAAATTAATACGATATTGCAGATTTTGCAGGAAATTGTGTTAAGGTTTTAAACAAAATGAATCAAATCTGCCCATCAAAGACTCCTGGATAGCTGGAATCTTTGCTGGTGGGATGCCTGGGGTCTGCCTGGAAGGGAAAAAAGAATGAGGGAAGAGACAAGAAGCACAGCAAAATAGGTTGCTGGAGAGTCTGTTGGGACCTATTAAACTAGGATGAAAATATGGACTTCCAGAAGGGCGGAAAGGAATACAACTCCTTCTCCTCCATGCAAAACAGAGAAAGAGCTCTCTTTTCCTACTTTGGGTATACTCCAACACAAGTCCCCCTCTGGCCTCTTTAACACAGCTAGAGCTCCCTCTTCTGATTCACTCACTCCTCCACTTAGGGATGTGGACTTTAATATTCACATGAACAACACAGGACACACGCTGACCGGTGCCCAGTTGGGCTCTCCACTCCTGAGCTAGTATTTTCCATATCCTATCTGTCAGCATCAGACCATGATCTACAGGGGTATAAAATTGAGGGATGCAAAACCTGGAACTGCAAGTTCCATTCAACGGGCTTCTTTAGACATGCTCCAAATATTTGTACAACAGGCTAGAAGCAAAGGCAGACGCACCACCTCCAGAGGGAACCTACCATTTGGAGGTAGTCACCTGCCAAGGCTGTCTTGAGGTAACAAGTGTTTGCCATGTGGCTCTCTTCTAATCCCTGATCAATTTGGGGTTTCCTTGCAGACCTCTTGTAACAAAGAGATACAAAGAAATGCATGTAAAGTTTTTCATTTTTCTGTAATAGTAGCAAGATCCTACACAAATTCCAGAACAGAACAAGTTGGCAGCCTCTCACAGCTAAAAATATTAAATTTTTTTCTTACAGCAAAAAAAAAAAAAATTAAGTACCACTTGATGTTCATATTTTTTATGTTTTTGACATTATAAAACCCAAAGGAAAGGCTAGCAGTTCCCTTTTTGTGCTGCCAGCACTGATCTGCCTTTGATTTCCACTTCCCTGTGCCTAAATGTGCAAGTGCTCTTCAGAAAGGCCAGATAAAAAGATGTGGAGCATGCAGAGCCTGTTCTTCGCCATTTCTTTGGTGGGTAAAATCAAAATGGGGAGTCTGACACTTCCTAATGAGCAACTCTGTTTTCAAGGCATTTTCATGTAGAATTAGCTCAATCTCTTTAAAATAAAAAGGTAATGCTAGGGGGGAAACGTCCTCCACTCTTCAATCCCCTCTAACACAGCATCTGAAATCTAGCCAAGTATCACTTGTGTACGGTGCTCAGTATATACAGAATGTATGTGAAGTCAGCAAAATACACAATTGCAGGGTTTCTATTGCGAAAAAAGCAGGCTCGACCTTTTGACAGAGCAAACACTGCTTTCTCACCCAGATATATCAAATCGGCTTTATATTTCATCATGCGTTTTGCTTGCCTCTCCTTTTTCTTTTTTTTTTTTCTTTTTTTAATCATTATTTTTAAATTTTCCTTGATCATCTAAAACATGAGGGAATAATACTAATGATCGTAATCCTTCCCCTGCAAGCCTCCTCCTGCTCCCTCCCTTTCTTTTTTTAGCGTGTTGGCAGCCCTGATCAATGTTGATTCATTGAAGGGAACAGAATCTGCAAACTCTTCGGTAACACTAGACAAGCTGCTACTACAAGCAGCTGCAGTTGCAGTTCGCATCTCACTAGGGGTTTTTCAGAAAACCCACCCACAACACACAAGGGGAATTCTCCCGGACAAGCTGCAGGTGCTATGGATATTTTCATTTAATATTCATTCTTGCAATTCAGCACATTTGTAATCCATGTGGTAAACTGTTACTTACATTTCTCCCAACGGACCACAACCAGATGTCGAAAATAAGAAGTCCGGTGGAGATATCGCTTCTTCTCCTCTTCGTTGTGCATTTCAATGGTCTTAAAACAAATCTGCTTTCTCAGGACCAAAAAATGTGCTTTTGTATTTAAAGACACTTTTGTTGACATTAAGTAATAATTGGTATACTCAGAAATTACAGGCCCCACGTAAATTATGAAGTGCTTTAACTGGATGAGTATTCTTTGCTATATTATAGAAAATGTACACTTTTTACTCGGCATCACTTCACTTTGTTAACTAAAAGGCCAAAAAAGGTTCACAGTGGAATATTACATGAAATCATAGGCAGTCTTCTTTATATATCACAAAGGTTTCCAGAAGGCTTGATTTTCCCAGTGTCAGGAGATGGGGATTCCTGTACCTCTCTATTTATTTATTTGGTTGGTAGTAAGCATTTCTATTACACTCTTCACCATAGTGCTTGTGTATTCTGAATGCATGCCAGAGTTAGTCATTTTTTGATACTGAAAAGAACTAATACTAGAGCTTTCTGCAGAATTGCATTTAAATATACACCAGAGATTGATTGTGGTTTTTTTAAAAAAAGACAAACAAAAAAACAAAGACAAAAGAAAACACAGTATTTTTATCTGGTGTAGTTTTACAAACAATCCCCCAAACTGTGCATCAATGACAGTAAAGGATCTGCTGTTCTCTTTGTTTTCCTACACTCTGCCCATTCCCAGCATCATTGGGTACATTCCAGCAGTACTTGACATAACATCAAAGCTTTCATTAATAACTCCCCACAAGAGAAGTAGCAGTGGAAGGAAAATCACTTGAAGCCTCAGGTAGAAAACTGTTTACACTTTTGTAAGTTTTTAGGGTAAAAACATTATTCTGCAAATGAGTGTCCACAGGCTCCCAACTTATGCAGGTATCTCCAAACTCATAAATGGTGACAGGACAGTAACATCAGATACAGGTGAAAAAAGAGATGGTTTCTTTCCTTAGATGGCTTTAAATTGTGAACACATTTTGATATTTTTGTCAGTGTTGAACCAACTCTTGCTTTTCATGCTGAATATTTTCCTGGTCTTAAAGGCCCTAGAAGAAAGCAGAGTTCCATACGGCTAAGGGACATATAACTATATTGAAGGAGATAACTGTTGTCCTAAAAAACTTTCAACAGAAATTCGATCTCAATGAACAAAGTCATACTCTTTTCCTGACGGTTTTGAGACAGAAAGAGACCAACATCTCTTGAATCTTCCTGAGAAGACAGTTTGAATGAATATAAAAATGTGGTGAATGAGGACAGCACTGTGATGCGTTTAATTGGTTTATTAGGGACCCCAAATCTAGTTTCTTTTGCATCTGTCTCTCCAAAGCCAGGAATTCCAGCACAAGCTTAGGTCATGATTAGATTAGTGACCTCATTCCAGTCTCATGTTGCAGACATTGGCCATGACCTCCAGTTTCAGGGCGCATAGGGTGAAATCCTAGCTATACTGAAGCCAGAGGGGCCCAGACTGGCTTTCTCCTCACATTTTCAAGTCCTTCAGGCTTTGCAGCTGTGCTGCAAAAGGTGACATGGCTGCAGAATCCAAAGGGTGAGTTGACTGTCCTTTCTACAAAGTAAAAAAGTTCACGTAGAATGGGTTTACTTCTTTTTATTAGGGGAAAGAAAGAGGGGGGAAAAGTTAAAGCACTTCTAAAAGATAGCTTGAAAATGTTCAAAAGAAAAGGATACTTCCCTCAGAGAAGACAGTGTGTAAGAACAATGGACCCACTATGCAGGCTACCAAGGAAAATCCTAGAATCAAGCAGTTACCAAGGATATAGAAGGAATAACACAAGTAGGTACAGAGCAAACACTTGAAATCATACCTTGCCAACGCTACTGCAACTCCTTCATGAGAATTACATTGGTTCTCATGTTGAGGTGGGAGAAAGATGAAAAAGCTCAAGGGTCTAAAGCACTGCTTTTTCCATGTGCATTACCATTACTGAAACACCTGAGCTAAATAGCCTATGTTAAGCTGCTGTAAAAAAATTCAATAGCTCTCATTATAGCCCAGAATTTCTCATTTCCTACTTGTGGTGAGATGCCGGTTGCACCCTGGGTTGCTGTCTGGAGCATGTAATGACAGTGGTTCAGGGCCCATTAAAGGTATTCTCTTTTTACAATGCCAACAAGGTAGTGGCAGTAAAAAGAGAGGGGGGAAAAATCGAATGCATAACAATATTAGTGAATGAGAAGCATATGTGCTGACAAAGGAATGTGTTCTGCAGGGAGCTGCAGAGAGTTAGTTGAATCCGGATGGTCTATGGGGTTCAGAGATGTGACAAGAAATAAGGAGGGCAAGTGAGAGGGTGACAGGAGACACCCTCACAAAATAAAGTTGATAAAAAGATGGCTGCATTTACATGTGGCTATTACAGCAAAAACATTTTTACAGTATTTTCAAGAGAAAACAAACATGAAAAGGTAATGGCAATACAGTTTCTGGACTCCGGACTCCATGGTAAAGGGATAAGCATTCAAAAGTGCTTAACTTACATTCTGTTTTCAAAAATTATGTATAACAGTTAAGATGTTATCTATTACTATGTTTCAGTGTCTAAACCTGTTCTGAAAATGGAAATTCAATGTCAGGTCATTTAAACTGAATATTTTATTCTGACAATTTTGCCTTTAATTAAACCAAGCCTGTGATAATTCCACTAATCATGTAAATACTAATTAGAATAGTGGAATAATGAATAATGTTGATGGTATTAATAAAGGAGTATTTATTCCAACAATATAAGCTATAGTTGTGAAATACAAGATTAATTGCATTCGTCCAGACTTCAGACACTAAATGATAATAAAGCATTTTTAATAAATCATGGCATGGCCAAATATAGACTATATGATTTGTCAAGATGATATCTGAATGTGTTGCCTTAGATTCTCTCATTTTTGTGGTAATGAAGAAAGAAAACTCAGAGCAACACTGGAAACAAAAAAGTAAGAACTCAAGGTATTGTTTGTAGGTACTATATACCTAGACTTTCTGGTTCTAAATACAGATAAATACAGTGAGGTGTATTTCACAGAAAATGTAATTGAAAAAAACCCTGAAATCTAGTTAAATATATACGTGGATACTTCGCATCTTGCATAGGACATATTAAATGCCAATATTTTAGATAGCTCAGCCAAAATTTTTGTGGAAATCTTATCAGTGCCTTCACAGTTTGCCTCTAGTCCACACTTAAAGGTTTTCTTTCTACTTGTTTTTTTTCCCCTCTTTCTTTTATCTTACTGCCTTTACAATGTAACTTACTCCCAATCCTCATTTTTTCATTCATGAACCCAGAGCAAGTCCTTTTCAAAACAAAACACAGACTCAGATTTCTCCAGTTCCGTGTTCCATTTTACCCAAAGGATGTTCATAAACTCTTGGTAAAATATGACAGTGATAACATCTGTTTGGTGGTCCTCGTACAAGCCTTTGGACTGAAAAATCTTCAAGCTATTGATTCTTACTTAGATTTTTTTGAGTTTTTAGTCTTCTTGGTGAAGTTTTAATTTATTCAATCTAATAAGTATACCATATGCATATCAGAGGAATTCAGGAGTCTTCTGTCACTGCAGAAATTCAGCAGGTAGACTAAACAAAGCATATATAAAATGCTCCTTTTGATTTTCTGACACACTTTCTTCCTTTCTAAGGTTCTTCTTCAGTGCAAAATATACCTTGAAAGACAAAATTTCCAGGCTTCTAAGACTAGCGACAGAATTTGCCATTTATTTTTTCCATATGCAATGCCACCAGCTCCTGTGACAGCACTTGAAAGTAAAAACTTCATGATCTACATTATATTTAAAGATCTTAGCTCCTGTGGGATTTTAGAAGAGAATAGAGTCCATCCACACTTCCTGAATCTTCATGCTTTTTACATTTCCCTTGCTTAGTAATTCTAGAAAGTAAGTAATCCCAACTGAACTTAGATGTCAGTCCTTTGTTTGGCCATAATGATGAGGGAATCAGACAAGTTCACCACAAATTAAATTTCAATATAGTTTTGGTCTCAGATAAAAGATTATCATTACTGAGTTTAGATCCTGTGAACTTCCCAGCACACCTGGGAAAAAAATTAGTTCTTAATTTTCAAATTTCTGTATTGTCCACAACATGTATGGGAGTCCAAACCTACTCCAGTGAAATAGCACATGAATAGAGCCTTCAGAAATGGAATGGATCACATCTGAGAGAGCTTGATTTCAAAGGTATTGAGAATTTTGCAGCTGAAGCCAAAAGATATGATTCATATCAGATAAAGTATGGGCTGCTTCTGCAAATGTAACCCTTAGGGCTACCTAATATTGCTTATGAGGAGATGGGATTCCAAGTAATCAGGTCAGAAACAACTTGTAACCAGGGAAAAAGATTTTAAAGTACCAAGAGAAAACTGACAGTGGGAAAAGGTTTCACAGCTCTCTAAAAAAAGTCAAAATACACTTCTTGGAACTTGTTAGCTTATATTTTTTAACTCCCATTTGGATGGTCTGGGAAAAATTCAGTCTCAAAATGCTCAGAGACATTCTTCATGATTGTCTGAAGGTGAGGGCGGCCTAGAAAGTGTTTCAGTTATCAAAGAAAATACACCAGCACATTTCCCTGCAACACACATGGGCTTCAATTCAACAGAGCATTCTGTTTTGTCTATGAGCCATAAGTGGCTCCTTCACTAAGATCTTATTGGCAGAAAGGAAACCCAAGAAAAGCAGCAAGACTATTTATTCAATGTGTTACCCCACTGCTCTTAACTGCTGGGTATCTCACAGTTTTTAATCAGACTGAGGGGTTTTTTGATATGGCTTCACATTTCTAAAGTAATGTTGGAAATGCTCAAGCCCCACTGAAGACAGCAGAATGTGTGGGATCTGCCTTTCCTCCTGCAACTTCATTTTCCTCTGTACAAGTAAAGCTTACCATTTCAGGCACGAGGGAATAAAAAGACCTGCTAAACAGTTACCCTTTTTTTGTCTTAGAAGAAGAAGGTGGAAAAATAGCCTGGCTAAACAATGGATCAATTTTCCAGAGGCGAAAGGAAGACAGTCTACAGTTAAAAGCAAAATGTGCAACTAGAAAAAGAAAAATTGAGTGCATTTGTGTTAGATATAGCCCCAGGTCCAAATAACATGATTTCATAAGCATTAGTAAAAGGCATGAAATTAACTGACATTCTTAAAAATGAAGGAGATTCCTGAGGATTAGGAAGTGGCAAATACAACTCCATTAGTTTAAAAAGGGTCAAGAGATTAAAGACCAAGAAACTAGAGACCAGTGGGTTTAACATCTGTTGAAGGGAAATCTTGGAAACTTTAAACTATGGAGTAGGAAGAACACCTGGGAAAGTGGTTTGGTTAAGTGCAAGCAGTGTGGAATCAAGCAGGTTGTGTTTAAATATCTATAAATGCCAGTAATAAATAGACCTGATCTGCTGGAGTTGCTTGGAGAAAACACCCGTGTGATAAGAGAAAGGGAACTTAATGGCTGTGCATAGCAACACTCAGTCATACACTAGAATGTATAAAACAAAATATGAGGTGGTAGGCCAAGTGCATGCTAGATAGAAATGCCATATAAGAATATGAAAGAAAGGCTGGTATCTTTTTAAATTAAAAAAAAGGGTTCCAACTGGAATTACTGACAGGTCAGTTTGGGTCATCTCTTAAGTGTAATGTACATATAATAAGCTATCAGAGTAAAGCTACTATAATTAGCATTCAAGAATAAAGTGAATTTTGAGAGTGTAAAGTTGGGTTTGTTTACACATTATACCATTTACCTTTACTGATTTTAAAATAAGAACTGATATTGGTGAGGAATTCCAAAAGTATAAAGCCACGCAGTCTTGCTTTTATGTCTTCCATTCATCCATTCTGATTTTCTCCAACTGAAGCTTGTTTGGTACTAGACATTATAATCTTTGGAATAAAAATAATTCCTATGTGGTTATTTATATTAAGTACAATGGTGTTTCAGTAAGGACTGGGACCCTTAAATAGAAAGCATACAAACTAGTAATCAATGATCATACATGGGATTTTTCTGAGCAGCTGGCAGTGTGTAAAAGCACTAGAGCTCTCTAGCTTAAAATCCAGGGGTGGATTTGAGGAAAACTGAAAAGTAAGGGGACCTGGGCTCTGTTCCCAATGCTGCTACAGACGCCTTGTGCCAGTGAGCAAGTTCTTCTACTGCCTCTGCTTTAGCTTTCCTTCCTGTTGAACAGAGATAATAAAACCAGCAGGTTTAATGAAGTTAAAGGTGTTAAAGATGGGAATTCCTGTGAAAATGCAGAATGGAGAGATTCATCGAAGTACAAAATGCTCTTCTTCAGAAGGAAATATGTGTGGCATATTAAGTCTAGAAGGACTCTTCATTTGCTGTGAAACAGAATTACTTCATCTACTGTGTCAGGTTATAAACCTTTTGATAAGTGTTGGGTATTGATATGTCTCGAGATACATTTGACCTCTTTCTGCTGGGCCATCGTCACGTTTGTTACTGAAATAGTGACAGGTTAGCTAGGACTGGACAGAGGAAAACATACCACAGGTTTAACTCCCTGTGCCGCTTCTCAGGCAGGGACATGATATCCTAGGGAGGACCTGTGCCACCAGGTGACACAGAATTAAGCTGTCACTGAAAATTCATGTGAAAAACCTTCCTGGTGGGGTTGTTTCTAATGCACGTGCATTAGTTTCTCTGGCAGGTTTCAGTAATAGGCCTGTTCCCCGCAGGAGAACATCTCTAGCTGTTCACCAGCCTGCCTCCAGCATCACTCTCCAGCGTGATGACTGGCACTTTGGGAAACAGGACTTGACAGAGTTCACAGGCACAAATCTCCCAACAGAGCACAAGCCCAGATCTCCCAGCAGAAAGCAAATGGAAAATCCTTTCATACATTGCAGTGAAACACGATGAGGGCTTAAAGGAGCAATTAGACCAATAGGAAGGAAATCTAGGCCTAAAAGACTGTTTGAAAAGCAGATTTTCCAAACAGATGAATTATGACTCCTAATGAAGAAAGATGTATCTTTCAGTTGCTGTATGAAATGCCTCCCATGGCATCTGTTCTTTGTGTTTATCCTTGAAGGAATACAAACTTTAAGTATTTTTTATCATAGCTTTTTAACTCAAGTTTGGTCTCCCAAAACGCAGCTGTGTGTGGTGTTGATTTTATCAATATTTTTCTGTATAATCCCTATGTTTTTCCCTTTGATCAACAGTGCAGAGGGGTTAATAGAGGGAGCACAAACTATCCAAATTTGTTACTTGCCCTTAAGTATTAATTTACATTTACCACTGCTGAACTGTGTTTGCAGTTTATTGACCCACACAGCTGAAGTTTTTTTGAGGACAACGTGGTGGTTGTGGTTTCTTTTCTTTTTAAACATTATGAGTTTAGCTCTATTTCATAAATCAATCTTGGACAAAAATATAATATACCTTAAAAAGAAAAGCCTTGCTTCCATTACTGCTCTGTCCATAGGACCAGACATAAATTAACATAGCTACATTGATTTCAACTGGGTGTACTGATTTTTAACAAATAAAAAATCTGGGCTGTGATGTGTTGCATGGGGTAAATTAGTTTCCTGTACTCTGGTCCAGATCCATCCCACCTTGCTTTAAGTAGCTGAGATATCTTCATTGGGAGCATCCTCACGTCATCTACAGTCTGTTAATAGAAAAGTGGCTGCTTTAGCAATATGAAAGACAGATGCATTGCCAGAGATCTGAGCTGTAATTTTTTTTTCTCCAGATGTGTCAGCGTAGGGTGCTGATTATGCAGCTTAGCCATCCTGCATAGCTCAGATCAGTGCCCTAAATCGTGCAATGAATCTGACTTCTCTTTCCCCCAGACTCTCTGAGGGCAAGTGGGATTCAGCTCCAGGCTTAGATACTTGGATTTAGGTGTCTAAATAAAAAGATGCAAGGAATTCTCCTTCACAATGAGGCTGGCCAGTCACTGAACATCACTCAGGCTTATGTGAGGAAGACAGGGAAGTTATATTTCTCAACACAAGGAGCAAATGTGTTCCAGCATGACAAGAGGTGTCTGGATTTCCTACAGTCTCCAGAAAACAAAAATTGAAAATCTAACCTTTTTTTTAGGAAAACAAGTTGTTTTTCATTGTAAAAGTTCTGTTGTGTCATTTCAGAAAAAAACCCCACACCCTAGTTTTGTAGCCTTCTGCTTTTGACAGGAAGTTCAGGTTCCCTGGCTGAACTATATCTCCTAATGAGTGTAATGGTATCCAGCCTTAGTAAAAGGAGGTGACACATCCGATCTTGCAGGAAGCACTCCTCTGAGCTGTGCCATTACAGGGATTGAACCTTACTCCTATTAAGATGTACTAAACTCAGCACTGCAGAAAAAAAAAGAATGCAAGTAAAATGTTGTGATTGTCTCAGGTTTTGGAAGAATTTCTGATGGAAATCAAACTGACAAATCCCAAAACACCGTATACAGACAGAGCACTTTTCACCAACAATAAAACCTCTAATCCAAAGTTTAGACAGTTTTTTGATCATCTTCTGGATACAATGTAATAAAAGTGTGCAAATCATAATTAAGGTGTATATTTTTTTGGTAGATGAACATTAGTGAGTCAAAAAGAGCTTGATTCTTCTCACTTTTTCCATACTCACCTGAGTGTTCATCTCTTTGAAATAACATTATTTCTGCTTTACAACAGCATCAGAGCTAAAGCACTGTAGGCTGAATTTTGATCTTGTGACCTGCTCTCTGCATTTCCAGAAAGATCACCTAAAATTTTGTTTAGCTTAGTGCAAGATTTCATTTCTGAGACAACTGAAATTGATCTGTGTCAGGCACAGTAGTCAAACAGTAACAGTGGAGGATGAGAATGATGACCATGGCACTGAGATAAGCTTCTTCCCTCCTTCTGCAGCGTGATTTTCAAGATGAAGTATTTTTAAAAGATTATTTTACAAAGAGAAGACAACACAGCAGCAGAACCAATGTAACAATGTGTTTGCATCTTTAAAATATTCTGTTGTAAATCAACAAAACTCCAACCGAAACTCTGACCTGACATTTTAAGGTAGGGACAAGCTGTGCAAAATACTGGGAAGCAAGAACAGCTGATCTGGGAAACTGCTGGAAGACTTACGAATTGGTTTTCCCATTCATATGATATGGAAGATAATGCCCACCACCCTCTCCAGAATGCCAGGCTTTAGAGAGAGAGACTAAGCAGGACTTTGGGTGGGAAACTTTTCACATTTTTGCATTAAAGTAAGCTGTCAAACAATACCCATGAAGCTGTTTAGCTTCTGGTAGTTCAATATTTCTTAGGAGCAACCAATGGAAAAAGATCAGGGATTTAAAGGCTAGACTACTAAATTTCCTGAAGACTTAGCGCCAAATATCCAATGAAATAATCACACCAAATAAGCATTAGCTTACCAATCTGCATTTTGTTGAATAGCCAAATAATGAAAATTTGATAAGACATAACGGGTTTTTTAAGGAAAAAACCCCCTTGATTTACATTCCAGATGGCAAAATTGGGGAAAATAGGCAATGAAATGTTAGAAAAGGGGTGAGACCAGCCAAAGCCTTGCTTGTTTTTCCAAGACTCGGTTAGGTAAAAAAAAGTGTGGCTCAAGTCAGAAATACACCACCAAAATTAATGATTCTCAGATCTGTCAAGGCAATAAGCAGACATTCAGTGTATAAATAACAGCCAGACATTTTATTAGTTTTTCTTCAGATTTTTCAGTTTTCAGGAATCATAACTGAGATTTATTTTTTAGGTGCTTGTGAAAATTAAATATTGATCCTGAGCATTTCTGAGGGGGTGGTTAACAAAATTCCAACTATAATTAAGACCAAAGTTTTCTCTTCTAAACTACCCCCTTATCTCCAGTGAAGGATGTAAATCAGAGGAGAATTAGGAGAATTAACATTCATGATGCTGAAGAAAAAAATTGTTTGCAGAAAGGGAGCTAGCTGGCACACTTAAAGATTGGGGAATCATTCGCTGTCTGAACAGAGTCTGTTGTGAGCCATTCCAGACAGCACTTATTCCATGGTATTTCCATATGGTTACAGGGAAAACAGAATTGCTCAACAGCAAGATACTTGACCTAAAACACATGGCAGACTTAGAAGATGGCAAATACAGTTCATCATGAGCAAATAGATTTGGTTTGTGTGGAGCAGGAGCATGGTAAGAGAGAATGGCTGTTGCGAGACAGTAAGGGAAATGAAAACTGTGCCTTAACTTGCTGAATGCCATGTTTAAGAAGATGCAACCCATCAATGTAAAGCTTTTATGCAGAATTCCAAGTAAGGCCAAAGAAACTAGGCCCATGGATTTGGATAAAAGCATCTCTCTTTGGCAAGCGGCAAGCCAAAATCTGCTGAAGATAGGCTGAGCATCCAGCAATCTATGCACCCACTCTTAATCCATCCACGAGCACAGGCTATAGCGCGACAGAGGCACATAAATTCAGATCATCTGAACAGAACTATCTCCTTGCTAGACGTGAAAATTCAGGCTGGTAAATATACGATGGCTCCATTCCTGTTTTGACAGTTCTGTGAGTCCAGCAATAAATTCTGAACTGATTTTTATTTGATCCTCTCATTGTCTCACAATAAATTTGTGCCAGCACCGACTCTCAAAGTACGGATTATATGCTTCCTTTTCACATCAAGAGACATTAAATACCACATATATCACACATTTATAGCAGATGTTCCTAAACAGACAAACCAGGTGCTAAACATATTTTATTCTGATGGGTAATTTTTGAAATTATTGCAATCAATGAGCTAATAATACTGGTGGTAATGATGAAGTCAAGTTATTATTACCCATTACATTTAATCATTGACAGCAAGTTAATTGGACCTAATTGGAGAAATCATCATAAATAACATGGAGCAGATGGCAGACGTTTGTTTTTCCACTTCCAAATCTATGTAACAGAGTTATAGATAAAGTATGGATGAACCAACGTAAAAGGGCAGAGAGGATGTGTATCCCCCATAAAACTATAGTTCTCATTGGCAATGTTGCAAGTCTAACGGGCACAGACAGCTATGACAAAGTTGGGTAGATAAACACAACTTTTTAGCGGTTAACTATGTCTCTCAGCTTTTTTATACACTGGTCGCAATCCTGCGTGCTCTCTCAGTTGCAGCAACGAGATTCGAGGGTGGTGGAGGTAAAAGGATGTCAATTAAAAAGGAAGCAGGAAAGGGGAAACTGATCTGCTCAAACAGATGTGTTTAAAATATGAACTTCTGCCTCTGACCTTATCACTGGAGACTCCCTTTGGGGAGAAATAGGTGCTTCCTGGGTGTGACTGATCTTACCCTAACACAGACTTCTCTGAGAGGCTGGAATAACAAGCCAAACTGTCTGTTTGTCCCTACCAAGTATAAATGGCGTCAGATGGAAATGTTGACACACAGATGTCGAAGCGAGAGGATCCCACCCAACTTGTACACAAAATGACCCACAGGCTAGGGAACGGAGCAACAAATTGTGCTCGTCTTACGGCAGCGTGTCCACACAGGAGGAGAAGCAGCGACTGCAGAAACGGGAGCAATGCTGGCGCTAGCTTTAGCTACCTGGCACAGAGGCTGTAGGGTTGTGATTCCAGCAGCCCAAGCTTGCACTCACCTTCACTACGAAATCAAACACCTTCAGGACATGGAAACTCAGTCCAGTTTAATTACAGGACTGGTCCCTTGTACACACAGGGCCTGCACCAATTAACACGCTTCTGGATAATTCCCAGGAACAGCTTCAGAACGAGAGAAAGCCCTTCCCATTAAGTAGCAGGAGCTGACTGCCCATCTCTGGAGGGAAGGAATGTTTAGAAATATAGAAGCAGACAGACTATCACAGGCGGCTTTCAGGCCAGAGGACAGGTTCTGCTGCTGTTCCTTTTGCTAGTTCAGATCTAACAACACTGTCCATAAACTTCTGTGATTTTTTTTCTGAAGGTCCTGGCATTCACTGATGTTGTTACCCTTGATTCTAGACAAAAAAAAAATGGCTACGACATCTTGTGACACAGCAGCCCTTATTAAGACATACCAAGAATGCAGCCATTTGTTCCTGCTAAGGAAATATGTGTATTTCAGGTCTTCCTCCTGTCTAATAACTATTTGCCTGTTGTCTGATTTAAATCAGTGTCTGTCTGTCTTTTTTGTGCTGGAGCTAAACTGCAAGGAAATGAGAAATAAAACATGCAGTGGTGCACTGCGGGATGATGATGCTGTAAAGCCAGAAATATTATTCCACTTTTTACCCCAGTGCTTTCAGCCATTTCTACATGTTCCCAGGCTGTCAGGAGAGCACTTCACAGCAGTGTAATAATTGTCTTCTCTCAGATGCACTTTGTGATCTCTGCACGTCTCACCTTCTCACTGAGGAAGCCAATAATTTATGCAGAGCCTGTTGCCTGCTACGTGCCATCTGTAATCAGCTGCTTTAAAGCCGATTTCCTCTTTTCAAAACCTGACACAAATATGTGTATTAGAATTACTGACTCACAAAGGTTGTGCCCTGATTGCAGCATGCAGGTTTCATGCTCTGGCAGGGAACTGTGGAGGGCACGACGTTGGCCCCAGGTTCTGATTTGGTTTCCTGGATTGATAAACCTCATATCAGGTGGTTTTGAGGAAAAACTTACAACAGTTGGAGTTGACTCCTAATTCCCTACAGTCAGAGGGTTTATATAATGGTTTAATATTCAACAACTAAACCACAGTTAGGAAGTGAGGTATTTTGAGGCCTGTTGAACACTGCAGATTTTTTTACTGACTCAGTCCAAGGTTATTTGATAAATTAAACCAAAGGTTTAAAATATCATAAAAATGGTATTCCAAGCAGCCACAAAAATATATTTTAATATGGTTTAGCTGATATACAATAAAAAAGATTTTTAAATGTTCTTTTTTTGAGCTCTCCCATTTTCCTATCAATGTTTCTAAATTACTTGTCTCCCTATACGATATTGTCATATCGTTTCTTTCCATTTCTTCACTGTAAATGTCCATCAAATATTTTGTATAGAATCTTCATCTTCAAGTGCAATCTACACTGTATTTTACTGATTCATCTGTACCCATACATTAGTGCTTCAAAAATTTCTATATAGAAATAAGTTTTGAGAAAAATCTGAATCTTGATCACAATTTAAATGTGTGTAAAATTTACTTCTTTCCAATGCGCACTCCAATTAAGAGGCATTTTGCGTTTCAAGAATGTATTTAGCTCTGATACTACATCATAAAAAATACCATGCACAAGGAAGTGAATGGAGAGTAGCATCACCATCTCTTATCTTCTCTCTGCTTGTTTCCTGCATTTATATTCTGTCTTTCTGTTTTTTTGTTTGTTTCGGGTTTTGGGGTGTTTTTTTAGTGCAATTTATTTTAAAATGTAATACTAACAAGAAAATACTAATTTTTAACTGTGTAAAAGTTAAGCATTTTGCATAAACTAAGAATCTAGACTGCCTCAGAAGTCTATGGGAAAAAAAAAAAGAGGCATTTTGCGAAGGTGATTTATCCTATTTTATTTGCGTTCCAAAAAACTTCCTAGAAATTTTCTTGGGAATTCAGTGTGTGGACTCATATTTATGCTTGATACAAGGGCTTGGGTCTTTTTTTTCTTTTCTTGTCATCTATTACAAACTTCCAAGGTGTGTGAGGCTACATATGTCTTGGAAACAGTGATTTTTCAACCGCCATTGTAGAAGGGATCTTGGTGCCTATACTAGAGAATGTAGTTAAAGTTGGGTGATTCAGTTAGTTGGGTGATTCAGTTAGTTGGGTGATTCAGTTAGTTTTAGGTCCTGCAAGATGATCTTTGAATTTGTAACTCTTGCCTATAACAGAAAGCTAAAGAAGATGCTGAAACTAGCAGCTCTGGAAACTTTTAATCCTAGACAGAAGTCATTCTCCCATCAGGGAAGCTGACAGAGTCAGGTGACAGGGGCACTCAACTTGCTGATTTGCAAGTTAAATATACATTGTTTTCAGTAAAATAAGAACCCACTCAAACTTCTGTTGTTCCCTGAGTTACTAAACTTAATCAAGGTGGTTTTTAGATATTAATATTTGGAAGACAATTTTCCCACCAGAAAATAAACCAGAGAACGTGAACTCTAGCAAGAGCACCTTCTCCACAGTCTATATACAATACTGAATAGTTTTACTGACCAAAAATGCACGAGCCTGCAGTGGGTACACCTAATAGTGATGAAGTGCAGTTGCCTAGGATAGACTATAAAACAGGACTAGCTGGTATACAATAATAGTTTTCATTTTGCTCTCCCAAAGCCTCCAGCAATTGTGGTTCAAAGTCCTCCAGCAGGTCTGTGAAATATGGTGGGCATTTAGAAGTCAAATGAAAATGTGATGGGCTGGGCTCTACTTCAGTACTCGTTTGAGAAGCTGAAGCTAGCTAGGATGAACCTGGTCTGCCTCTGCTTCTAAGCTAGTGGTCCCCAAGGGGTAATACTTCCTCAGAAGACACAAAGAAAAAGGAGCTGACGTGTAAAGCCTCAATAGTTAAACTGTGTCATACCCATGTTCCCTGAGCTGGATTTCGAGTGGGCAATAGCAGCAATCTATGAAAAAAAAAAGAGCTGAACCAAACACAGCAGGAAACTGCCAGCTAGCTCAAACAGAGGTCAGTTACAGAACATAAGAAAACAGTAGCTGTTGTGTATCAAAAAGCTTTGATCAGAACCTATTTACATTGATTAGATAGTCAAGAAAAAAAGTGCTTTTCATCTGTTTGTCACTCTTCTCAGACTTCTCTACACTGTGCTTTCATTATTTGTAAAGTGGGAAGACTTGGGTTACACTCAAGTAACATTAGCTCAGGTGGAACTTTCAATAGCGTTTCAGCTACACTTGTACACATTTTTACTTTACCCTTTTTAAGAGGAATGAGAAGCGGAAAACTTTATCTGCCAATTTATTATTTTCTTAAGAAAAACTAAAGTTGCATTAATAGGCAACTGGTTAAAGTGCTATTATTAGTCAATATTAAAACAAAGAAATCCAAAGACTGGAAGAGGCTTTGGAAGAAAAAGCATCTGGGAATCATAGGCTAATAGAAATCAGATACGGAAAAGATCTATTAAGTCATCCAATCAATGCCCCAGTTAATATAAAATCGTTCCCAACAGAACAGTTTCTAGTGCTCTGTCCAGTCTGGATTTAAGTAACACGAGCAATGAGGTTTCTGACACTTCCCCACATTCCTGTGGATCACTCTGCCAGGAATTTTTTCCCATGATATTCTGCCTATATTTCCTTTTCCCGCTATTCAATGTATGTTGATGTTCCTAAAGCAATTCCCTTCCTCTTTTTTATTGTCAAATATTTTTACAAGATTTTCATTCATTTTAATTAACCAGCCTGTTCTGTTCTTTCCATTTCAATGTTCTAAGAACAAAAAATTTTAAATTATAGGAGTTAACCACTTCTGAATTTTGGTCTATTGGATCAAAAACTCAGTGGAGATTCTAAAGTGTCACAGCGAATCTGGAATGGTTTGAAACCACTTAATCTTCAAAGTGCTTGGGAAGTTGTTTGTCAGATGGATGTGTGTTTTGCAAGTGAAAGAGGTTTTAATAATTTAGTGGAGTCAGTCAAGTACCCTTGTTTACTCCCTTCTTTCCTTGGCTCTGACTTTCTCTGGAGAAATAATACAGAGCTTAGGCTTTGCTGCTGCTTATCACCATTTTTGCATCAAGATATAATCAATTCTTAGATGAGTTTTCCTAGAGGAATGATCACTTGCACACCTTTGTTTGAGCAGCCCTTTAGGAAGTTACCTTGGTCATTTCTTGCTTCCTTTTTGATGGTCCCAAGGACTCTGTCACACAGACCAAATTGCAGATAACATCAAAATTTTAAAAAAAGACCAAAGGGAGTAAGTTAAAACTTACAACCTTAACATAAATTTTATAGATCAGAAGTGCTAAGTATATTGTTATTCTTGTTATTCACAGTACTGAAAGACGGTGGCTGTCTTTTCTAGGGCTGAAGGTAGGCCGTGTTTCATTTATACTGTACATTTTTGAACATGAGAGTCTAAACAGTGACACCTCTTACGCCAGGTTTAAGTCTTAAAAAATGAATTCTTCCAAGTGATGAGGAAAGACTTGCATCAGCACTTGGTGAGATAAGACTTCTTGGTCTAACAACAATTTAAAAAGGCATAAAAAGATTGAGTGACTCAAATACAATGTGTGGTTGTTTTTAAACTATGAAGATAATTAAACATGAGGTGAGCATAATTAAACATGGTACAGCTTACCTAAGGATATGACTGGTTCTTTAATACTATAATAATTTGTGTCAGTTTCTAAAAATATAAATTAATGCTTAAATAGAAAATATTGGCATGAGGCAAAGGCTACTGGGTGATTACATGCTTCAATTTGTGTTATGCTAAGTTGTGATAATGGCCATGTCTCAGAATCTATGTGTCAATTTCATTGTAGCGGAGGCTCATATTTTGTCCTCCGTACTACATAATCCAAAAAAAAAAGAACGGAAAAGAGAGGAAAACACTGCAAATTTCCTTTGCACTCTTGTAAATAATCCATGATTATTAAGGGTAGACAAATCTGGTAACTTCACCCATATACTCTCTAATTTTACCCTGATTTTTTATCAGAAATTCCTGATTAATTAATCTAATTCCACTTGGTTAGCTTGTGGCAGTTGTATAGCTTGCTCTAACAAGCAGACGACTTGGCCTGGTGGCAGATTACCATTTCAAATCATCTGCCAGGTGCAGGACACAGGAAAGCTGGGTTCAAAGCTCCATACGTCTTAGGATACAACAGTATAATATTTCAGCAAAAATCAACACTAGCACTTTCTAGAAGTGCTTTCTTGCCTGAAATAAGGAAAAAAAAAATCCTCTGATTTAGTACTGTATGTTGCTATGTAACAAAATAATTATTTCTTTGCATGTCGGGGTGAGAATATGTACATTACATTTCAGAAAAACTGAATTTTGATCACCACATACAAAATTAATTTAACAGAACTATGGGACTTCCAAAGTACCCCAGGATCATTTCACAGATTTCTGAGACAACTTCTTGGCTCCTGACAGACTCTCTAGGTTTAGGAACTCTATGTTTTTAGTCTAAAAGGTGAAGCAGTATCAGTTTAATATTGTATATTTATTAGAGAAGACTGACTGCCTGATACAGCCGTACATTATTAATATTGAAATAATGGCATTAAGACAGTTTATTGACCAGGAAAAAGAGTTTTGGTTAAGAAATCAAATGGAGAGTCAGGAAATTCAGTTTCATTTCTTACCTCTGGTACAGCTTCTCTGCACAGCTTTGACTGGTTAAGTATATATTCATATACCAAAGCACATATTCAGATTGTCTAATTTAGGTGCTGTATAGTACTAAATTGGAAGGGCAGGATATTTTTCTTAGGTATTTAAAAATCTCTTCCAACACCTGAAAAAGAATTTAGGTATCTAATTTTGATGGTGTGAGGGCTAAGCACCCTCTGTTTGGTGATCACCCTACTTCTAGAATATGTCTCATAAAGTCCACTTGCGGTGGTACTGGATTTACAACATCATTGGAGAGAAATTCAAACTACTAACAGTTCATTACCACCTCTTTCTATGCTTATTTTAAATCAAACCATTTTAGAGCGGCCTCCATTTTAGGCCACACTAGTATCTTAGGCACCAACAGGAAATCTCCAATTTGTAGTAAAAATATATTTTAGTAAGGGAAGAGATGGAAAAGAGTTAGTGTCCAGTGAGAAGGGAAAGAAATTCCTGTGAAAAGGTGTGTTGCGACTAAGTTTCAGTAGTACACAATAGAATGTGAGTAAACCATCCTAGTTGGTATAAATGATGCATAAGTTGATGAGAACATGAAGGCAGATTTCTAGAACCAAATGTCAGTGCTCTCCAAAAGTATCTCCATGACACTCTCACTGTGAGCATTTCTTAGCAGCTATACTCTACATACCACCGAATATTTTTCATTCCTTTCCCACCAGCACAACTTTCACCAGACTGTACCTACCATGTGTCTATAAGAAATCAGTTTAATTCACAGTTTAACAAAAATCCTATGAATTCTGAATGCAGACAGATGGCATAGTAACAAACCTTGGAATTTTTTGTATGTCATTTTCCATGGATTTAAACAAACAAGCAGTAACAAGTAAATGCTAGTACTACAGTTAAAACTGTTATTATTATTTTATTTACATGTAAGTGCTTAAACTTTTCAGGCTTGTCTGATCACTTTTTTTTTATTTAGTCATAGAACAAAAGAAAACAACTTATCATTACAAGGTAAACATTCATGAAAATCTGCAAAACTACTCACCCATACAATTACAATGACCTTTATCTGCCTAAAATGCAGGCATCTTGTCTAAACTAGCTATCCAGGTTTACTTTACAGGCAGTGAAGAGACAGAGATGTTACCACAAGAGGACCTATCTTATTGTAAAAAATATTTCCTATGATAACCAAGTTGACTTTCTCTTTAGAAATGCTTTTGTTTCCATTGACTACAGAGAAACACTAGCCAGGACTGAGTTTAGATGCCTTACAGCTGAGATTAGGTCAGATGAATCCCACCTGGCTGCTGGTTTTGTCTCTTAAGTCTCGTGTACTTAGGAACTTAATTATCTTATTAGCTATAATCACAAAACTATGATTAAAGCCAATAAAAGATGAACATAAACAATGGATTGAACAGCACAACCCCAGAGGAACACTTGGCTTTAGGCGACAGGGTGACTGGAAAAACGGATCCTTCTATGTCATCTCCTGCTACAAGGGACACGTGTAATTCACGTTTCCTCTTGTCTGAACACTCGACTGCAGCTTGTTAATGCTAATGACCATGGCAGCAAAGGAACTATTTTCACATGATAAAAGTATCTATAAACTCTCTTGGCTATTGTTTCAAATTTTAAGTGAAGCTTTCCTTTTGGTTAAAAGGGCAGTCAAGGCATCTTTTATCAGCCAGATTGCCCCTGTTTAACTCTTGTCATCTCTTCATTTGACATCTCCACAGTGATTCTCACATCCGTAGAGCAGGGATGAATGTCTGGGTTGTGTATGGGAGTTGCTCTATGGAAGAACAATTTAAGCTGGCTGTTTCAGAATGTGCTTTGCAGATTGCACGTTTCCCTCAGCCTCTCCATTCAGCTGAGAGGATAACAGCCCACTTGTAACGTGACAGAAGTTATGCATGTCCATAAATCATATGTATTCTTCATCAAACAGGATGCTTGGACTGTGATAATTTCATCTGTGTTTCCCCGTTTTGCCAATATATTTTTCAGCTGATTTATGGCACTTGCACTAAGTGTATGATCTCCAAATATCTGGAAAAGAAGCCATGTACTTTCACCTTTAACTCACAAATGTCAGTCCCAATGCTTTTTGAGGGTGTGAGTGATTATTAATGTTCTCTTATGTTGGCTTTCTTAACAAAACTCACACTGGCTAAAATCACAACAGAAATAATATGTCTGTTTCCTAGCCTCTGGCTCCAAAACAGTGCTCTTTCACAACTGTTAACAATGCCCAGATACCCCATCTTGCTCGCTGGAAAAGGATAAGCATGACTTCTCTTGGAAAATGCACTTATCACACAAAGTAACTTCTCTGTTTGGTTCTATAAAGTTATATCTATTCAAGAAAAAAGCCCTTTACATACTGATGACTTCCTGTAGAGTCCTTCAGTAATCATAGGCATCCTTAGGATCAGTCCCTGTGCTTCACAGAGCAGTCTGGAGGTGATGAATCTCCAGGTGCTTGCAGATTTCATGCACTCGTCACACTCAGAATACACTGGTATGCACAGTGATCAGGACTTCACTGGACATACAAACCCTCTTTTTCTCTTGTCTTGCCATACACGGAAATCCTAGTTGCTTCTCTGGCACACATAAGCAAGCTACACAGTAAGTGAAAAGTTAAAATTCCTCTAATCTGTATCTTTTTCATATCCACAGGCTAAAATATTGCAAATTTTGTCTTTGTAATACGACATGTAGATGATTTCAGATGATCATCCTCATCATGGTCTTTTTGGTAGCATCAGCACTTGCAGAGCCTCACAACCACCATAAAGTTATCCTCCAGAAACTTCAAAATGGATTGCCCTGTCCCGTTTATTGCTATAGTTCAACTCAAAGTTTATTTTGCAGTGCTTATGATAGATATGCTTTCATTTAGGTTTGGAAGGAAACTATGGATTTTTTTCACATGCTTGTGTCTTTCTGGAAGTCTGTATATTACCTTTGAATCTAGGCACAAGTATCACACATTTATGATGTGCCCCAAAAGGTCTACCATCTCTGACACAGCAGAAACCTTTCTCTGTTACTGCTGTTTAGACTCACTGCTTAAAATTGACTGTTAGTCAATTAATTTGGGTGCATTTCATTGTTTATTGTTATCATTTGTAAATACGTTCAGTTCTGTATAAGAAAGAAAAGATGTAGGGAAGATGTGGAGGAAAATCATCTTATATGTATTTTTTACTTCTAAGTCTGGCGGGTTTTTTTGTGTTTCTGTTTTTATTCTTTTCTTTCTTTTTTATGAGCTTTGAGTAGAGATTTAAATCAAGAGCGAATTGAGGCCACATGTTAAGATGTCATTCACATGCCTTCCTGCTATGTTCTGTGTTAGTATCATCATTTTCCTTTGGCATTATTTCTTTGCAATGATAATAGCAATTCTATGGCACCAGAATTATCCTGGAAGTGTGATATTTACTCTTATCTTGGTCTTGCCTGAGTGCAGAAATTTATTTGCTATGAAACACGTGTGGTATTTTTGAGGGGAAAATAATCGGTCACTGAACAGCCTTGGAAGGATGCCATTGTGGGTAGATGAGATGCATTCTACCACTGGAATCAGCATTAGTTATTTCAGAGGAGTCTAATTTTTCTCATTAGCAAATATGCATGCACAGAAAACACTACATTAAGGGGGTTTTGTACTTTCTCAGTATGATCATTTGATCTACCTTTGTCATTTTGATAACTGAGTTTATGCTTTAGACTTGGAATCCTTCTTAACGAATTTATGCCAAATCCTTCTTAACGAATTTATGCCAAAAAGTTTTCATTATCTTAATTAATAGAAATAAACACAAAAGCGAGTGCTCAAGCATCAATTTTTTTTCTGGCTTCTCAGTGTTAAAAATCACAGTACCTGTCAGTATATTTAAATACTGGTGTTTGAGAAAAAGCAGAATAATAAACAAAATATACTTGATTCAAGCTTATTTCATTTTAAGAGGTTTTTTATGGCCAATCAACATGTAATTACTTCTCTCAGTTTAGTGTTATTTTAAGTGACAGAAGACAAGAAATAAAATATATTATTAACACAAAGTATTTCACTCCATTGCATCACTATCTATTGAGATTCCAACACACCTTCAGGTAGGTCAGGTTGAAAAAAAAGTTTCAAGCTAAAAGAAGCATGGAAATTGTTACCTTGACACTGCAGGGAAGGTAAATCAAAACTTTTCTCATTTTACTCCAGAGCTATCTTGAAGTTTATGGAGGATCACAGAAATGGAAGTGAAAGTTCTCATATTTTAAAAAGTAATATTAATGTCTTTTCACCTGGCTGATAGATCTTTTGGGTTAACAGGAACATTGAAAAAGAAGACTAAAGCAGGGAAGGGAGAATGGAGACTGAAAATCAGAACGATGTAGAGAAGGGAATAGGAGATAACTACACCCACAAAACAAGCAAATGGGAGCACTCCATGAAATTATCATAGAGAAGGTCTAAAAAACAGAAATACAATTTTGGGTTTTTTTCCACAGAACAAAATTGCACTGTTCATCTTCACGGTAAATTCTGGATGTCAAAAGCATAGATTAGCTGAAAAGAGAATTAGACAAATTTCTGAGTGTCCAGAGACAACCTATTTACAAATGATGGACCAAAGGCAAACTGTTTCAGGACATCATCATCCCCATCCCTGGAAGTGTTCAAGTCCAGACTGGATGGGGCTTTGAGCAGCCTGGTCTAGTGGGAGGTGTCCCTGCCCATGGCGGGGGGGTTGGAACTAGATGGTCTTTAAGGTCTCTTTTAACCCAAACCATTGTATGATTCTATGCTGATGTCATGTCCTGATTGGGAGATGCTGTGAGTGTACAGCTGCATCTTCTCTGAGTATCCATTCCCGGTCACCATCACAGGCAAAATACTGCACAAGAGGGAAACAGTTTTGCAAATTGTTATAGATCAGACGAAAAAGTCTAAAGTGTGTAACTGAGATCTCTTTAATGATCATAGGTTGTTTCCATCTGACTGGCTGTAGTCTTTCGTTAAAACAAAAAAATGATAACCCTCACCCCTTCCAAAAAACACAATGTCTCTGTTTCAGGGAAAGCCTCAAAACAGCTTGAGGGCACTCATCCTGTCAATATGAAAGTAGTTTCCTTAAGTCCAGCATTGCTTGGGGTTCAGGCCTCTTCCCTTTGTCAATGCTGTCGTGATCCGTAGCCATGGGGTTCATCACAGCTCAATATCAAATAAGACCCTGTGGCCCAGCACAAAAGGCAATGAAAGGCGCTGAGCACCACTTTCTAGTACCTGAAACTCCCTGAGAATCTAATCAAAAGATAGCTTCACCACTGAGACCTTTGTTGTGCTGGATGGGACTCATGCCTGGAATGTAACTGTAGTCTGGAGCCGGCAGAGGGATGGGCTTGGCTGGCACATGGGAAGTACAATGTCTAATTTAATGTTATAAGGGAATTAGTACCATATGTATAACATCCATACTCTTGCAAAACATGAAAAGAGAAGGCAGTCAAAACCTCAGATTTTATTCCTCTTCAGCAGCAACGTAGCCATTGCTATTAGTTCCTTTTTAAAAGCCATTGAAATGTTTGTGGAACAATTTTCTGTGGTAACAAACTCTACAGTTTCGCTTTATTTTGCATGAGGTCACCTCTTTAGGTTTACTATAGGCCTGAAGTGTTTCACCCAGGTTTGAACCTCAGCTTACCACAGTTATAGTGTCAGAGTTCATCTGACTTCTCCCAAATGTCTTGGTGGGCTATTTTATTTTTTTTCCTGATGAAATTGTGGAAATGTCATTGTATTGCTACTGCTGGTCTACTGTTCATGTGTTTGATTTGGTGGCACTGAAAAGCTCACACCACACACCCAAGCAAAGAACAACCATGAAAACTAACCTTGTGTTGCTTAGCCGTAGAAAACATGGTTTAAATGGTTGGTCTTGGCATGTCCCAAAGGACCTGTGAAATGGATTTGGAGCCAGCCTTCTTCATCAGTTAATCTATGTGTGAGAGCTAAATAAAGGAACCTGGGGGAAAGGTGAAAATGGAGAGCAGGTAATTAAATATAAGAAAAAGGGTGAAATAAAAATTTGATTTATATTATTTTTAATGTTTTTTGGCTGAGATAGAATTCATGGAATACGTAATTGAGTTGACAAATATATCATGAGGCAGAGGTTAAATAAACAACCTCTGGTGAAAACTATATGGACTAACTTAACATAATAAAATGTTGCATGAAGCGGAAAATTCTATGACAATTTGGTACACGGGGTATTCCTTCTCTTTCAGTTAGAGGGCATTTATTACCCACTAACTGTGTCTTGATACTCAAGCGAGACAGATGATGTGCTGACAGATATTCAAGATTGTGAACTAACGTTCAGTCTTTTATAGAGAACAAGAGAAGGCGGTAGAGTTTTGTGGGTTTTTTTCCTAACAGCTCGCCTTTTTTACTGCTCTCTGGGAATGGAATTTAGAAATGGTTCCTGAAGGGCTGCAGTAAGGATGGAGACACAAGAAACTCCAGTCCACTCTCTCGAATTTTTATTTTGGCCCTGAAATGCCTTTCAAACCCTAATAACACCAGCAAAAGTGCTCTGACCCTACTCTTTGCAAGTGTTTATACAGACTTTGAAAGAGTTTATCAGGTAATTGTCCATCTTCTGTCTCAGTGAAACACGGGATCAGTGCACATTATGTTCCTCTGAGATTTGTGAGATGGTACTCTATTTTAAAGGAAACTCTTAAATTGCTCATGACCAGCTGAACAGAGTTCAGCTCTAAACAGAGTCCAAATTCACTCTAAACAGAGTCCATATAGATACCCACAGACTTGTAATAATGCAAAAAATATGTATTTATTGAGAAAAAATCTACAGATTTTTAGCTAATCAGCCGAAAGGTATAGTTTATGGTGGGTGAATCACCCTTAGTGCTCTCGGGTTGAACTAAATAAGGCCTAATTCATTTGTTCATACACAGGCAAGTAGTGCCTCTGGGCTAGATGCCTGCCCACTAAATCATCTCATTTAACCTCCAGCAACTCCAGAAGGGCATTGGTCTGATATAGTCATATGCCGTATTTGTTATCTGCAAGTAGATGTCTTACATACCTCATGCATCTCAAAAGCCATTTCCGTGGGCAGCTGAATCAAATCTTATTCCCCACTAATTGCATTCGTGTCTTAGACACCCAGCACAGAGTCTTGTACTGTAGGCACTTAGAACCTGAAGATGCTGCCCCAAATTTTACTGATCCAAGATAAGAAGCAATTTTGTTGCATATTACTCCGATATATTTCAGCAAAAAAAGCTTGATTGGTCACATGAATTCACTGTTCACAAATTGGGTTTAATTCAACACATTTGTTTGGATAGGTAGCTCATTTAGATCAAGTCTTCTTGTTGATTTTAATCAGTACTAGGGTCATTTCCCCAATAAGGCTATTCATGCAAGCCATAAATGTCTAACAGGAAAGTTGTCTAGTCTCTGGACGCACCATCTGCCTTCCTGTTGTTCTCAGTATCTGTTTTAGGTTTTCATTTTACATGGCAGCTTAATATAAGTGAACACACTGAGTAAAATACCACTGAAGTTACCAGTAAAGTTTTATCAACGCTTGTCCCTACATAAGCTATTTCAAAAGGTCAACCCAAGTTCTGCTTTTCTATGTTATTCACTCTTGAGCAGTCAGAAAATCACATACTGTACACTTACAAGGATGTAAATGGAATGATCTTGGACCATGCTCTTTCAAACCATCTGTAGCATTAATGACATCACTGAAGGTTTCCTTTCCATGATTTGTGTCTAAACATTGAAATCAGCACCATTTCCCAGAGTACATTCTGCCAGGCAAGACGCTGCCTGGCAAAATAGATCTCCAGCATCAGTCCTTCCTGAAGCCATGTGAGACTTCCATGAGCAGTGCAGCGCTGGTATTTCATCCTGGGTGATGCAGACATTTGAGAAAGCTCATCCATTAGCCCACGAATACTCTAAAGCTCTGGTTTATTGCTTGGCTTGTAGCAGGATTCCCAGCAGAAACTTCACATTGTGGACTGCCAGCTGAAGGACCTGTTCTGCAAGCTCACACCCTTCAGAGGATTTACAGCTCAAAGACTTTCCTCTGCTGAGCACATTACGTGATGACTTCCCATAGCTCATGCAAGAGTGCCAGGTTAGTAGAGGTGTGGACTAAAGGAGAGAAAAATCAAACCAGTGATAATATCAAAGGAAAAGAACAGGAAAATTGGATGTAAAGCTGCAGTCAGAGATCACTGATCACCTTTATCGTGTTTCAGACTCACAACTAGAATCACATTTTTCTGCATGGGCCCATCTCCATTTGCAATACAAAAAGAGTGATGTTTTTTCTTTTTAAAAAAAATGGATTCCCCTAATGAAGAAGCAACTAAAAATCATCTGGCCTCCCCTTCACTAGAACATCCTAATCTCGAATATTTTGATAACAGCATGAGATTCTTGGAGCTGGAGCTAAAAGAGGGAATTTCCCAAGGGAAAAACTGGCATAGTATTTTTTCTCTTTTGCCTGTTTTCCCACTACAAATAATTAGTACTACTACCAGATTCAAACCAGTACTAGAACAATATTTTTTTTTACACATATTGCACCGAAATCCTGCAGTTTGAGGACGTTTAAAAGACAATTCTGTCTCTCAAACTGTGCTCCACTTCCAAGGTGCTGTTAGCCTGAGATTTTTCCTCCAAGCGGTAATCATTTCCCCCCTAGGGTTGTGAAACATTCACGCTGCTACTTCCAAGCAGAGGTGTAGTTAAAACAGTTCCCAAGCAAAGACGAAGATGTTCCACCCTCCTGGATGCTCCCTCTGAACCATGGTGTATGTAAAAGTCAGCAAAGAGGCTATTCATCCCATGGTGCTTAACCACCGTAGGATAAATTATCTGTGAGAAATAAGGTAGGCTCTCATCTCATGCCTTTGTGATTACACACAATGAAGCACAAAGCAAACTTTTGTGCCAGAAGTTTCTTTCTCTATCTGACTGAGTTTATCTCATCCAACTGATCTTTGCAGGCAACATTTGCAGACTTGCTAATATTGAATGTTCTACTGGCTCTTTCTCCTCCTGGAGCATCCCAGGGGTGTTATCCACCTTAGAAAGCACAAAGGAGAGTAGCCTTGGGGATTAACAATTTGCCTGTATG
Source organism: Rhinoptilus africanus (assembly GCA_013400135.1). Classification (NCBI taxonomy): domain Eukaryota; kingdom Metazoa; phylum Chordata; class Aves; order Charadriiformes; family Glareolidae; genus Rhinoptilus; species Rhinoptilus africanus. Next base: position 261,796 of record VXBO01000640.1, read on the forward strand.
GGAACAATGTGAAAAATCAAAACCTCATCATTCAGTCCTCAATATCAAACACATCTGAGAGTGAAAATACTAGCATATCCACCTGTTGGTTTTATCCCAGGATGAGTTTCTGTAAAATAATGCCTGCTATAGATAGCATTAGACAATTCATTAGTTTGTGCTCTTCTAATAAAAAAAGAAAGAAACTAATATTTAAAGCATGTTTCTTGTCAGCCTCTGTTGGAAATGGTACTGTGGTCTAGCCATTGATATAAACTGTTATGGGAACTCCAGTGTTGCCATAACTGTAATAGAAGCAAATCAGCCAAAACCAAGGAAACGACTGATGGCCAAACGCAACCCCAAACAAAAATGAGTCATACAGATTTGAAATTGAAAGGCTTTGGTTTTCACCTAGGTTTTCCCTTTGTTTCTTGATATAAGTTTTTCTCTGTTCTCTGGTCTTAAAGCTGCTGTGGATTTGATTATAATCTTTCTAAAAGGATTGTGCTACAAAGTAAAGGCTTTGCTGTTTTGCCTATTACTTTTAAAGGGTCTTTTAAGATCTTTTTTTTTTTTTTTTTTGTAACACGAACATAAAAAGTTGTACCTGATTCCTCGTGACATTTTTGAGAGTTGTTTTGGTAGTCACCTTTGTTATCAGATATCTTCAGCTCTTTCATGGCCACAAATAACAAGGGCTGACCTGTGAAACATAGCATGCATCTCCGAGGGTTTAAATCTCAAAAACATAGCCTAACAGACCAAAACCAAAGAAAGTAGAAGCATATGGATATCTTAGGCCCCCTATTCCCTTCTGCAAGATCTAAGTAACTGATACACTAACCCTGAAAGAACAGAATGTTTGGACACCTGTGCCAGCCAAGTACCCGTCCAAGATGTTTCATAATCACGCTTATTTATGGAATCAGAATAGGATGCCAAGTCAGGTGGGAAAATAAGAGACGGCGCTTAACTCATAGTAAATATTACCCAACGAGGGGGCAAGGGGAAGTAGTGCTGTTGTCAAGTGGAGAGTAGGGGGTGAGAGGGAGGAGGAAATTACAGAGATTAGATCCCACAAATAGCCAGAGGAGTCAGCAGGGAGAGGGATGTGGTAGAAAAAAAATGGAAGGTTTTTCTGAAAGTCAGGGGTAAAGGAAATAAATTGAACACCATAAAAACAGCTTACAGAATCACAGCCTCTGAAAGAGGCACCAGCAGTAAGAGAAAACAGTCCAACAGTGTTAGCCTCCCCAGGCATGGATGGGTGCCACAAGACTGAATGCAAAAGAAAACACTAACCTGAACTTCAGGAAAATGATGAGGTATCCTATCTGCTCCCTGGCTTTCGGGGGATGTTATTCAAAGGTAGGCGAGAGGAAGCACCTGGGCACCTGGTTGACTTAAGCCATGGAATGTCATTTGCACAGGAAACAGTCACTAGAGAGGCAAACCATCAGAGTAACGAATGACGAGTAAACGAGAAGCTGAAATAAGAGAGGAGCGGACTTGAAATGGTTGATAGGGATGCTTTCAGACTCAGCTGGTCACCTCATATATTCTCCACAAAACTTTCAGTTTCCCCCTTGTGTCCTTCCCATTCAGTCTTTGTTTGACACTCTTACCAATCTACATTTCCTAACAGCTTTTCCAACTCCCATTCCCTTTCCTGATATCCTTGCCAAATCCAGGCAGTATCTTTCACTTCTTCCCTTCCCCACATCACATACCAGAACATAATTTTCACAACCTGAGGGTGCCAGCTCTGTGCCGTGCATTAAAATGACATTAAGCATAATGTGGATCAACGGAAGCTAGAATATTTTTTTTGATGGGGTGAGGGTGGAGGGATGGGAGAGAAGGAAGAGGCCTTGTAACTGGGCCTTCTTTAGCAGAACATCCTATAAGAAACATATGATAATGTAATCATCACAGATATTTGACAAATGCTACTCAGTTCATTTTTTCCCTTCCTGATGACATATCCCAGGCTTTACACTGAGCTTCCCAAAGATAGATTGTGCATACAGCAAGTATCTAGAGGAATGCAAAAGCAAAAAACCAGAAACACTACATGTGGGAGAGATTCCTTCACACTGGCTTCTTCAGCAAAATCTGCAAATGAAGTTATTAAGATAGTTAATAGAAGCCAAGGTTATCTGAAAGCAAGCAAATATTTTATCATGAATAGTAGCATTGTTTAGTTTTAGCATTTAAATCACCATCCACACAGTAGCTGTGTTTTGGCCCTTTGGCAGTATTATTTACCCTTCATTTATTTGACTGTGGAAATGCAGAGGAAAAGAAGAGCCAAAAAAAGAGTGAAAATTAGAGAGTTTATTGAGAACCACGTCCTATAGTTGTGATTAACATCATATAAGCTGTAGCAAAAAGTGTTTTTAAGAAAGAATAGTCTAGAAACTTGTCCTAGAAACTGCAAAAAATTAAAAAATCAGAACAATCTTCAAGAAGAAACCAGGAATAGTCCTTACTACAGATGATTGTTAACATTTTAATAGTTTACTTATCAGAAAATAAGGTTGAAATGAAATTGAAAATGTCATTGTCACTTTCAGGGTTTTGAAAATACATATTTTTTGAGGCAATAAAAAAGTCTGGAGAATTTCTATTTTTCCTTTAAAAACAATGTTCTTATTTTCTTCTCTGATTTCTTCCTATTCTAGAACTTTTGTTGAATGGAAATCATATCAAACTGTGAAAAGTACTCTTCTGTATTTTCATGTTGTTTACGAACTAGAAGGAATGAAAAGCAAAGAATTACACAAAGGGCTTGTAACAGAGGACAAGGATGGAATGACGTTTTTCAGAATTTCATCAGGCAAAATAGTCTTTCCTACAGGAAAAATATGTTAAAAAAAACCCACCTTATGCATTTTATCAAAATAATCTTTCTTCCTGTCCAGATTTTCGTATTACTTCTAGTATATTTAAATTGTCTCACTTGGCAGCAAAGGAGCTAATAGGACTATACCCTTTAAAGCTCAGATAACAGCTGATCCATCTTGTTGAGTTAAATCTCCTTGGATGATGCTTAGAGTGAGATCAAGGCTTCATGTTCCCCCAGTTCTCTACCCATGATGAGGAGGTCACACTTTGATTCCCGGACTTTCATGCAGGAAAGAATTTACAGTCTCTCTTTAAGATGTTTTACTTTTCCAAGATTTTAATTTCTTAGCCCTGCTTAGCAATGTATCAGTTTTATGTTTGGGCCCCAAAATGAGGAAGGATATTCAACAAGTCCCTGTGTTTATTTGACATTCCAGAATGAATACATGTTGTGTGGACAAAAGCAGTGTTTTACAAGTTTTCACATCGCATTCTGAAAGGAGTGTTTTCTTTATAATCTATGTATCTTTACATAGGCTGTAGGCCAGCTTAAGCAGTGTGATGCAAAGGCTGGGCAGAGGGCCTCTATTCACAAAGGAACACTTATTTCACTTCATCTTACATGGCTATCTGTACCGTCAGGCTCACACTGAGGGATGTTTTATGCACATCATAGAGTGCGTGTTGTGCTTCTGCGTCTTTCTTCTACTTTCATCCCGTTTGTGCAAACTAGGAGGTGGGACCAACAAATCTAACCATCAACAGTGGTGATGGGGCAGAGGACAGCTTTTGAAAGGGAACCTACAGTTTCAGCTGTTTGACATATCTTGCCATCAACCCATGTTATTGCCAAACATCATTTCTCTAGTTTCACAGTGTCATGCCCTGAAAGAGATCCCTTGGAAAGTGGTAGCAGAGCAGACCACTCTGAAGGGATGATATAGTGATGCTAACAGCCATAACATGGCATAGCGCCATGCTCTCTCTTTGAAATGTGCAGTGAGAAATGGCCTGTATTTCCATGGCAATATATTATCTGCCCGAGAAGCAAATGTTGCAAAGCACAGAAATTCAACCCTGATTTGTCAGTAACACAGATATTTTAGCAGAAAGAGGGTTACTGGTAGAGCACAGGCAGAAAAATTTAACAGAAAAAGGGTTACTGGTAAAGATCACAATATCCTTAATGTATTGTTCAGTTAAAGCCTCTTTTGTAACCTTTCAGCTTTCTCATTTGCAGTCAGAGAAGGGGGAGACGTTCTTGAGGGCTCCAGGTCATTGGAAGAAACATGTTCAACACCTGGTTGACCTTTTGGCTCCTTAGGTAAATTTGAGCCATTAAATTCAGTATATACAATTGAAATCTAGTACATACAACTACAGATGCAAGGGTCTTCAACAAAACTAAAACAGCTTTGCAGAGTTTAGGTCCAATATTTTGATCAAATTCCACTCACTGAACTACCAGCTCAGCAAGTATCAAAACTCATAGCGTTTCCTCCACTGGTCTGTAGATGTTTAATGTTCTGTTTCTGTATGTGCCTCATGCAGCTGGCTCGGTCCACCTCTCCTGTACACCTCTGGCAGACCAAGACATCACTGCATTGACACACAGATCCTCAGGGATATAAAACCTGTGCCCAGAGCATGTCTCATCTGTATATTGATCAGCTTGAACTCCACATAAAACACAATATAGCCACTTCTTTTCTAAAAGCAATTGCAATCAGAGGTTGTTCCTCCACCTTTGAGATGCAACATCCCATGAGCTAGAGCTGCTGCTCAGGCTGCAGGAGGCACCAGGTCCCTGCAGGTTCCTGGCTAAAGCCAGTGATAATAGGCACCATCTCACCTGCTCAAATCAAATCTTGGGGCAGAAACAACCACCACATCCATGACCCCATCAAAAGAGACGAGACAAAATGGAGAACAATTCAAAGATTTAGTGGCTAAGGCACTGGTGTGGCTGAGGCAAAAAAAAAAATAAAAAATTGATTTTGCTCTTTGTTCCTAAATATTTTTTCAATCAAAGAGACATTGAACAATGTGTGTAATTACACACAGTTATACATAATTGTCATTTGGAAATAAGGGCTGGACGGTAAATTTCCCTTGGTGTCCCAAGTGAAGTAGATATGTTTTCTGTCTCCTCCCTATGGTTCTCCTTATTGCTTTTGTGAAATGGCATGGATCTCACAGTAAGGCTGGAAACTGCCTCTGATTCCACTTTGCCTATAACTAGATTGGATAAATTAGTCTTCTCAGCACTATAACGCGTGGGCTTAAAGCACCTTTGACTAAGGAGCGTCTGATGCCTCATTTTCCACTTCGGTGGCAACTTCTAGATTATCACATCAAATCTGTAGTAGGCTGATCGGCAACCATGGCTGCCGTCAGTACCTTAGAAACATCACGTGAGCTCACCAGCCTCCCTAGTGGAACATATAGCTACCTGACTCGAAAAATGAGGCAGGATTTTAAAATACTTTCTTCAACATCTCGTGACGAGTAATGTGATATTTGTAGATGTATGAATACTCTACACAGAGCTTCACAGCCCCCTTGCTAGGTGTTTAACTGAGCCTGCAAGGACTGCTGCACACCCTGCTCAGGCTGGGAAGTTTGGCTGTAGAAGGAACACATCTGAAAATTAATTATGGTTGCAGTCAGGAGAGCCATCTCTACTGAGCTGCCAAATGAGGGAATTGAGTAATCATCTCCCAGCTATGCTGTCATCTTCCAGTCATGCATTTTAAAATGCTTTGCAAGACACAAATGAAGGTTACTACTGATCTGTTGGTTACTAGAGATCTTTGAAGGTCCACTGCTTTTATTTTTACAAATTGCAGATAATCAACAAAATTTTGATGTGCCCTACTCAAGATAGTACCAACGTATGCATTCTTGGATTGTAGAAAATATTCTTTTTGCTCTTTTTAGATGTTCATTTATAAGGAGCAATTAGCAGGCGATACTACCATGTTTTAAAATTGTATGTTTTGGTTATTGTGCATTTATGTATAAAGAATGTTTCAGGAAAAAGAATCCTAGGACATTATGTAATTTACACCCAGGGAGTTTTTCCAGCAGCATCTATAGATAAAAATTAAAGTCCTGCTTATTTTAGAAAGTGTTGGAAAGGGTAAAGATTTGTCACAGTGTCATTTGAAGGAAAACCATCTTCATGTAACTTCCAAGAATGATGTAATTAATGACAACACTGCCTGGCTGTGTGAGTGTGGTGCTAACATGAGACTATAGGGCATGTGTCCACACAACCATGCAAAACAAGCACTTTGAATGATTCTGCTATGGCCCATCTCTACTAGTGATGAAAACCAAACCTAATGAGCTCCAAACAGGACTCTCCAAATTGAATTACAGAGTACACTTCCATTCTGCTTCTTAAACCATATCTTCATACACAGTTTTCCTGTTTTCTGGTTAATATAGTTCCCAGATTACACACAACTTTGCAAAGAGCATCAATTTTATTAAATTATGATGTAAAATGTTTCTCTGTCAACAAGTGCAGTTATTTTTCATTTAGGTTCATACACATACACATACGCACTTTGTGGTTAGATTTCAGGACAATTACTGAACAATTCATTCCTGAACACTTAAAAGGAATTCAGTTAATAGGTAAGGGGAAAACAAGCAGAAAGAGAATGGGAATTTACAAGCAAAGCAGGCTGCAATCAACAGGAACTTCAGTACCTGAAACAGGCTGTCTAAAGTCATTGTGACTGTGATCTGAACTGGATTTATCATGGCAGGGGTAATTCGGATACTGAGCTACAAAGGAATAATAGTGAAATCCTCACACTGCCTCCTTTTATAGCCAGGGGTTGCCTTAAAGTCCAGAATTCCAGATGACAGAGAGCTCCCCTGACAAAGTAGATAGTTTTAAGGACATGTTTCAAGCACCAATTTCAAACCTTGGCTCCAGTTTATTTGGGTTTATCTACATGCCTGAGGCTCATGCATTAAAAAAACACTTTGCAGTACAGACAACCTAGCAATAGAAAAAAAAATTTATTGTACTGGAAGACAGTTATACCAGAGCTGTTTTATATTAAATTCACTGGTTGTTCCCAATTCTCTCTCTTTTTTTTTTTTTTTAATTGGGGATTTCACTAGGAACAGCAAAGCCTGTGGATTTTATTTTATTTTGTTTGTAAATATAATGCCTTTATGCAACAATGTTCAAAATGAAGAAACACAGGCAAAAAAAAGCCTCCTTATTGTGAAAAAAATGCAAAAGAAGAAAATTTTACTGCTGCGAACACTGTACTTGTATTTCTAACATAAAAAAAACCAACAAAACCAACCAAATAAAAATAAAATAAATCACCAAACCATAACCCTTCACATCAGAACTTTGGCATTTTTATAGAGGACAGCAATGTACGATTAATCTAATGCAAGCAGAGACCATCATAATGTGCCCATAGACATGAAAGCTTTCATTACCATTTAGCATTGATGTAGTTTGCTTTTTATTGAGTTCCCTAGTAAGACTAACAACGAGCACTTTAAAAATCCTACCTCAACTACATATGTTAATAAAATCGTTATGAATCACTTTGTGCTTAATACTTTGGGCTTTACTAATTAAGACTAAAGAGACATTACTGGTGAAAGCTTGGCAGAGGAAATCAATATACATTTCTTCATTGCTATAAAGAGAGAAATATCTACCTTAGCACCACCCAAGGTCTGAGCTCAGTGCTGATTCAAATTAGATTACACATTCTGAAACCTCTGCTATCACAAGAGTTTTACTATCTCTGAAATTTTATAAGAGAAATTCTGACTAAAATTAATAAAACATCAGGAGATCAGACCATCTGTGGGTTTGCTTTTGCCCATCAGCCTAAAAACTAACATCTTCCTACAACGAAAGAGCAGATTTGTATATGTGGATCATACTTTCTACCACCTCAGCTGGAAAATATTTAAATCTTTTTCAGTAGATCTTGCTGAGATTTAATTGTGAAAATTAGTTTGAGATACCAGGTAGATGTACATGGAACTGTTGAAATTATTTTGTCTCTTTAAAATATGGCTATTGTAATTAACTGGTCACATTTATCACTGTGTTGCCAAGTGTTGGAAGCTATCCTGGAACAGGACAGGATTTTCAGTTTATGACCTGTAGACCCTGTGTGGTCCTCAAAGTACTTCAAAAGCACCTGTGGAAGGTACAAATGAAATGCTAGGGGGTAAAATTCAGTAAATGAGGAATCATACCTTTACATGAAATTTTCTAAGTGAGTTCACCAACCAAAAAGGATGAAAAACACTGTCCCAAAATATTTCTGTGCCAGTCCAGCCCGTGAGGGTTAATGGCATACACAGGAGTTCTGCTAAATGTCACAGTAGTTACTATGCTCTAATCCTGATCCCCAGCCTACTGTAGCTGCTGTAAAATATATAGTAATAATTTCCTGAGGCAGGGTAATGTATAAGGAATGTCAGACCAGGCTCTGGACATATTTGCCTTAGCTCTGTTTTATTAAAGTGAAACTTTTATTAAGGCATGTGGTGAATTGAGCAATCTGCATGATTCATGCAGTTATAAACCTGTTGCTACACTCACAATAAATCAATGAGCCATTGTCGTATGTTCACTGTACGGTAGATTAAATAATAAGGGAAAAAATCAATGTGGAAGTATTATTCGGCCATATGAAAGTATTAAAAATGTACTCGAAATGCACTAAAAGCACCAAATAGTAGTTGAACTAAGATTTATTCCATAAACAAGTTGCCTTGTACGTAAGGTATTTATTTACTCCTGGTCTATATAAGAGTCAATATAATTAAGCAAGTTAAATTATGTCTTTCACTGAGTTATTTCTGATTGGAACATACTCTTATGATTCACACAGTAAAACTACGGGCCAAGGCTCCAGCCTGACCTCTGCATACCCTCAGCTCTACTGCTCAGAGGGAAACATGAGAAGGAACTACTCCTTCAGGACCAGGGCTGTCATAGGAAGATGCTGATTCATCACTCCATTGATGCCAGAGTTGCAAAGGGTCATTTTGGGTTGGGGCTAAAAGAAATGGTTGTGGTTTCTCTGCATATATCCACATACCTCTGATTCTCTCTCAGCCCTCTCTGAATTCTCATCTCCTTCAGGCACAGCAAGCCTGTGCAAGGCATTAAGGGGGCAAGTGGGAGTGAAATAGATGAAAAATTCTCCTTTCCCTTTTCACAAGAGAAGGGAGGAAATGGATGAAAGACTTTTGCTGGTTCCTGGATGGGACCATGCTCAACATTGACTCGAAGTGATCATACAGAAGTGAATACGACAAATAAGTATTCCTGTAATATAAAGAAGTAGATGAGCACCAAGATGCATTATGTGTTAGAATTTGCACATGAATGGCATTGTTTCTCAAGAAGCAAAGTATGTGTTTAAGTCATAAACTTATATGTTTCTTCTTTTCTAATATGCCCACTCTCTCAGTAGTTTATTTAGATTATTTGAAAACCTATTCAAATTCAATCAGAATAATTACAATTATAATTCATTCCCATTATATTTCCAATGAGCACCTTGAGCAGAAGCTTGTGTTTTTCCTGTTTAAAAATGCAATGCTGAAATGTATTCATTTTTAAAAAAATTACAGGTTTAATCAATGCAATGCAGATTCATTTTCTTTACTATTTTTCACGCAAACTCTGTTACTGTTGCTAAACCACTGAAAAGGTTGAGTAGATTTCTGATCTAACCTCAGGGACAACCACTTATCTTCAAGGAGTGGAAAGAACTGTGTGTCCAAGGGATTAACAGCTGATGACATGACAATCACAGCTCTCCAAAACCATTCCCAAAATATGCTTTAAAATCTACTACCTGTATACTTGATAATCCCCTTAAGGATAAATAGTCCAGATACAAACAGGAGAATTGAGACTTGTGTCCAATTTTTCATATACTATCATGTCAAACAGCCATTCCCAGAGTATATTTCTTGATTGAAAAGTAGACCAATCACTGGCTCTCCTCAGTTGGGTGACTAATTGGGAGCGGTCTGACAACATGTTATTTTTTTCATCTCTCAGGAAAGGCAGAAAGTCATATGCAACATCCAGTGCTATGGGTCATCGTGTAGATTTTGGGATTCTTCTTGGCAGGACTTTGGATCCACAGGTCAATTAGTGCATTACTAGCAATCATCTATCTTTCTCATTGAATAAGGATAATATTTTTGATTTATGCCATGTGGTGTGCTCTCAAAATGCAGTTCTGAAATGGAGTTTAGAGTGGTCACTTTTGTTTAACAGCTAAATGGCTCCGTATACCAGAGGGAACCTAATATATGCTGACTTGCTATCTGCAACTTAAAACACCTTTGTAGACATTCCTCATCACCGGTTCCAGTCACAAACCAAAACACCTTACTTTGGTTCACAAGAGTCCCCAGGTCTTAAACTTAGAGGTTAAAAGGAGTTTGAATAAAATTTGAACAAACATTTTAAGGATTTTCTCCTTGTGGGAAGAGTTCAATAGCTCATGCATTTTCCTTTCACTTATCCTAGCCTAAGCTGGACTCTTCACCATCAAGTCGGGCAGGAAGAGCTTGAATGCTAAGGAAGGGAATAATAGAAGGAGGATTTTAATTGCCAGCACCTCCAGATCTGCGCAGGGCCCTGGAGCCCAATCTCCATGATGCACTTATCAGCTATGATACATTGGACTAGGGGGGCAGAGAACTGGACAACATCCTTTTACCTTCAGTCTCTGTCCAAGTTAGCAGACTGGTGACATTTGTGAAGTCAAATTTAAGATTTTTCAGTACATGCAGAGTGATAACCACAGCATGGGTGTCACTTACATTGATTAAAGCTGTGAAGATTAATCGCACTCAATTTTCAGGATAGAAAGATGAGATTGTAAATTTGGTGAATTTTGACAGATTTATGATTTCTTAGCACAGTCTTTCTCCATCTCTTAGATAATTCTTGGAGAAGACATAAAAAAAAATCTCTTTTTTCTGTTAAATATGTTAATTACTAGGGAGACACGAATCTGAGTCTGCACTGATACTCTAGCTCGGCAGACATGAGAATTGGCATCAATCTCACCACAGTTAGCTAAAATTAGTGATGGACCTGAACCAAAAGCCATTATATCAATACACTCAATTTCTAAAACCATGATTCTACCCACAAACAGTTCAAACATTCATATTTTGGGGGAAAGCTTCTTGTTTTATTGATTTGCAAGTGATTGATATACCATAATCTTTCAGTGACAGTCAGTCTTTTCAATACCTAAACCACTTTTTGAAGTGGAATTTAGGCTTATAATTTATTGAGATGGTTTTGAAACTTACCTTTGGGCCTACTGTCAATTAGACCTTTTATTTGGGTCTTGGCAAAAATCAGAAGCTGTAAAATTCCACAAAAATGTGCAAGTTTCCTCCTAGGAACTGTGGGAGCAAAGTATTGAAACACATTTCTGATAAATACCTTCACTGGACAGTTAATGGATGAAGTCAAAGAAAGACAAAAGGCAGAAATTTCTGAAGCAAGAACAGGAAAAATCACTAATTGCTCTGAGATAGCAGTTTTCATTATTTTGTACCTGTCTCATTGCACAAAGACCTAGTTTTCTCACACTTCCAGTGGAGGACAATGTGGAAGCACACAGCTTAGCCCTAAGCTAGCAGCACTGGAATGAGAAAGAGTGTGGCTGCATCGGCAGAGATTTGTACCCAATAAAACAGGATCTGTCAAGGAGCCATACTGTACCCTCGTTACTGGTCCTCCCAGTGTGCCACACTGATTCTCTTGTGTTGCTCTGGGGAAGTGGGCTAATATTTGGGAACATCAGTACATCATAGAATCATAGAATCATTCAGGTTGGAAAAGAACCTTGGTATCATCAAGTCCAACCATCAACCCCACTCTATAAAGTTCTCCCCTACACCATACCCCCCAACATCACAGCTAAACAACTTTTAAATTTATTCAGGGATGGTGACTCCACCACCTCCCTGGGCAGCCTATTCCAGTGTCTGACCACTCTTTCTGTGAAGAATTTTTTCTAATGTCCAGTCTAAACTTGCCTTGTTGCAGCTTGAAGCCATTCCCTCTTGTTCTATCACTAATTACTTGTGAGAAGAGACCAGCACCAACCTCTCTACAACGTCCTTTCAAGTAGTTGTAGAGAGTGATGAGGTTTCCCCTCAGCCTTCTCTTCCTCAAACTAAATTGTCCCAGCTCCCTCAATCTCTCTTGATAAGATTTATTCTTCATCGTGCCCTGGAGATGTTCCAGCTCTTTCCTTGTTACTGCAGGAATCCCAATACTGCTCCATCACACAGAATAGATATGATGGAGTTGCTTTCATTTAAAGGGTAAAAGTATTTCTCAGACGTGGAAATATACAGCCTGAAATATTCACCCCATCGCTCAAGATGAGCTAACCAGTCAGTTGTCAAAGCATGTGCAGAATTCACCTCCTGACTCCCTGATGAGTGGCTTTTCTGTTTGATCAGAGGGATTGTTATGTATTTGTACTACCCCTTTATTTAACTGATTAAGAGCTGTACAAACTTGCCTTATTTCCATACATCAAATGCTAAGCAGATACCAGTGAATAAGAGGAAGTCAAAAGGTGCAATCATAACTATTGGTGAAACTTTCACCTACCCAAGTTTGCAGCTCAAAACGCTGATTACTTTGGTTCAGAAGAGTTTATGAAACTCACCCCCTATTTTCCTTTTGCAAGGCCTTATTCCTTCTTACCCAAACCACCAGGTTTTATCTGGTTGGGGGTTAAACCACCGCATTTTCCCTGGCTTGCACCTGAAATCATAACTCAGCATAGACTTGTTTCATCCAGCCTCAAATCTTTAGAGTTGTGAACTCTGACAAACCCTTTAGAGAACCTAATGTGAGTTTCAGATTTGTAATGAAACTCAAGCCTGGGCGGGTTTTGGGTTTCATTACAAAAGTTCTGCACAGCTGCACTAAAAACTCAAACCAGGTTTTATAAAAGTACCTGTTGTATTTAAGCCAGGGAGTCGCACTGGGAACTATATTTAATAAGTAAGAAGTTGTAGGAGTGCTGATGTAACTGTGTAAAAATTGTTTTTAAAATACAGGAGATTTAACATGGAAACCCCTTTTAAAAGCAGTGGAATACTTGATCCAGGACTGTTGTCCTTCTAAACCCAGAATATTAGTAGGCCCAGTGCAGTGCCACTTCTGAGAGGAAGGATTGCAGAACCTACAAAATTTAGCTCTTGAATATATTATTATTCTGCAATTCCTAACTCTCACAAGAGAAAACAAGGGGATCATTTTTAGCAACTATGGTGGCTGGACTGCTTCTCTTGTCATAATCAATCCCAGAACTCATATGGAGGGGACAATCTCACAGCTTTTGTCTGAGACATAATAACATTCTTTTGAACTGTACAGCTACTCAGTTACATAGGGCAGTTTCTTGCGAGACAATACAGATATAGTCAAATGACCCAACTTAACTCTGGTAGGAAATAGTTTCTACCCTCTACAAGCTCATTGAATGCCTTTCACATCCTGCTCTGTTGCCCATTCCTGCTGAGATGCTTGTAGAAGACATCATGTAGTCTTCAGTCCAGCTCTGTGCATGAGGTTCTGTGGGGAGAAAGCACTGAGTCTTTCTATTCTGTGTTTGCATCGTATTAAACATTACAGGATGCTAGTCAAGGTCTGGGACTTTTGGCCAGTGATCATAAGTTTTCCATAATAATAATAACAACAATAACAACAATAGTAGTAAGTATCAGTTGTAGTAAATTATGAGGCTGTTCTGAGCTTGATAGAAACCGGTAGATGTCTGATTCATCAAGGTGTTTAATACATATTTGCTTTAAACATATGGGTAAGCCAATTCATTTAGTTAGAATGATGACAGTCCAAGAAGAGAGGTGAAAAAGAGAAAGATGTTACCCTGGAATCTAAGAGGTGGGAGGATGTGTATGACAAGACCCAGACTCTGACAACAATTAGCATCCACTTCTAAGTGAAGGAAGAAAAAACTAGATTGAATGCCACAGGAGATAATAGGCTGTTAGGAGACTCAAGAACACGTCAAAATGATCCAGGAGAATTAAAGTGAAGCTGGTGTCAGCAGTGCAATATTCGGATGAGGAAAAAAGGAATCCTTAAAGAATCGGAGTGAATTAAGAGATGGAATACAACACCATGTTCAAAATATAGAATGTGCAAGAAATTAACATTGTTAAGTTAAGAATCTCAAAAGTAACCTGGACAGTATTTTTTTTTTTCAAAAAGAAGAACAAAATTTGTTATTGAGTTTTCACCAGCGGACGCAGGCTTAAATTGCAACTCTTTGCATGCTTCATATTGCTAAAGAAGAGGACAATTGGGGACCATTGAACACTGACACTTTTCTCTGCGGATCAGCACAAATATCCAACACAACTGTTACTGTAATTGTGCAACACTGAGAAAATCCAGCATTTGACGACTCTCTGATGAATACCTACACCTCTGAAGTGGTATGGCGATGTCGTTGTCTAATGTTATTATATTGGGCAATAACATAAAATATGTTGGAATATTGGCTGGTTCAACACCTGCTAAGCATTTTTTTCCCTCTGACACCATCTGTAATTATTAATACGGATGTGTTTTGTTAAGTTTTACATTTATTTGAAAAACACATTTTTAAAATTTGATTTTAAATAAGCATCTGACCAAGTCAACTGCCAAAACATCAACATGACACAAGATTAAATCATGTGATTTATGTATTCTTTTTTTTTAAAAAAAACCATGGCAATAGCATTACATTTGCAAGCTATTCTTCTTGCTCACTTCCTACATCCCCTTTCCCCAAACTCTGCTTTTCTTTTGTCTTGATAGATTCTAAATTCTACAGATCTGAGAATTTATACTTTTGAATCACCAAGTGTTTGTCAATATGTGACTCCTACTGTCAAATATCTGCATCTTGGAATAAAAAATAAACAAACCTGTAAAGATCAAATGAGAAATTGGATGAGAATCCACCCCCATTCACAGATATTTGAATTTATGGTCATTCAAATGGCTATCACTCATCACATACACAAGTTAAATATTTAGTGAGCTATGCCTCTGTTATATAGGAATTCTTGAAACACTTTGCTACAGTAAAATTACTCTACTATACTGCAAGCATTTAGAACACAAATATACACATGTATATATATGTATAATTGCACACATGTATTTGTATAGAACACCACACTGGCAGGAGGTCTCAGGTCAGATTGCATACACCCTCACAACTTCGACAGTTCAGCACTTGCAGTGTAAGTCATCACAGATTTCATGGCCTTTTCCTCCTCTGTTCATCTACAGATAAGTTTAGACATTATTATGTCAGCTGAAATGTTTCTTCAATATGAGATTCTCAGCTGGCAAGAGTATTGAGAGTCAAGCCATTCTTTAATTTAGGCCACAACATTAGGTTTGGAGGTGAGATGCTTTGAATTAATGTACGCATCTCCTTTAAACACAAAGTGTGGTCTCTGTGTTGAAAGGCAGGAGTTGTACCTGCTAAGATATATAGAGCTCTCCCAGCTTTTCACCACTCTCGCAGAGAAAAGGCCTTAGCAGAGACACAGGGTTTTTCACTTAGGATCTTATAACTGCCTTCCCCTTTGTACAGGTTAATTAGAAGTGGAGGAGGAGTCAAGCAACACTAGTCCCCATCTGTTCTGCAGCTGCTGCAGCTGAGGCTAAAGGTGCTGGTTTTTTTCCAGTGTCATGCTAAACAGTAGGTGTGTGGGTTGGGAAGCACTATGTTGCTACTTGTATGAGACCCACTGCTCTCTTTAAAAACTTTTAGAAGAAGCCCAAGAGGTTTATTTGGCTCTAGAAGCTAAATAACTTTCTATTTATTCTCTTCTGCATTTTAAATTTGTTCATGTTAACTATTTAGTTTACCGCCTTATTAAATAGTTCTACCATTGTCCAGCTGATTTCAGCCCAGCTTTGCTGAGAAATTAGAACTGAAGACACTGAAAGCTCAAATGTTAATGTGTTAGGGTTAATGTGACCTACCAGGTTCCTGGGTGTAAACTGAGCTGCACTATATGATCATAGTCAAGTTTTTATTCCTTTTTCTCTGCTGCCGGAGTAACAATTTTACCTCACACTTGGCACAGACCAAGAGTGGATAAATGTGGGGGTTTGTCTCACAAGCGTAGACATCCGTATCTGAGCTAGTCACCAAACAGTCTAGTAAATACAATCAGTGTCATCTCCAATCATCTCATCCTGTAGTAGATGTCTGAAGTCAGGTGAATCACTCTAAAACTACCCATTTCTCTCCAATACAATAAAAGGAGCCTGGAATCACTGGCTCAAATGTAGGCACATATACGCAGATGCCAAAAGCTAAGTAAAGTTACTATTTCCTTCAGTGAGCTACTAAGGCATAGCAATGTGATTTACTTTGTGAGGTTTAATGCAATCACTGCTCTTGCTATTATTTGCATTGCAGTAACCTCTTGAGGCTAGGATCTCTTTGTCACAAACCCTGTATAGATAAAAATTGTTTGTCTTAGTCTTCATGTTTAAAGTCATCCCCTAAGTCTCTATGACAAGAAGTAAATCAAAGCAAATGGTGAAACATGGATAGCAGAGGAGTGGTCAAGATAGAGACCATTTTTACAAATTTGATATATACAAGTGCATGGAACTCGATGGGATGCAACTGAGGGTCCTAAAAGGGTTGTTTTGCATTATTGCAAAGCCACCGTCTAACATTTTTTGAAAGGTTGTGGACATCAGAGGAAGTCACAGATGACTAGAAAAGGACAAATATTATGACCATCTACAAGAACGGTAAAAAGATCTAGGAAACTACAGACCAGTCGGCTTCACTTTACTCCCTGAAAAAATTATGGAACAGGTTCTCACAATAGGTATTTCTAGACACATTAAGGGTGTAAAAGGACAAAAATGATAAAAAAAACCGCAGAAATTTACCAAGAATAATTCATACCTGACTGATCTTGTTGCCTTCCGTGACAAAAAATATTTGTTCAGTTAGCAAAACGAGAGCTGTGGGCATCATCATTCTTGATTTTAGCAAGGTATATGACACGTTCTCCTACAATATCCTTGTTGACAAACTGGTAACATATGCACAGTACAGATAAGCCATGAGACAGGTGGAAAACTGACTAAAATGCTGACCTTAATGAGTGGCAGGTAATGGCTCAGAGTTGAACTGGTAGCCAGACACAAACAAAGTTCCTCAGAGGAGCCCAGTTCAGGGCTCCCCAGCTCAAGAAGGACAAGGAATTGCTGGAGAGGGTGCAGCAAAGGGCTACAAAGATGATGAGGGGACTGGAACACCTCCCTTATGAAGAAAGACTGAGGGAACTGGATCTCTTTAGTCTGGAAAAGAGACATCTGAGGGAGGACCTTATCAACACTTATAAATACTTGAAGGCTGGGTGTCAGGAGGATGGGGCCAGGCTCTTTTCAGTGGTGCCCAGGGACAGGACACGAAGGAATGGCCACAAACTTAAGCACAGGAAGTTCCACCTAAACATGAGGAGGAACTTCTTTCCCTTGAGGGTGGCAGAGCCCTGGCACAGGCTGCCCAGGGAGGTGGTGGAGTCTCCATCTCTGGAGACATTCAAAACCCGTCTGGATGGGTTCCTGTGCAACCTGCTCTAAGGTGGCCCTGCTCTGGCAGGGGGTTGGACTAGATGATCTCCAGAGGGCCCTTCCAACCCTAGGATTCTGTGATTCTGTGAGAGGTCGATGGTAGATCTAGCCCCGTTCAGTATCTATATTAAAAACGTGGATAAGAGAGCTGAAGGCTCCCCTATCATATTTGCGGTTGATAAAGGAGAAAGTTTGACGTACCAAAAGGAAGACACACCACACAGAAAGATCACAACTGGATGAAAGATTTGACAAGGACAGCTTGAGGTTTAAAAATAGATAAGTGTACAGTCCTACACTTGGGGTGGAATAGCCCCAGTCAGCAGTAGAGAGAGGGGTCTGACTTGCTGGGAAGCAGCTCTGCTGAGAAGGTCATTGTGTTCCTGATGGGTAGCAAGCTACACCTAAACCACCAGTGGGCCCTGGCAGCAGTGAAGCTAACTGTCAAGGCAACAACCTGGAGACCAAGAAGTGTAATAATTAACTGTATTAATCTCTTTTTAGGCTGCATTTCAAACACTGTAATCAGTTTTGGTCCCTGCAGTATAAAAGAAACTGAAAAATTGTACAGGCTCCAAGATGATTAGAAGGCTGGAGAATTTGACATATGACAAAAGGGTGGAGGAATTGTGGTTGTTCAGCCTGGAGAAGAGGAAGTTTAAGGAGGACCTAATCACAGCCTTCTAATACCTAAAAGCCAGTCTTAGAGAAGATGAATGTACATGTAAAGGATGCATAGTGACAGGATAGAGGAAACACAAGAAAGTTGGCTTAGGGGAAATTCTATCTTGATATAGGGAAAAAATCATCATGAGAACAATAAAATTTTAGATTAGGTCGCTCAAAGAAGTAATGGAGTGTCCTCTGAAAATATTGAAGACTTGTCTTCATAGTGCTCTGGATAATCTAACATAAGGCCCTGCTTTTGACAGAAGTTTGGACCAGATAGTCTCCAAAAGTCCTGTCCAACCTGGATTTTTCTATGGTTTTGTGATACTATAGCAGGCTATCTTCTTTACCCCCATAAAATGAGCCTATAACATTATAATCTAACCCTATTATTCTTTTTCTTGCACTTAACCAGGAGAGCCCTGTGGCTGGGGCTCTTTTCACTGCAGTCTCCATTGATGACAACAGAAGCACAAATTTAAGTGCACATACAGACATCCACATGGAGATATCTCAGTGTCTGTGAAAGAAATACTAGGACAAAAGGGACTAAATAGGGTAGAAATCTCTTAGAACAAATATGTTATTGGAGAAGGTTCCTGTTCCCTGATGGCTGTTCTATTTCACCAGCTGTTATCTTCCCCAGAGAGGTATGGAGGTCTCTGTTCTATCCTTCATGCCAGGTCTAGATCAATTCTGGGTTTTGCTTTATTATAGTGGAGGAAGTGGAAATCCCCACTGGATTCTGGGATTGCATGGAAACCTTAAAAAGCCCATAAAAAAGGAATAAGTTAATAATCATTTGGGAAACACTAATCACTAAATCACTCACCTTCTAACAGGTCAAAAAATGAGACAAGATACCAATAGGAATGGAAACAAGAGGAAACAATAATTCAGAAAGGTATGATAAGCACTGATTAAATACTTCACGTTATGAGGAGTGCTAGTAATGTAGTTAAACAATTTTGCAGTGACGTGGTCACTCCATGGTCAAACAGATTGTCATTCAGGATTTACAGTGGTTTGGATGGGAGCTGTAGGCATAACTCTTAGGTGTTATGTTGCTTCTAAATCAAGACGCAATGTGTTACGAGAGGTACCACTTTTCACATAGGACATAAAGTGCGAGGTTCAGAGTTTGACCATTCATCATTAAAGACTGAACGACACTTTTCATAAGAGGAAAGGTGTCAAACGTAAAGTTCAAGCCAAATTCCAAGATTTGAAATATGGGTGATTTTAAATGGTCTGTAACTCAGGTGTGGTTTGGTGGCTTTTCATCATACTCCACAGAAGAATTCTCCTTTGCCCTTGGAGTAAAATCAGCAACTATCAGGCCAAGGGTTGGTTGTGCTTTTTTTTTTTTAAGTGAAAGTTATAAGGTGGCAAAAATAAAACCTTGCAATGGAAGCTGATGACCATGGTAATTATGGAAAGCCCATTATTTCTTAATAATAAGATCATAAAGCTGGTTTTGTCCTTCAGGGCAAAAGAAACTGACTAACAGTAAGTTGCTATTAATTACACTAAGTGGAAAAAATATACACAATATAAAGGCCTTGTAGCCCTTGATGGAGCACTAAAAATTATTTGGCTTAACATATAAGCTAGCACTTCCCAGTTATAGGGTCAGATGTGTGCTTTAGCTCTGAAGGCTGACAGTCTTTTTAGATTAGAATTGAACATGTTTACTTCTGTATTATTTGTTATAACAGAGGGAGGGCACTCTGCCTCTCAGAAATTTTTGAACCTCAAAGAGTGAGTCTGAGGTCCATTCTCAGTGCTAACAAGAATGATGTTTCACTTCACATTGCCTACAAAGGTCAAATAAATTTACAAGTATCTTGAGACCAGTGGCTTATCTAGAAGAATAGTCTTTAAATCCCATATGAGATTCAGGCATAGGCATAGTATATCTAAAAGTAAAATAGCAACTGTACAATATCTCCTCTCCCACAAACAGTCCACAAAAATGCAATGCCCAGATATAAAATGTGACACATTCCGACTACACTTCAGGGATAGGAAACAAAGGAAGACTAGGCATAAGGATCATCTTTTCCTAAGATTTGATAAATCATATGATCATGGAAAAGTCTAAGTCTTTAACACAAATTTTATTCTTCAACCTTGTGCCTTACTGTAATGGTGTCTTTGCAATGTCATAACTAGAGGAAAGTAGCTACTTTTGTATGATTTTCCATTAGACATGCTGCAATACATGTGGAATTATTTTCTATTGTGAACTTTATTCTAGAGAATACTCGGGCTGAAGTGCATTAATATAATGGGTCCATACTGAGGCCTGGACAAGTATAAATTAATAGACTCACAGAAATATTGGTTGGAAGAAACGTCTAGTTGGTCCATTCAGGCCAGCCTCCTGTAGGACGATTCCCATCGATTAAGTCAGTTGTGGCTTTGTTTACCTGAGTGTTGAAAATCGTTTATGGATGGAAATCCCACCACTGTTTCTGATTGCCTAATCTGAACTTCAATTTTTCTAGTCTAGGTGAGGCCCAAGAGGCCATCCTTCCACCAAACCCAGTATGCAGGGCCCCAGGGTGAGCTCACAGCATCCACAGCCCAGCACCTATGGAAAATTTTCAGTTTGACAGGGTGACAGTTTCAGAGGGAGCAGGCAAATTTCCTCTTAGTAATGAGAAACAGGGAGAAAGGGAGAGGAAGAGAAAGAGGCTTACTCACTCCCCTGCTGCTTTCTGTGATGAGATTTTTGACACCACAGAGAAACACTCCTCAATTGCTGTTTCTCAAACTACATAATGCTTTCACCACCCTTTATCAAGCAGTATCTCTCTACGCTCCGCATATTTTTTTAAATGATCAATAACCAAGGTGTCCATGATTTAAAGGTGAATTTACAGTAACTGCTGACTGCTTTAGTGCAAGAAAGTCTGTCTCTTGTTTTTACTATGAAATTGGTAGAAGCACTACATGTTCTTGGCAGGAAAAATAGCTAGAAACCTCAGGAATGCGTGATTTCTAATTTCAACAGAGTGGTAGTTGATTAGAAGTATTAGCATAGCTTAACTTTATCCACTATCCAAACTTAATATTATCCTTTGTTTAATACACTGATAGAAAAAGAACACTCTCCTTTGTATGACTCTATTGTTTTCATTCTCTGAGGCCAGAGTCGGTGTTGACATAAGCAGACTCAAGTCCACAAAATGAATGAAGTTAAACCTCATTTTGCCAGCAATGAAAGTTAGCCTCTGGAGCAACGCTTATTATGGTTTGTTTGTATCAATTAATCAACACAAGGTTAACTTTCAATCAGCACGTGGAAAAAACGCAACCCAATTAACTAAAAAACAGTGCAAAATCCCTTGTTTTAGCATGAAGTGGGATATTTCTATAACCACACAGTACAAGTGCAGGAAGAACTAACCAAAGTAGCTCTGAACAAGCAATTCCCTGAACTACAGCCGTAGCAGCAGGGCTCGGCTCAGGGATGATGTAGCCATACCTCCCAGATGCTGTGCTTCTTAGAGCTGCACTGGTATCTTATACGGCACCACGCTATTACCCATGGACAGGCTACATCATTTAGTGCAAGCCGACATATTGCAAGCACAGTACTCTGTTGTGTAGTACAGTTATGGCCAAAATGCTAGGTGCATTAAAGGAATGTAGCTTCATCCACTAAAATGAGGACAGCTTTCCTAAAGAATGGAAATAAAACTCTAGGTTTCAGAAGCTGTCCATAAGACATTAGAAAATGGCATGTAAAAAGTTACCAAAGATACTACAGATGGTGAAAAAAACCCCACATTTATCCATAAAAAATTTCACTGTGGTGACTGTCATTCACCCTATCTAGCTGCTAAGTGAAGTGAAATCATTGCATTTTTGGCTAAGTGCAGTGCTTAAGACATGGGGGACTTTGTTTTAACAAGAATTTTAAAAAATAGTTCATAAATGACAACATGAAATGGATAAATCCCTTGAAAAGTGTTCTCACGCATTGCACATTTATAGTGTACAGAATGAAGTTATTTCTCACCTGTACAGGCAAGACTGAACATCGAGTCAGTCTAATTGGTTAAAGAAATAAAAAGGTGTGTTTGGCTCTGTCTTGTGTCTGAGTTGTATCATAAGAACTTTACTGACACCAAATGGTTGCAATTTCTGGTTTCTATTTTATTCAAGCATTGAGTTTTCTATGGGCCAAGCTCAAGTACCTCAGTGGAGTAAGACATAGCCTGAACACCACGTAAGCCTGAAGGGAAGTGAAAAAAGCATTTAGAGGGTAAAGAAAGGCATTTAGAGGGTAAATTTCATTGGAATTTCATTTCCAAAAACAGAGCTGTCGTGCCAGTGAGAGTTCTGGATTTTGAAGGAAGAGTCAAAACCAAAGCTGATCTTTAGGCAAGGACAGCATTGAACAGACAGGTCTCTTGACGCACCCTTGCCTGTTCTTAAGAAAGAACATAAGAGAAAGTGGGCTTTAGAGAGCATTATGTAGAAGTGCTCTCTTCTTGAGTGATTCTTATCCTTTTGATAAAGTAGCTTCACTGCTTGTATATTAAGTTCTAATCAAACTTTTTCTTCTTTCAAGTGTTCTGCAGCTCAACGTGACACTGTGATGTGATGGGTAAAGTATCTGAATGCAATAATGACAGAAATTCCAGCCTCCCCTTTAAAGACAGCAATCTGCATTATAAATAAGGCAGGAAGATGATGAGTTAAGGCTATATAACAAGCGAGATGAGGAAAGCAGGCTCCTAACTATCAGCATCTGAATTAGTGTGAATACTGCTCTCTCTCCTATTTGTTCCCAGCCTTGCAATTTGAGGATCCTCAAAAACACCAAAAGACTAGTTCAAATGAGTGCAGCAAATGACCAGTCAGGAGATTACAGTACCTTTGTTACCACTTCATCTATGGAAACCAATAAGAAAGAAGATTTCACAGTTTCTGAGGCGAGGTCGGTGGCGGGGAGTGGGGAGGGAGTGAAGCAAGGGGAGAGGGAGAGAGAAAAAAGAGAAAAAAGGTGAAAGACTTGCCTGAGAAATATTATTCTTGTGCAGACTAAGTTAAGTTTTCTGTAACGACATGCGAGGTTGAGCCACTGGTATTCTGTTAGAGGACAGGTTCTTTACAAGCTACCAGTAAAGCTGCTGAAGCATCTGCTTTAACATCTGAAATACCATATTTCTAAAGAAAATGTAGGACACTGTCACAGGTTCTAATCAGCTACCAGTAAAATGCAGTCTTCTCAGAAGAGTGTAATACAGCCAGTTTTGTCCAGCAAACAGAGTACTCAGACAGACATCACTGCATTAGGGAAGAGCAGGGACATTAAACAAGCAAACAGAATGAGTAGCAAAAGATCTTAAGTGAAAGCCACCAACCAAAAAAATGATGGAGAAAGAGAGTTCATCATTTAGCAATTTGCAGGCCTTTTAGTGGTACTGGATCACCAAAGGACATCTGTGTAACATTTTCATCAGTCTGACAAGAGAGCCAACATCAACATTTGTCCACAGGAACCAAACTAAATATTTAAAGGTGAACTGCAAAGCTAAAATAAAAGTTGAGTTAATCATGGAAATATGCACTGAATGACCCTACTTACAAGGTTGTTGGAGACAATTCATCACAGAAACAAGTCAAGACTCTTATTTATCAAGTTTTTTTCTGCTTCTATGAATTTTCCTATAGATTTCCCGCTTTTCAAAGGATGCTAAAGAAAACGTCTGTGAGGACAGCAAAAGTCTTGTGTTATTGTAGATAGTTGATGTTAAAGAATAACATACTGTGTGATATTCAGTGAATTCAGAAAAACTGGAGGGCACCCTCAGATGAAAACATAAGGTCAATAACGTCATTGTAGCTATCCTGATTTAACTCCAGGGTGCCATCTAATAGATGGGCCCACATACCTCCATACTCCTTGTTTTGCCTCTTTGGGTTTCGAGCAAACAAGTTTACTACACCTTCACTGAGGTAGATTTTAATAGACAACCTATTTAAGAAAAATAAGGAGTTCTTCCAGCAGCTATGTGTTTTTGCCTTGGGGTTGTGAAAGAGCTGAGCGATAGGAACAAATAGATTATTTGTTATAGGCAATTACAAGGAAAATAGAAAATCATTTGTTAGAGGTATCAAAGTGTTTTCAAAATGAGATTCCATATTCTGTTAAAAAAGATCCCTGGAATCTTATTCTTGGATTTTCTTGGCACTTTTGGGACTTACATTATTCTTACAGTCATAAAGTTCCCCATAAACCTATTTTTCCTTTATTTCAGTAGAAGTGTCCAATTTGTGGCACACACAGCAACTGCCACATAGTAAGCACACAGTCCAGCTCATATTCCCTCTTCTGCTTCCTTCAGAAGAATAGAAACATGCAGAAATAGAGACAGACTGCACACATTGATTCAGAAACTTTGGAGTCCAAGAAAACACGGGACCATTTCGAAGCATAAAAGCCCTGAACATTTATTCCAAAGCACAGAGAAACCAGTGGGCGTCTGGTGACTGTATTCACCATGCAGGCGGGGAGAGTTTACCTGCACAGTCAGCTGTAGGAAACGGCGAACCAACATCAGCATCTTTTGAAAGTTGCTTCCCACTGCCAACGGCTACTTTGGGAGCTGTATGGGAGCAGTGGAGGGTGCCAAGCATGGGTTAGCCTGCCCTGCCATGGGAGTTACTGCATCGGGCATTGCACAACATGGTAGCAGCTCTGTAACTTCTAGATCAGTTTCTCATCTCATTCACCTTGGTCCTGATGAGAGAAGATGGGCAGAAGATCCAAGCAGGGTAAACAACTACACCAGAATTCAACTACTTGGAAGAACCAGAGTCCTATTCAACATTACAGGCGAGCCCTTTTTCACCCGTGAGTCTCTGGCTAGCCAACTGCATTTTGATCCAGTTTTGGTGCTTATTTCCACATTTAGTTCCTGTTTCCATACCATGCCAATAAAGTATTAGAACGCTTTTTGCTCACTAAACTTGAGAGTAAGCAGAGGCTCCCTTGACATTAGCACAGACCATGAGCTTCGGACAAGCTCAATCAGGCTGAAGTTCAAGAAGGTTAATCAGAATTACTGTGAAAATACTAAATCATTAACAAATAGTTAATAATCAATGGTTAATCAGAAAAGGACTGGAAATTGAATTTTTTATGTCTGATAGGAAAAACAAGGAGGAGGTGGTGGCTTCATCTCAGATTTACTTATCATTTTTCACCTACTTATTATTATTTGGAATTGATACTTAAAATGACAATAGAAAGAAGTACTTTGGGACTAAATAGAGGTTCACATCAGACATAAAATCTCACAAAGTAGTTTTGTTATTAAAAAATCTGTGAAGTTCTAAAAACATGGACCCATTCCAGAACCCAGAGAAACCGATGGGAGTTTGGCCACTGATTTCAACAGGTGCTGGAACAAACTCCCTGTTACCTAAGCATGCAGCTATCAGTGTAGCACTGAGCCTGGGTTAACATATTCTGCCTCTCGTCAGGACTCTGTTCCATGGCATGTCTCAAGGAAGTCTTACAGCTAGTCATTAACTAAGCATGCTCGAACATAGACGGATGGATATATTTGAGGATGGTTCAGAGCATTGTCACAAGAACTTTTAGAGAACCAGACCACGTGCCTCTTGCCAGGCACAACAACTCAGCTGTGATGAGCATAATGAGGAGAAAAAAAAAAAAAGAAATTATTTTTCTACAATCTGTAAAAAAGGAGAGGTGATAGCATCAGGCAAGAGAATAGTATTTTAGCAGATAAAATGCCTTCCAACAGCTGGAAACTGGAGCAATCCAACTCAGGCATGAAATTACAGTGAGGATTACTAACTAAAGGAACACACTAAGAGTTGTAGCTGATTCTACATCACTGGAAATGTGTTCATCAGATTGGCCTTTTTAGTGAAACATATACTCAGACATCCAGGGAATTCCTATGGCTTTTGCTAAGTAGGAAGTCAAGTTAGTTCCAATGTATTAACGTTCCAATGCATTACAATTTGCAGCTCCTTGAAAAACACAGTATTGTAAAAGACAGTGTCGCTCAAAATTACTCATGCGCCATTCGTTGCTCTCAGACCTGTTTAAATCAGCCAGCACAGAGCTAAAGGGAATTCTACCCTAGATCCACTCCAGTTGTTGGCTTGATCAATGGTCATGAAGGAAAGGAAACACAAGAGAACCAGCTGACAAACAGCTTGTTGACAAGGCTACATGTAACCAGAACAACGGCAGGACAGTCATCTAGGGAAAAGTTGACACCTGCTGCAGCAGGAATTAAGAGTTTACAGATGTTGCAGTTAGGGTAGTCAGCTTCTAATCCACACCCTCGTAATTTAAGACTCGAAAATTCTCCAAACAATTGTAATAAGGAAGAATCCAAGCAGTTAGGAAACTGAAGCAAACAGGGCAGAGCAGCTGTTTTAATTAGTGCTTTGCCTAACCTGAGAACCATACCCCTACTCACTGGGATCATTAAAATAAATCAAGTTTTACATGGATAAGGGCATTTTATTTTGCTGTTTTGCAGCATAGCTGCTAGAAATAAACATTTGCAGAGAAAAGCTAGCAATACTGCACCAAATCTTGGTCATAAAAAAGAAATCAAATGAATTCCAAATTGCAAACCTGCCTAACACTAGGATAAGGAGTTTTCTGGGCTCATCTTTATGTTGCTCTCATCTGCTAATTTTTTCTCGCTGAACAATGAAATTTAAACCACAGCTGTCCATTGCTATCTTCATTCCTGCAAAGTGTTCCACCTAGTTTTATGAAACATAGTTTATGAAGCATGAACAAAACATGTGAGAGCATATTCATATGTACACGTCTAATGGTATGTTGGTGTCAAGGAACATGTAATGACTGGCAGGTGATTACAGGAACAACTCTCAAGATCAACAAAGGGTTAAAATGATGTTCTCTAAATCCTTCAACCTCAGTTTTACTGTATTATACAATATTATGCAATGAATTATCTGTTCTTAATTAGCATGCATAAAGATGTTGTGATTAAATGGGTGAAGAGGGTACCCAACTAGTGGTCTGTGAGTCCTTATGTCTAGGCACAGCTTTGTGGTGGTAGACAGTTATGCCAATATAGACACTGCACGGAGGTGGTCAACGGTAGGCAGCTACCTTCTGCTGTATGTTCTAACGCATCCACAACATGATGGGTAAAAATGCAGTATGGAATAAGCATTAAAAGGTGTTTGAGTAGAAAAAATATTTTTGAACACTTTTTCCATTCTTTGACAGCTAGAAAATCCCTTACCCGATTTGAGGAAGAAAACAACTTTCTCAAAGCTGGAAAGTTCTAATATTTTGGAACTCTGTTTTGTTTATGTTTGAGAAAGTTGTGGAACAGCAACAGGCAATGAAAGCATACATTGGCACAATTAAGTCTGGTAACTCAAGAAGCCAGATATTGTTTTCAGTTCTACACACATTTGAGTTGCAATTTGCCAACCCACTTGAATAGGCTATTTTGGAAACCAGTGGTGACAACATGTGGATAAAGTTCTGCTCTGCTACTTACCAAATAAAGGAGGCTTTGGCTGGAAAAATAATGATTTGTGAGATGAAATTAAAGGAGGCAAGATGAAGCTCTGGAGAAATGTTCAATAAGAGAAAGACTACATATAGAAATGGTTCTAAGGAGACACTTTCTCTAAATTAAAATGCAGTTACTTTACAGGGGATAGAAAGATCCTCATATGTTAGCATCATTGTGGGATCACATTTAAAGAATAATAAATAAATAAATAAGTGTTGTATATAAATGGAAGAAGCCTTCTCCTCCTGAAATCTTCCCTGTATACTCTGCAGTTTCTAGTACCTCCCTCCTCCTGGAAAAAATAGACCTTAGGAAACTTGTTTATACTGAACAATTGAAAAGAAATATACCTCTTGCTTGAGGAGGTTTTA
Organism: Rhinoptilus africanus; assembly: GCA_013400135.1. NCBI lineage: Eukaryota > Metazoa > Chordata > Aves > Charadriiformes > Glareolidae > Rhinoptilus > Rhinoptilus africanus. The sequence goes on from VXBO01000640.1 coordinate 289,944, forward strand.
TCAAGATAGAAGACAGCATCAGGAAAGGGAATGACACATTACCAAATAAAATGCCAATAAAATACATTCAAGAAGTTTTTTAAACCAATAGGTTTTTTTCCTCATATCATAGGAGTTTTTTAGAAGAAGCACGATGGAAGGAGGAGAATTAGGTGACATTCAAGCTAACTCTAAATGAGGTAAGCTGCTTCTGAGTGGTTTTGTACTTGATTTCACTTAGAGTGCACAACTGACCATATTTTTGTGCTGTGTCTCATTTAGACTCAGTTCCCAGAGAAGAGGCAGAGGACCTCTGTGCCTGTACCCATTCTGGACATTTATGGTGAAATGTACTTCTCAGAAAAGAGCCAGAAAGGTCACTCTTTACAAGAAAGAGCACTAGGATCCTTTGTACAGTCTTGCTCAGACTCTTTGATTCTGTAGTATTTTTTCCTTATTTTATATTTCTGTAGTCATTTCTTGAAAGAGAAATTGCTTTTTTTAATATGTGCATTTTATGCAGTAGCTTGCACAGTAGGCTACTGGATCTGCATTGGATCCCTAGAAGCTTTATTAAAGAACAGCCAACAAAATATAGCAAATATAATATTTTAAGTGACATGCAAGCTCTGAGTTTGACATGTTTCCAAAAAATAAATTTCATGCTTTGTCCGTGATTTGAGTTTGGTGTTATTTGTAATGCTGTGCACCAAGATAAAAGCCTAACAGCCTGTCTGATAGATGGCTTAAACCCTGATGCTATAACTCATGGAACAGCCTAGAAGCTGATAAGTGTTAGGGCGGAACATACTGGCCCATTATGAAAAGTGTTTTCTTTAAATGCTGGAAAGTAGGTTTCAGAGTAATTTCTGCACTATTTAATGTCACCATATTGTGTGTACAGTGACAGATAAAATTTTGGCACTACGAGTATGCAAAAGATAATGATTTTGCCAAATATCAAATGGGCGGTTCTTTAAATATCTGTGGCAAAGAAATCTTGTCCACAGAGAAATTACAATGTCTGTCCCCAACATGCATGCTTACACATATGAATCTGTGAACTGCACATGACGGATCTGAGAGTGTATGTGGAATTGCCAAAGGTTTTCTGTATTGGTCTAACTCTGCTCTCTGTAAAGTCAACTCAGGTCTTACCCTTGGCTTTCCTGTTAGCAGAGGTAGGCCAGAGACAACGGAGAGCTTTAGAATATCCCATCTTGCATATCAAATGCTAAACAATTCAATAACAGTACTCTTGGGTTAAAGTGAAGGTGCTACCCTGTGCAATCATTTTACTCTATGTAGGATCTGGAAATGCAGAGCAGTGCATTTCTGTGACTGCTAAAACTATAACATCTGGAATGCCATCCTGGAAGTTTTCCAGGTGATTTCCATGAGGAACACTTTGTAAAAGTTGTTACCCTTCTAAGCAGAATATGTTCCCAGACCTGCATAGGAGCAGAGATTGGATTATAAAGTGCTAAATGTTTTTTACAACTGTATCAGCAACAATACTGTATGGATAACTATTCAAGGGAAATTATTTTTACAGACAGTTTCAATGGATTTGTTCCAGTCCTCAATTAGACTCGTATTTCTGGATTCAGAAATGCAAGATAACTTATCTTATGCTCATCCCATTGCGAAATCAGAATATTCAATCTAGGATAAATCTCTTCAGTCTTCCTACTTCTCATTATTTTCACTTAATGCTTTCAAAACCTTGGGCATGAGCAAAATGGTATGGGAGAGAGTGTAGAGAAGCTTAGTCTAGAAAATTTACAAAGCTGATGCTTGTCATTATGACATGGCCTGGACAGCCAAGTAGTTTGAGCATTTAGCAGGGTAGGCAGGTACATCATTATGAATGCAGACAATAAAAGGTATTTTAGGATACAAGGAGTGTTTAGGGCCTGTCTTAAGTGCTCAAAAGATGGAGCAATGAGGTGTCTCATCGGTATATTAGGAGCTGATGGCGAGAGAGACCAGCTCCTTGTTGGGTGTCTGTTGACTTCAAACACTTGGTGAAGTACCCCTGCCCTACAAACACAACACATATGTACTTCATGCTAAAGGAAAAAAAATTACACAACTGGTTTAATTAGGTTAGAGAGGGAGAAGAGTGTTAGGGAATAAAATGCAAATCAGGAGCTATTTGAAGGATTTGGATTGAGTCTCTAGCATGGACCATATTGTTATTAAGGAATGACAAGTCTGGGATGGATGTATGAGGAGACATTATAGGGAACAACAGAAAAAAAGACTGAGAAGGTTAAGGTAAATCAAGTAATGAAAATTTTTGTATAACCAGGTACCAACGAAAAGGTTGTGCAGCATGAGGTGCTAAAGGAAATGTGAATGTAGTCAGAAGACCATCTCAAAGGCATACAGACAGCCTCACTATCCTTATTCTCATTGTTATACGTCCTTTAAGAACAATATTTAGGCAATAATTTCAGAAGTTCACAGCACTGAATCCAAGGGGAATCTCACAGCAAACCAACAGGCACAGCTGAGTTTTTGCCATGATTTATGTCTCTGAAACGACCAAAAATACCAAATACCAAAATATAAAACACTAAAAAAAAAATCTAAAATAAAATACTAAATAAATAAAATACTTAAAACACCAAAATGTATCTTCTGCATAGTACCTTACACAATTCTCTTTTTTTTCATAAAAACACACTAATTACTGTGATATTATTCACACAGTTGCTACATGTAAGGTGTGATCACAAGAATAAGAGTCGGGGAAATAACTAGCTCTCTTTTTGGAAACTTTTAACATTGTATTGTTTAAACATTTCTTGACTGAAAAACTGCAGTCATCATCTGCATTTACAAACCATAAAGAATTGTTCCAGCAAAATACTTCATGTTGCACATTAATGAAATAATTGGATATAGATGAACAATCAGTGTCTTTTTTTCAGGTAGAAATGCTTTCTGTGTTTTTCTTTGCTTTTCAGTAAGAACACTGTTAGACTATGATATGTTATAATAAAACTAATGAACTAAGATTTTCTGACTGCAAATTTTACCCTGTCTAACTTGCACTTATGATGGTGTAGTTATTAAATTTTATATCATTCAAGATGTCTTTTTTAATTCCCTGATCACCAAGAAAATAAGAGTTCTGAATTCTCTTGTTGTTATCTTACGTGTCTTAGCAGCATCAGAACTATGCTCTATTTGTACAGATACTGGATGCGTTGTTTAAAGATTCTTCAGCTCAATGCCTTCAAATCTAAATCATATTTAACACTGCAACTGCAGAACTTCAATGACTTTTGTGTGTAAATAGTGCCATTTAGACAGTAAACTACTTAATTGTTTCTGAAAAAAGACTGTAAGTTCAACTTAGAAACTATTCAATGAAAGTTTGCATCTTTTGAATTTGAAAGATTCAGCTATTCAGCAGTTGTTTCTGTGGGTCTGTTTGTAAGCCTTCTGATTAAAGAAAGCAGAAGAAAACAACCTAATTTTGTAAGAATAAGAAATAACTTTTTTTTTCCTGTTGAAATAAGAAACCATGACACCTTGAAAAGGGCAAAAATTAGCCGAACACTCAAAAGACACAATTTCACAAAGAATACACTTTTCTTGTATAGAATCATCTATTATAGATGAGCCAAACCACTGAATAGTAAGAAAGAAACATTTTTTACCAATGCCAGGAGTGCAAAATGTGTCCTGACAAGGAACAGTACCTGCAACTTCTTCTGAATTCATGGGACTATACATTCTGTAAGGCTAGGACACCCAAATCTGAAGTATGGCACCGTAGTTGTGTCCCTTTCCTCCCATGGCCATACAGCTAACTAATGCAGATCTCAGTACGTGAAAATGTCATTAGATAGATCCCTTTGTGCCCCAGCAAGACCATGGCAGAATTTATGTCAAGGTTCATTTCTGAACCATAAGTCCCATGCTTTTAAAGGCAGCAGCAGGTTTGCAACCACAATACTCCTTTCTTCAGGACTCTTTTTCAGACCTTTTCTTCTGAAAGGTTTATAACTTGGAGTGGCTTTCCCCCATGTTCGTGCACGGAGGCTCACAGAGCTGTATCAGTCTGCTCATCAGACAAAGGCAAAGAAATGGGATAAAGTTGAAGAAAGAAAATATTTCAAGATTAGCCCTCCCAATGTAAATCAGCATGCGGACCTTCACTGGGTCACATGAAAACCTCACGCTCACATTTAATTTGCCCATCCTGAAGTATTTTTCCTCCTAATGCCAAATACCATAATGCTCTCTGTCAGTGATTTGAAATTATTGTATAAGCTACGTATCGGGTACACTATTGTTAATGAAATGCACACAAGATGATGAACAACTTCCTTTTCCTGCTGGAGCCCAGCTGCAACCAGGCCCTGTATCCTTGATGCTGTAAATCAGGCCTTTGTACTCCGGGAGGATTCAATCAGCTGCAGGTGTGGGCCCGCCAAGGCCCGCCTGGGATTAGGTAGCAGTATTTGATATGAGATCCCAAACAGCACCAGCAATCTACACACCACATGTGGCCAGTCTTTGGAGAAAGCAAAGGAAAAACGCTGATGAAATGTGGCACAGGACCATGGAATGCAATTTCAAACTTCCACATCTGCAGGAAAGAGAGAAAGAAAGTTCCTAATTTTACAGTGATGATGTCATTGAGAATACACGATAGTGAAAATGATGTGCCAAGGCTTTCATAAATTTAACCACTTAGGATGCCGCTAACCGAGGGTTGAGATTTGTGTGTGATATTTGTTGTCATAAATGCATTAAAGTTCTGCAAAGCGACGCGCTGATCTGCTGGTCTGTCAAAGGGTCCCTGTTGGTGTGTTGGTGTGTTGGTGTTGTGAACGTGTCTCCACAGACCAATGTACCCTATGCAGGTGCAAAACCACACCTTTGACGAAGCTTGTTCACTAAATATTATCATTAAAGAGAGGTGATTTGATTACACTTGTTCCAGCCCGAAAAGGTAAAGCACTTGCCTTCAACAAGAAACAAGAACAGTTGTTCAGTTCACTCCCAGAGGTTAAAAGTTGTGAAGAGTTTATTTTTAACATATATCCTTGATATCTGAGGGATAAAGAAATGTTAAAACAGGTCTGGTTTTGTTATTACTGTAAAGATAAAATATATTGAAAAGAGCGTGTCCTTGATTTTTTTTCTTAAAAAAATCTGTTTTCCATTAGCTTATCTTGATCGCTGAAGTTAATCATTATTTTCTACCATATATGATTTAGATATTATGTCATTAATTCATGTACAATCCATCTGAATAATGATTGTGGTTTTCTGCCTTACAAATTCATCTACTTCACTGAGAAACCAAGAGAGTCAAATTCCATGCAACATCTGGTTTCCATTTTATGTAATTGCTATTTTCAGAGTTATAATCATGTGTTATTGTAAGGACCACAGTGTCAATCATGCTGCTAATGGGGAAAATTCAATGCCTAAATACCTGAGAGAACAAGAAGCTGACTTAAACAGGTGCATTTAGACACTTGGTTTTAAGTATAATTCTAGTCTACCAATTTAAATAAATCATATTAAGAAGAAACTATATTCTTTCCATACCTTCTGCTGAACCAAAGTTTAATACAAGCTTTCTACACTGTGAGGCTGGTTTTGCCCCCACCAGTTCAAAAACAGTAGGATTTGATTCCATGCAAGTTCCAGAACCATTAACCCAGTGCGGCTCTAAATCCAGTTTACTTAGCTGATGTCAGTACACAAAGTTAGCCCCCTTTTGCAGATATGAGTGGAGGGGAGAAACTTTCAGCTCCTTTTAAAGAATATCTGCCTTACTTATCACATCCATAAAAAGATGCAGAAAACAGACAGGCCTAGGAAAAAAATGACAATCCGTGTTTTCAGGTAAACTACTGTACCAAAAATGCGGTTTAAATATATTCTTATGTGCTTATTTAGAGTCTGATTATAAGTAAAGTAAAAAGTGCTCATCAACATTCAGAGCAGTTACAGCTCAAAGTACAGATCATGACAGAAAGAGCTCTCTGATCACTCTATCTTGTATTTATCTCTTCCTCTTTTTTATAATTTTGTTCATACAAATTTTAAGGTAGAGCTGACTGTTTCCTGCTTAAAAAGAAAGTAAGAAAAGAATACACATTTTTATAATATGCTTAATGTTTTTATTGTGGATAATAATGCATATATAGAAAAAATATATTTACATGTGTAGTATTTTTATATATTTTGAGGGCAAGACAGTATACTTGGAACAATTTGGGGGGTGTGCAAAAATACATTCATTTTTATTTCAGTACTCACTATATCAACCAGCAGGTACTCACTCACCCATTACCTTTAGGTAGCAACACTCACATAGAATACATAAAGTATTTCTAATCTCTGCATCTAATCTCTTTGAAAGCAAGGTAAGTAGAACAGTGGTAAGTCTTGCAATTCCAGCAGCAGAGGGCTTCTGTGAAAACTGTCCTTAGCAGGAGCAATAAAAGGTTTGGTTTTTGTTTTTTTTTAAGAGAAGGAAATTGCTCTCCTTTGTCTCAGTGAATATAGTTTTGAAAATACATTAGTTTAAATCAATTAGATGGAATCAAAAAAACCCCATTTTCTGCACTGTCTGCAGGACGATTGCTCCAAGGGAAAAGCCTGGAGGCATTTACACATGTGTACACTCTTGCCATTAATACCTTCTTGCCATTAATACCTTCTTGCCATTAAAACCTTCTGAATGCACTCATATTTCATCCCACCTCTCCTCGTCGTAACTTTCAGGTACACAGGGGTGTAAATACAGGACAGGAATGAGCTGTGTTTAAGAGAATTAAGACTGGGAACGACTTTGCTGACCTAGCCCCGAAAGCTAATCTCCGCTAGCTCCTCTGGTGAACGTTTGAAGCTCAGGCTGAAACGAGCTGCCAAGTTGGAAGCTGCATCTGTTATTGCCATGAGAGCCACAGCGGGCACACCCCAGCTCATCATCCCCGGGGCTTCGGCACTAAATGCTCTGCAGTCGCATCCCCACAAGTAGTTTTGCATGTACACACAACCTCAGCTCTGCAGGGTGTGGTTGGATCCTTTTCCAGGTTGGATAAGTGCCTTTGTGCACTGCGAGGGAAGAGCTGCCTTTACCCATCTGGTGATTTTATGGCCACGTTAATTGACCCAAAGTAAATTTCTGCATTTATTGGTATGCACACATCATTCAGCCACTATTACGAAGGATGCCTAAGGTGATTACAAAAAGACCATGACACTTGGGAAACCCTGAGCTGCCATGTCATCTGAATTGCAAGCAATAGCCCATTCCTATTTTTTTTTTCATTTTCCCCAGAAAACAGTGACTGAAGTGAGGGTTCATCAGTATAGCTTGCAGGGAATGCAAAAATATAAAAAGAAACAGAATTACTCCGGAACATGGTCGAACACACTGCAACATGTTATGGGGTATTTTCCCATCTAAGTTAATAACGTTATGTGGCAAATACAAATATGCAGTTATAAAAATAAAACACACTAGGGTAGTGATGGGTGCCTAGTCAGCACTGGGGACCCCCACAGTTTGCATAAGGGGTCTGTCAAGGGAGGGATTATGTTTTTTTCTCTTTTTCAAATCACTTTTCAGTTCAGGATTAAGAAACTCCTGGTTTTTTTAAAAGGGCATATCAAGCCTGAAGAAAGTCCTGAAGACTTCAAAGCTAACGCCCCTGATGGCAGAAGGTAAATCAAAAGGACTCCAGATTTATTATTTTTTTTTAATCTTATGATTTTGAGAGGATGCAGCTCATGATTTGTAATACACAAGGTCAGCAGAAATGCAGATACACTCTTCATTGCAAATGTCCGTGTAAAACACAAGACATACTACACTAGTGGTAGCTCCTTACTTCTTAGGGTCGACAGCAAAATTCCAGGGTCTAATTTCACAGCTATTATTGCATGACTAACTGTACTGCTGAATTTGTGGATATAAGTCTTGGCGTATTACATTATTAGTTCTGTTAACAACTATGTAAAACATTGCCTTAAAATAAGCAAATTAATAGCATTTTTCTCATATGCAAATAAATGTGTTTACTGAATTTTTTTTCCTTCATAAGGATTATATTCTCCAGTTAAAGCAGTAAACAAGGATAGTTATTTGTGCTTCCTGAATTTACTTACTGTTATCATGTAAATCAGCTTTACATTCCCAAGTCTGAAATTTCACCAACATGAAATTTGTCACCATTTATTAAAGGGAACAAAAAGCTGTACCCAGAGAAATATTCACACACAAATATAGCAGAGAAAAATTCCTGTGCAACTCATGAAGCAGAACACAATAAATCAGGCATTTTCCAACTCAGACATCGACACATGGAGAAACTGAATGTATTATAATTTTCACAGAAGTTCAAATAATTAGTTAATCCAACAAAAATAATTTTATCATTCTAGCAGTAAAATTTGTTGCAAGACACATGACAAATTATTCATATGTAATTGTTTTTACTACATTAGAGTCAACTAAATGTTGGACAATAAGCAGTAAGAGAATTTCTTATCTGTGTAAAATTCTTAGTTTGTGTTTTGAGCATGCAGTTGCTCCTTCTTAGTAATTGACAATGAAGAGTCTGCCTCTGTCTATTTATTGGGACTCATCACTGTGGTATTGCAGAAAGACCAGAGCAGAAGGCTAATTTTCATACATAAGTGTTCAAACAATAGAGTTCCAGAAAAACATTTTGCAGCTGCTTTCAGTAGGTGATAGTCAGATGCTCTGTTGATTTTAGACTTTCAGCTCAAGTGATACTCAGAGCACCCATACTTCGTGTTTGGTGCACTAGACAGTCAGGAGGAGAGAAGTTCACTTCTAATCACATCCTGCACCTTGGTCATGGCAATCCCAGACACAAATACAGGTTAGGTGGAGAATGGCTTGAGAACTGCCCTGAGGAGAAGGACTTGGGGATGCTCGTGGACTAGAAGTTCAACATGAGCAGGCAGTGCTCACTTGTAGCCCAGAAAGCCAACCACATCCTGGGCTGCATAAAAAAAAAGCGTGGCCAGCAGGTCAAGGGAGGTGATTCTGCTCCTCAACTCTGCTCTAGTGAGACTCCACCTGGGGTCCTGTGTCCAGCTCTGGAGGCCTCAACACAAGAAGGGCATGGACCTGTTGGAACAGGTCCAGCAGATGGCAACAAGGTTGATAAGAGAGCTGGAGTACCTCTGCTATGAGGACAGGCTGAGAGTTGAGGCTGTTCAGCCTGGAGAAGAGAAGGCTCCAGGGAGACCTTAGAGCAGCCTTCCACTACCCGAAGGGGGCTACAGGAAAGATGGGAAGGGACTCTGTATCAGGGAGTGTAATGATAGGACATGAAGTAATGGCCTCAAACTGGAAGAGGGTAGATTTAGATTAGATATCCAGAAGAAATTCTTTATTGTGAGGGTGGTGAGGCACTAGAACAGGTTGCCCAGGAAGCTGTGGTTGCCCCATCCCTGGAAGTGTTCAAGGCCGGGTTGGATGAGGCTTTGAGTAACTTGGTCTAGTGGGAGGTGTCCCTGCCCTTGGCAGGGGGTTGGAACTAGATGATCTTTAAGGTCTCTTCCAACCCAAACCATCCTATGATTCTGTTATTCTGTGACACCTAAGCTTGATGCCAAGCCAGATGACAATGTGAACACCCCAAGTAACCATGAGCTGTTGCAATAATTTACTTGATAGCTCCCTGCTTGGGCTGTAACAAAGGAGTACCTCTTATTTTCTTTTTTAACCTCTACTTGTCCTGCTATAAACTATATGCACTAAATGAACCATTAGTGAAAGGTATTAAAACACAACAACAAAGGAAAGATCTTGTGTGGTTAAATTAGCTGAGTAAATACATTTCTTGAAAATTTTGAGAGACATCTCCATATTCATCCTTCAGAAATTCAGAGTGAGACTCAGTTGTCTAAACATAAGTAAAACATAGGTACTTAGCACCATTTTAGATGGCCTAGGGTGTTCCACTACCTCCACAAGTCTCTCCAGATATGTATGGGTCCGTTGCACGTCCTATATTATAGGTAAAACAGCTTATGTGTCAAGTTTGGATATATCAGGGCTTTTCAAGTAGCAGCAGACATGTATGTTTAAGCAGCCGAATTCTGTCCATGAGATTCAGATTACACAGCAAGGGATATTATGTAGGCTGCTAAAACCCACTGTGAGGAGTAGCCAGTACAGTCAGAGAGACCCGTGCCTACATGACTATAGTGCTCATTTATGATTCTTGGTCTAACAGCTGAATCCCACCTCTCATCCCAGTTATAAAGGTTCACAGTGTGATTTACAGCCCTCCTCACCACTCTTATGATGCCTTAGAAGGATTTTCTTTTTTCCATTTGCACAAAGAAAGAGACATCATGGTAAATAAAATAAAATAATAAATGATCCAAGGGAAAAAACAGTCTAAATACCAGAGGCATGTTCCTAATGGTGAAGTCTACCAGTCAGCAGAACATTTTCCCAAGGGAACTCATGGTAGAATCGTTGATTACCTACTTAAAATGAGGCAAGGTATTCTTAAGAACAAATATTTCTGAGCGAATGATTCTGTATGTGCAGGGAAATCAGCATGATGACCTCTAAGTTCTAGTCCATAGACATTTTCTTTTAGTGTGCGATACCAGGTAATTAATGTACAGATTCAATGTAAAAATTAGCTGGCTTAGGAGGATTTAAAAAGTAAACATGTGGAACACAGTTTGAAATATTCATGTTTTCCTCTCATAGCAGGCCAATGTAAATATTATTCCACATGTTATCAAGTAATTCCAAAGCTAAACGTACTCACTCCAAAAATGGTCATGATCAAAATCTAACAAAGTCCTTTTAAAGGGCTCAGTGTATATAAATTAAAGGTAACCCAAAGAAAGACGATTCCCTTTCAGCTCCTGGGGAAAGAACTGAGGACCACTTGCTCTTGCAGATTCAGTAAACCAGGTCCACTGCTAGCCCAGTGTAAGCTCCCAACAATTGATGTGCAAGGCAAGGAACAACCTATCTATGCCTTTGCCCCTCCAGAAGACCTGATTCATGAGGCTCAAGCAGAACTTGGTGCATGTCTTCTATGCAGAGCACAGCAACCACAGTGGCTTTCATCCAGCAGGAGGAAGTAATTTACAAAATGATTAACGGCAGGATCATGTACTAAGCAGGTGGAAAATTTGAGCTTGGTATCATTTCAATTCAGCTTTAAGGGCTCTTGCTGTCCGCATGACTATTGCACTCCTAACTGTGCAGTGACTCAGCTCCCAGAAAAGAGGAATGCAGTGAGTTCCCTTCATCTACACAGTCAGCCTGCTTAATCACTGTTGATTGGGATAAGATTCTCAGAGACAGGCAACAGTGCCTTTTAATCCCTTCCACACTGAGAACAAATTTGCACTTCTGAGCAATTATTAAAAGTTCTCTCTGCTTCATATTGAAGAAGATGAAGTTGCCTAATCAGCATCCAGGATTTAGGAGCTGCAGTTTGAAAGAAAATGCTCACTCCAGGTCCCTGTACATGGTCTGTCCTATTGGTTAGTTTTAGACAGCTCCTACTTCGTTTTCAGGAGTAAGGAATGACTCATTGGAGGCCATTGCATCCCTACAGGCCATTGCATTTGGATTCCTCACCTATGTCCAGATAGACATTTGTAGATATTGCATTGCCAGAAATAGATGCCAAGAGAGAGAATTCTGAACCTGACCCAATGTGAATTAATAATGATAAGCTTGTCATAAACTAATCATAACATCACAAATGGGGCAAACAGTCTTTTAGTGATTTGATTTATGTTTGGCTATATCTACAGTTTTGATTTCAGTGAATTAATGTCTTCTTTAGAGGACATAATTAGAAAATATTCCCAAGACAGACAAAACTAAAGAGCTTTTATTGTCCCTATCTGCACCCTATCTGTGGGTGCTACTCTGTTTTAGTCAGCAGTTACATTCCCTTATCCCAGTGATGAATTTCTCCCAAAGTATTAACTATAATTACTTCCTGATAAGCAGATCCCATCTTTTAGACAGTTAAGCTTCTTTAATCAGTATATTCTTAAAAATATTCTCTCAGGTTTCCTTCACAGTCTATTTCTGGAACAACATTATTGGTAGCAAAAAATCTTTGCTACCAGTTACAATACTTTCATCAGTCCCATAAAAGGAAAAGAAGCTGCTTCAGCAGGAATCATTTATGGATGAAACTTTTGGATACACGCACAGCTTCTGCAGGATGCTGAAAACCCATCTCTTTTAGTCAATCCAAGATTCAGAAGTAGAGGAGTATGTGACTTTAGCATTGCCAACTCTCGTAATTTGCATCCTGCGTCTCATGACAGTTTGCTGTTTCTTTTCCACTAGGCTTCAGCTCCTGGGGTCATATGATTAAATAAGAATCTCAGCTTTCCTCCTATAAAATAAATAGATTCCAGTTTCTAGACCAGAACTGCAAGCTAGAAAGAATGAACCGAAAGAAATCAGGAGTTTCCGAGTTTTATTTAGTCGTGTGATTTTTTAGTCATTTTTTGACTGTTCATCGACCGGTAAAGTTTTGGAATGTCAATGGCTGACAGTCTTGGGCTCTCTCAGCTCACTGCAAAAGGGGAATGAAGGTTCTTACTTGGAGGGTTGCTTCATAGCATGACAAAATCCAGGGAGGATAATTGAAATGCTGGACCAGTTGTTAGATGTATATTATCTAAAGGCCACCTGCCTGGCAGATCAAGGCAACAAGTCCCTACAGAACTATTGAGGGTGCTGGTTTTTGCACTTCCTTGACTTCAGTATGGTTTTACTTAACACATACACCTGCATAATTGAAATCAATCCAAACATAAGTGATACTCATGAACAGAAAAAAAAATACAAAAAACAAAACAGAAAAAATTACAGAGTTAACAGGACCGGCACTAGACCAGTAAAAGTAGTTGATGAACCTTGCCAGCTGTTGAAAAACTGTCTGTGGGATCAGTCCCTTTGTTCTTCTCTAATAATAGTTTTGGTTTATGTTTCTTTTTCCCCCCCTTCTTTTCTTTTACTTTTACTGTTTTCATTTCGCTTTGATGTTGAAAACAGCCACAGCTGCAATACAAAAATTATTGTTCCTACTTTCATACACAAGTTCATGCACTCAAAGGCAACTTTCTTTATGCATACATATTACACGTGCAAATGCATACTCACATGTGTAAATATATACAAGCACCAACACACGCAAACTATACATTTTTTGTGAATGTATCTTGGTGTCAAATAACTACTAGTAAAAAGGAATTAAGTTTTGTCTAACAAAAAAAGAAAAATTATAAACTTGACGATACTTTTAACTACAAACTTCTAATAACAGTTAAGTTCTTCAACTTTGTGAAATTCTGCACATCCCCTCCAAATGTTTCATATCCCTATACAGATATTACTCATTTATTTTTTCATTTATTTAAATGTTTTATTTGCTGCAGATACACTGAGCATCCTAGACAACCTTTTAATTTACAGGGAGTCACAAGTATGACACCAGCCCAGATAAGCAGCAATGTAAATATTACAGAAACCATCCTTCCAAGACGCATGTACCAAATAACAGAACCTCTCCTGTACAGATTAGTCTAGTTCATTATATGTAGAGGAGATAAGATAGACCCTCCAGGGTGTTCTGCTCTAAACATATTGAGAACATGAGTTTGTAGAATAACTTCCAAGAGCCAGAACTCTTCTAAAAGTTACTCATCTCATTTTTTTAAGTTAGTCTCACAAACCTCCTATGATGTTAGTAGATATAATTATTCCTTTTTTGATGGGAGGAAAGAGAAGAACTGGGAAATGTAAATGGCTTATTCAAGGTGACACAGGAAGTCTGTGAAGAGCTGCATATTGAACCCAGGTCTTCCAACTCCCAGTTCACTCTTTATATCAATCACAAAACCTTCCTTCCTCCACTGGATATTTAAAAACAAAACCATTTATAACTTGACAAACAGTTTCTTTCTTCATGCATCAAATTGGGTGTCTGAAGTGGATTTATTCCTTTTGAATTTGACTCAATTTACTACGTAGTCCCAATTATCACAATATTTCTTAAATTACTAAAACGATAACTGATCCTAATTTCTGGAGTACAACTTAGGAAAAGTAGCAGAAAAATATACCACACCAGCGCAGGTCGCAGAACCACTTTCTCAGTTGGGTCAGGCACTAATCCAAGCAAATAAACTGAAGATCATTGATGCAACTTCTTCGATAGCATTGTAATATAGCTATATGAGAGAGTGGGAGCAGGGGTCAAGATATTTTAGTTCTGTTTCTAATTATCATCATCATTATTATTATACATCATTAAAATTCTAGTTCAGAATTTCATAGCATTTTGTACTTCCCAACTAATATAAAAAATACAGGTCCTACTTTCCATGGTTTACATTTGAAGAGATGAGATTATAATCTACCACAGACATGTTGAGTATTCTTTGGTAAATCATATCTATTTTCTAACTCATTTTTCTTCATTGTAAATGGATTATAATATCTTCTACCTCCCTGGCAGCTCAGTTGCAAGGCCTATATAACAGGATGGGGAGGTGATTTTGTCTGTGTAATTTATGATAGAGTCATGGGGGCCATTTGCAAGATGAGACACCACCGGACTGAACTCCAAAACTAGAGTTAAATCTCTAACAAAATATCTCCCGTCACAAAAATGTGACCAGCACTGAAATAGACATATCTGTGCCTGTATTGAAGTTTACGTGTATAAATATGCAGATAAAAATTCAGAAAGAAGAGTAGTAACTGTGTCAAAATGCATACATGCATGCACATACATATGTGTTGAAAATACTGCTGTCCCTTGGAAATGTCCCAAGAACAGCTTCAAGTGCTAGAAATTGTTACCATTAGTTCACCTTACCAGGAAGATAAAAAGAAATTGTTCCAAGTGTATGAATAAAGAAATATACTTTACGGAGGTGACAGGAATACAGCTAGCAGCAGCAACATCTTATCTGAAGTTTTTTAGCTATTTCAGTATTTCTTTTCTAAATTACTCCCAGTTCTTTTTACAGTGCCAGCAGCCAGAGTGAACTCTCCTTTCTTTCATCCTGTCTGCTTCCTCTGGACACTTCCCATCCCTGCTAAAAACATTCCGCAATGTTCAGTGGTGCGGTAGATCTACAACAGGAAACAGCTGGTATTGACAGCTGGCAGGCACAGGGCAACGATGGGGCTTGCGTCCTAGCCCTGAAGCTCCTATGACCCAGCACGTTCTGAGGCTTCAGGTCATTACATGGTGAACTCCACCTAGGAACAGTAGCACGCCCATCAGGGGAGGCAGCGCCCTGCTGAGAAACAATGCTGGCCTCTGACAGGTGGTAGGGACCTCGTGGTGAAAGGAGAAAAATAGGATATGATTTTGAGCCAGCGCTCTCTATCACAACTGTGGGTGGCTGGTGATAAGGTTTATCAGTGCACTCTGCAGACACTGTGCTCATAATTTGTTATACAGCAGGAAGCAATTGTTATGATTTTGAGGGGGAGATGGAGCCCCTTTTTAGCTCAAGCCATCGCCGGCTCAACAATTACAGCTCCAGCTTCCTCTTGAATTTCAGTTTTCCGGGGAAAAAACCCTAAAGATCTCATATTGTCTACCACTCTTCCTGCCCCAGGGAAGAGGATCTAATGGGGGAAAGTCAGCTGTTCTCCTTCTTCACTGAGGGCTTAGCATTGTTTACAGGAGGGAGGAGAACACAGGAAAAACACAACTTCTCAGGGAGAAAATTCTTCATCCCTATAGACTTCTGGTTCTTGAGTGTCCCTCTACTAGCCCTCCTCCTGTTAAACAGGAAAAGTAATGGAGGAATCCTAAAATGTACACCCTTATTTTGAATGGAGATATGGGTGTGGCAGGGGAAGATGTCTATTTTCAGGATCTCCAAGGTGGTAAAAAATGTTACTGGGAAAACAGAGGAAGAACTAAGGATATAAGTCTTTAGAGGAGAAAAGGGGCTGTGTGGAATAAAGAGACAAATGGGTGGTGACAGAACTGATGAGAGTACAAATGGTAGGAGAGCCCTAGGAACGGAATACACGATCATCTTATTCTATGTATCTGTGGAAGCCGGGACTGTAGTGTGACCCTCTAGGCGATCAGGTGCTTTGGGGCTGAAAAGAGATGGGAAGAATTCCTAGGCTTAAAGACAGAACAAACAATTCAAGGTAGCCATTTATAGATAAATCAGATGAAATTTAGTCATACTTTGGGAATTAATCCCTTAGTTTTGCAAATCAGGCTTGTGATTTTTGATCCTCTGGAATTGTCAACACTGTATGCAGTGCATAACCACAAATGTGATACAGCTTTTTGTGTGGGCACAAGGAAGAACAATAAAGTGTCTCCTGGAGCATTTACAACACTTATAAAATGACTTTATTTTCCTCTCCCAGAAACCAGGTTCATGAAGAGGGGTGACCAATCAACAACCATTTGCAGGGAAAGCCCACCGTAAGATTGAGCAGTAAAGTTTAGAGATTTTCAGTTCTTGGCAATCAAATTAAATTTACTTGTGCTGTTTATTTTGCTTGTTCTGTTTTCTCTTTAGGCTGGGGTATATAGCTCCACTATATAAGACTGAGGTCTAAGATGAAGACATACTCATATAGCTTTTCTGTGCTACCTAACGTCATGCACCGATGTCCTCCCACACTGTGTGGTTCTCCTACACATAAGTTGGCCATTCTGCTGTCTACACTATGCGCGGGGATGTAGGTTGGTACTCACTTATGACCTAGGATTAAAGCAGGTAATTGTTGAAGGGGACCTTTGTAGAAAGGCAAAAAGTATCTTCATTTTTGTTCTATCTTTTATGCCGCTAATAGTCTTGTAAATAGGCTGCACTGCAGCCTGTTCAATTACAAAACTGAGCTTCTTTTGTTGGAGTAGAATTAAGCAAATTATTTGATAATGTTTTAATTAAAGTTACATTACTCTTCTGACTTTCAAATGCTGCCTGAGTACTAAAACTTATTGTGTGGCTTTTATTTTATGTTGCTCCATTCTAGTCCTGACCCTTTTAGCTTTGGACCTACTGTCTGTCACTCTGCCATCCTAGTAAGTCAATCAAGCTACAGGCACTATCATAGGGAACGCTTTATTTCAGAACAGGTGAAGCAAGGGGCAGTGCTTGAAGAAACATGATCTATCAGATTCCTATGAGGATCAAAATTTAATAATTTCAGTTGAAATAGGATGTATGAAGATTTTATTATTATAGCTAGGCTTGATCCCAAATCCATGGTCACTGTGGAGCAAATATGGCAACTCCATGCCAGAATGATTTTGAATGGTTTGTGCTTCAATGTCTTTTTCACACTCTTTTCCATTCAACAGTACCCTGTGCTGGATGGAAGGAAAAGGAGTGAGATCTGTGAGATCACTACCTCTGGAGTATACACCAGTGTATACCCTCAGCTAGTATGCAATCCATGTCTACAAAATTATCTTGTCAAGGTCAGTCCTCTGAGTTTTTCCACAAATGCTGCAATGAAGTACTTCTCTGAGGCAATATTTGGGGCTTTTGCGCTACAGCTTCCATAAAGAAGCAGTTCAAACAGGTGAGTAGAAGAGTAACACAGTAAAAAAAAATCCTAAAAGGTTTACCAACTAGCCAGAAGGCACTGGGTGGCGATTTGCTCTGAACCATTGGCTAATATCACCAAGTGACCTTTCACTAGTTGTTTGACCTCTTTGTGCCTCAGCGAGTTCAGCTGGAAATAAAAGCAAGACTTCACTGGAAACCAGACATTGAGTGTAAACTGTGGTTTCCTAGATAAATAAATTACAAAAGAAAGTTTTATAGGAGTCACACGGCCAGTGTCTAGCACTTTGAACAGACAATGGGTAACAAAAACCGTATGTGGGAATGCTGTGTGGCAACGCTGCTGTACTACAGATTCCCCATCCAAATTTGCAAGTGATCTGAACAGGCTCTTATTTCTGAGCCTTTGAAATGACAGCCAGCCAAGACAGGATGCCCTTGGGGCAGTACCCTATCACAGCAGCATTGCTACCAGTTGCACTAAGATATTGCACAGTTAAGTAAAACTTGATGGCAGAAGTGGGGAAAATATCTCTCTTCATACTGTAAACAAGCATGAACCTAATCACCTTCACTTTTCTTCATATAGCACTAGTTCTCACTGATAAGCATTTCCTCAAATGAAGTATCCCACTGAACTCAGTGGGATTTTCCTCAGCATTGTGTGATATGGCAAACTAAAGGATGGCTTCACGTTGGCCAGGGACTGAGATTTTGAGCTTTTTTTTTTCCCAAGTTTCGTCATGTAAGTAATCATTTAAGCTTGGTTGAATGGAAAGCATTGCCCAAGCAGTTGGAAGGCTGACTCCTACAGGTCCCAGCTGAGCAACTTACAGATCTGAACTACAGCCAATTCTTTTTAACTTTTATATCAGTGGACTTTCTAGAAGCCTATCATCTCTGATGAGATCTGTTTTAGCACTCAGTCTCACATCACTAGCTACCATAAGGACATTCCCAATTTTGATATGGTTAGTCATGTTTTGTAACTAACCAAAACTGGCATTTGTAGCTGAATACTTCAAAATAACTTGTGTGCATTTTTTCAAACTCAGAAAGCTTGTGGTGAATGTTGCGATGGAAGAGTGCTGCACTCAGGCTGTTTTGATTTCATTTCTAACAGGAGAGCGATAGCACATAAAACTGGCTGCCAAAAATGAGACTTATAGCAATCTAGTAGGATTTCATAGCTAAGTATTCTGGTTCTACCTGGGAATTCTGCACTCTTTCTTTTCAGGACTCTACCCCTGATGTCTACTACAAATTAGCAACATACTGGACTCCACTCTGAGCCCAGTTGCTTCACGATTGATTGATCTGAAACACCAAGAGAAGTTCTTGCATCACATGCCTGTCTGGTCAAGTGCCATCTCACAGTCACCATGAAGACACTCCCGTCAGAATAGTGGCACATGGTGAGAAGACACTTCCATCAGAATAGTGGCACATGCTGATAGCTCACCTGACCTCCCACTGTACCACGGTCACTTTCACCCCCTGTAATTTACACCAAATCCTGCCAACCTCTTATTTTATCTTTCTCACACCAGGACGTTTCAGTGGGATCTCCCTGGCAGAAAGAATGTGACTGTCAGCTGCGGCGAGCCACTTTCTCGTTGGGAATCTCATTGTTTGGCAACCAGTATTTAATTGCTTCAGAATTGTACTGAATTGTTTCCACTCTGGTCAAAGCTAGAGAGAGTTGCCAGCAGACACAGATGGGGTTGTCAAGAAAATGTGAAGTGCTGATATGGCCACGTGCAGAGGATGACGCACAGTAGAGGGCTATCCTCTGTAGATCAGCTGAGTCTAGGCTGACAGTTCTGCCACCAAGAACGCTGTGACTTGGCTTGTGCAAACACTAGTAATATTTATGTGACCTACATGATTAAGAATCAGACAAAAGACCTCTAGACCATTATTCTTTGAGTGCAGTCTACATGTCACTAATTCAAAGGGGTTTTAACTGTTAAATCAGCTAATACAAGGGCAATGCATAACAAAGCTTATTCTTACTTCTGAATGAAAGTAGATTTTTATGTTATACAGTCAATATAATGGACTTTTAAGGAAAACCTTGTCAGTGACTTACATAAGCGGAGATCAACAAGATGTTGGAATAACACCAGAAGAAATTGTGTTCAAGTTTGTCAGGAGCTCGTCAGAAGGAGATAGTGCAGTATAGGTAGCACCCTCTGTGGTCTGCTGCTATAATCCCACCTTGCTTCCTTCCCTCTTACACTCACCTCAACTCATTTGCTGTCTGGAGAGCAGACAGCACAGTTGCTTCTTGCTGTGAGTGGTCCTTACCCTGCCCGCACATGTGGCTGAGGAAAAAGCAGTTTCTTTATATACACACACTTCTTGCCCTAATTGCTTTCAAAAGAGATGATCACAGTGCAGCTCTCAGAGCGTGTGTGAGTGAGTTGCATTCCAGATTGCTGGCTATCTATTGTTTTCCTCCTTGCTGTGTGAAAAGAGCAATTCTGTGTATAAAAAGCCTGTTGGGAGAAACGTGTTTTTTTTCCCCAACAGTGAGCAGATGGCCCACAGATTTTGTGCATCATTTGTAAATTATTTCAAAGTCTATTTATCTATTCCAAAGAGATTACTGGAATCTACATCTGCATTTTCATGTAATTGTTTCCATGTCACATGAATGAGGCATAAGAGGGTTACAAAGGAAAGATGATCACCTATAACATAACTGGCTGACATCTGCAAGGATTTGGGGAACCTATCTACTAAACTCTTCCTTACTACACCTCTTTCCTTAGTCCCTCTTATTTTTTAATAAATTTTTCAGGGGAGAGCTAGAAATCAGTGTTACTGGAAAATCTTCATGATAAATCAATAACTCACATAAATTAAGACAGCAGGGACCTCAAAAGATGGTCTATTCCAGTCACTGGAGGCTAAGCAAGATCAGTTCTTCCCAAAACAACCCTTTGTTTGATTATCTTGTTCTAGAAAACCTCAAAAGAAAATGTGGAAATTTTACCAGCTATCAAAAGGGAAAAAAGAAGGAAGAACAGTGAAGTATTATGAACTCTCAGAGGTTAAATCTCAGATGCAAATCAAGACTTTTCTAGGATTTAAAAGAACCCAAACCTCCTATATTATCACAACCATGGTAATTGTAATGACAACGAAAATCTGGCTCTTTCTTCAGTGCAGACCAGGCTACTTGTCAATGTGTGGAGACATTTTTCAGTTCTTGAGATGAGGGATCGAGAGACAGGATCTTTTCGGAGGTAACTTCAGAGATAGGCCGCAGGCAGCTGAATAAGTGGATGCAGAAAAATTATGGACATCCATACAGTATCAGCCTCGAATAAGCCAATGCCACAAGTCTGCTTTGAAGAAAGTATAAGGACCAAGCTCTGGTTCTGTGACTATAAGATAGATACATATGGGGCTGAGTTCAACAGATTTTCTAAGGAAAGACTGGAATGAAGAGAGGATGGAGACCTGCTGGGTAGATCAGGTCAAGAGAGCTCTTTCAGGAAGTTGTCTAACTTAAATGAATTTTTCAGCCATACTGAAGTGCAAACCATAAAGATCTCAGCTCAATCAGTTTGTTATAGATTGAAAGGTTACCGAATAATTCGGTACAGGATCTCATGAATGGAAAAGATGTGTTGTGAGGGAGGAAGAAGGGAGGTACTTTCCATCTTGTTGATGAAGTCATGATGCAATTTGATAGGGGGAAGATGGTGTCAGATTTGTGTGAGTTAAAGAAACTAAACTTCAAACAATAGGATTGCTTAATCCTGCGTGTTAAAGGATGTACTAACCAAAATGATTGTTTAGATATGCCATAATACTTGGGAGAAACCATTTGACCAATTTTGGAAAAGTACTGAGATCCTCAATAATACTTGATAAATCTACTTAGTGGTTTACTTCTAAAAGTTAGTTTTATATTAGTATATCAGTAAATCAGAGCAAAGATTTAAGAGAAGTTTTCTGAAGCACAAAAAGAGGTAAGGAGTTTACACAAAGATTGGTTGTTATGAATGGGGAGATGGATCTAGTTATCTCGGTCACACCTTTCCAAAATGATGCTTGTTAAATCCAAACCTTAATACTCACATTAGTTCTGTGTATTCCAGTATTACCCAAAATCTGCTGTCATCCATTACAGACAGGAATTCCTGTCTTGAGAACACAGCCATAGTTAAGAATAGATATCATAGACTGCTTATTAAGGGATACATAAGGGTGTTCTGTTGAGGATTTCACTTGAATGACAGGAAGGATACTGTAGTCTCAATATAATCCAAGACACTGGAAAGACAGAGTCTTAAAAAGCTAACACAAGATACAAAGGGCTCCTCATTATTAAAGAATCAGAAAAGCAGTGAGGTAAACCTACACCAACAAATTTTGGTAGTTTCTTGGGTTTTCCTGGGCTCTGAGTACTAGGAGTGTGGACAGCAAGGGAGGAGAGAACCGCAGAGAAATTAAGGGGATGCTCTTCCCCTTCTCCTAGTAGAAAAGTAGAAACAGTGAGTTACACAGGCTGAGATCTGTGTCTTTCAGTCCTCTGTAAAGTTTAAGGAACTGTAAAAAGAGTTGCTAGTATTTTCAGAATCTTTCCTCTCTCTTTCCATAAGGAGGCTGCAACTTCACTGGATCCACACAGGAACAGGTAAAGCATCTTTACCTCTTAGTGCCCTTAATTCTCATGTTACCTCTCCTGAGGGATGAAGTACTTCAGTGTAAACTAACTCTCTGCACTCAATATCTGACTATCAGAGAGCAAGGAAACAAACCTTGGTATACCTCAGCTTAGAAGAGCCAATGTTCTCTTCTGTACTGAAAGCTCTGTTAAATCCCTCTGAAATTGTACTGTGCAAAGGTAAAGTCTGTTTCAAATTCATTTTGGACATTTGCTCTTAATTTGAGTATTTTTTTTGGTGTTTAAGAGTGTTCTTGAGACTAGATTTCGGTGCACATTAGATTTCCTTGTTATGTGTTTACGCAAACAAAGAGCATGGGTCAGGGTTAAGATGAAAAAAGAGAAAATAAAAAAGAGCTAAGAGGGGGCTTATCTTGCAGAGAGAAAATGTATTATTCACAATGTAATAATAATACATATTAAACGTATTTGTCCATCTTTGCATCTGTGCATGTGTTTATTATTACAAGAATCACACAGAAATCATAAATATTTGTAGTGATATATGTTTAGCAGGTAGTTTGCAAACACAGCATCTTTCCCTCTTGGGCATGTGTTCTCCTTTGCACAGAGAGGCCCAGATCCCTGACCAAGGCTGTTACACTCTGCTGTCATACAGATGAATCACTCTGGTCTGTCACCAACTCAGAGGCCAGAGGCTCTGGAATGTCCTGAAATTGTCCAAATGGAATTTGTTTAGGCTGTTTTAGTTGAAGAAATGTTTATGAATGTTAAGCATTCAGACCTCTAAAGCTACTGAACCAATCTATTTAAAACTTGGCTTGAACTTGAACACTCAATGGGACATACATAAGTCAGGCTATAAGTACAAATTTTATTGTCATAGCAGCTGTGAAGAGCATATTGTTTCATACTTATAACTAAAGAAAAACATTTATGACCAAACATCCCCAAAACATTTGCTTATGGGTTTGGGCCAAAGCTGAACATTTAATTTTAGTAAGAATGAATTTGTTGGAAATAACAGGGAACAAAGGATTCTCTACCTGAATGAGAACAGACAAGAAAGTAAGACTGGACAACATGTACATAAAAACTCCTAGACCAAAAATTTAACATTGACAGAGACATTATAAAGTACTACAAGAAACTCTCTTGCACTTTCTGGACAATCTAATGGATGGTCTATTATGGTTTGGGTTTTTTTTTTTTCCTTTCCAACTTCAGTGGTCTTTTCTTATAGATCTCTTGTAAGAGCCCGTGTTTCTGCAGAAAGTCCTTGGGTTTATGTCCATGGCTACTTCGATACAGTACCCTACAGTCAGCAACATGTGTTCACTTGATTATGAATTTATAAAACCATGATTTCACCTGAAGATGGTCTCTCCCAAAAGAATGAAGTCATTATTTCATCACTCATATGCACTTTTCCCTTTATTATTGCAATATTATGAAGCACATCTAACAAATGGGCTCAAGATACACATATCTTAAGGAAAGCATGTTCTGGGCAGAGACAGGAGCAAAGGGGATGCCCGTGGGAGCCCAGGACGGGGCTTTGGCATGGGAGGGAAAACGATGCACTCCCACCTAGTGGCAAAATACACTTCAGGGAAAACATGATGAAATTTGACCCCCTTGGGAATCTAATTGAAGAAGTAGAGTATAGGGTCAGGCAGGATTTTCACTGTGCATTTTGAAAATCCTTATTTTTACATTTTTAAGTATCCTGTCATGGTATAAATGTTTAGGGTTTAGAAATGCTAATTACACTGCAATTCAATAACAGCTAGGCATGGAATAGTATTGCGGTTGGGCCCTACTGGCCACTGAAATGAAAAAAGTGGACAAGATATTTGTGCAGTTTTTTTGCAATATTTCTTCCTCTCCTGCTTCTCAGCAAAATCCCAAATGCACTTTCAAAACACACAATGTGCCTACATTCTCTTCTTCAGACATTTTATATCACAATTTCCTTGACTATAAACTGTTTATATTAGTATTACATGACACCAAGCCTTTCCGATGAGTCCTGCACAGGGATCAGAGGGTTGTTATGACACCCCATGAACAGACCCAGGACACTGATAATGGTTAAATCACATCCGCAGTTATACCTTTCAGAGGAATATTCTGTTTTGATCTTTCCCCATTAATCAAGGAAAGCTCCCACTGATCAGCATCTGAACACAAAACAGTAGATTGATTCTTTCCTTTGCAGAAAGGTCTAAGTTTTAAAAGCAGTATTACAAGACTGGACAACATCCGGTACAAGTTCTTGCTGAGATTTTAAAATTCTCTTCACCTTTGGTTTTGCACACACATGAAGAGGAAATAATGTTTATTAAATACTTGCGGTTAGAACCAGTGAAGAAAAATGTGGGGCTTTTCTTGCTGCATATTTAGGTCCAGATCTTATGCTTATAACTATAAACTGACTTGTACTCTTACCAGTGAACTGTTCAGTACTCATACTTCTTAGAACTAATGAATGCTTTATTTCAGGTCCTGTCTGGAATGAAAACTATCAAATGTTTGATGCATATATAGCTTCCTTTACATCATTAACAGGAATGCTGAGGCCTAATCTAATTTTAGAAGCTGTCATTAGGCAAATTCCAAAGCATTTTTTATACTGTGCGGTGTATTGTGCTGCCTTTCCCCAAACTGAATGAATACACCTTCGAGCAAACTTGTGGCTTCTTCTTTTCTATATGAAGTTATTTTCTTCTGAAGATCTTGTTAACTGGAAGCACTAACATAGCTGAGTAAATAACAAAATTTTAACCCTTTAGGGAGAGCACATGCTACATAATTTTTCCAGAAATCCCAAATTTTTTGGAGGAATTCACCAGAATGAGGGTGGGAGGACTGACAATGGGACTGTCAGCCAACCTCCTACTGAACACACCTATAAGCAGCAATGAAATTTAAATACAGCATCAAGTATATTTAAGCATTGGTTAATTTTAAATAAACATACACATGCACATCTCGCCTTACTGAAGGCAGCTATGAAAAAAAAACCTCCAAGAAAGAAGAACCAACCCTACATTAATCCATTAGTCTCACTTCTGTGCTTGGATTCATCACTTTCATTACGTGTATCAACCATGAATCCTCAAGGCCAACTCCCTGCCTGTTTCAGCAAGTACCATCTACCAAAAAAGGAAATTAGTAACAGTTTGTCCTTTTTCATGGCCTTGACACGTTCTGATGCGCATTTACCCTTGCACACAGTACTGTTGAAGTCCCAGTGACGTAACTGTGTAATGTAGTCTCAAGTTAGATGAATAAGTGGTGCCAGAGTGAAAATCCATAACGAGAATGGCCATGAATGCTTTAAAGAGCTTTCAAAAAAAATATGTATCTACATTACTTCATCTAATCGTTTACTGCAAAAAAGCACACACTTGTGCTTTTCTTGTATGTTCACAAAGACATTTTCAGGCATTTTCTCGGCATTTTCTGGACTCTCAGATACTGCAGCCACATGACCATTAGTACTGGGTAATTTGACTTCTTGGATTCACTGCTGAGATAAAAATAGAACATGTGGCTGATACATAAGAAAGCAGATACTTTAGCAAATTTGTGTTATTTTAGAGTGTCAGGAATACTTACTGCAGTATAATTTATGTGGGGAAGGATGAAATTAAGCAACAAAGTCAAAACTTTACTCGCATCCCAATTTTTGCTAGAGGCCTTTCCGTATTTTTTTGCACAATTAATATTTGGTAAAGGAAGAAACTGGTAGCCCATTAGAAGCTTAAGCACTAAGTGACACTATTTTTCAGGCCAGGAACAAAGCAATCAATTACTAGCAAACAGCAGCAACAACAGCTGGTAGGGAACATAGTATAGGAGTAGTGCTGAACAAGCCTAGGGTAAATGAAACGTGTCTTTGATAGAAATCGTATGTCAAGCCTTCACTGATGAAGCTGCAATATTTCCCATGGTTCATACTAATGAAAAACAGTCCTTGTGTCTTCCGGGAAAAGTTACTCCTTTTCAGCAAAATATTTTTGTTTTAATTTTGTTATTTCTATGGATGTTTTCTGGAAGAGAAAAAAATCACTGTTAATTATCTTCAACAGTTTCCTATTTATAGCTAAAATCATTTCTCCATCATGCAGAAAGTATGTTCAATTACTGTTTAACAAAAAATACCAGAAAGTAATGATATTTGTCGTCCAGTTCAGGTACTTAAAAAATTACTTGTATAAGAGCTGCTTTAGTACTGCCTAAAATCAACATCCTTTTCTTTACGTACCTATTACATTCCTTTTATTTTGGTTCCCAAATACAAGGGTTGGGGTCCTACATATCCATTTTGAAAAATTTGACTTGAGTTTACAGTTCAGCCATAACTGTCAATTTGACAAACTGCCTTAGTTCATGACAAGTTCAAACAAACCACAATTGTTCTTTCTCAGTTTAATCAGCAGACAATATAAATAGCATGGCCTACAAATTGGGTAACATTTAGGAATAAGTCATCCCCGGCTCTTGAAATAGCCAGTGGTGAGAGAGAGGGGGAAACCTCCAGCTTTCCACAGGCGCCTGGTTTTTCCGTGGAGGAAGCACGTGCCATCTTCAGGTGTGTAAGACTACATGATATGAACCCAGGCTGAAAGGGATCGTGTCGTGCATTAGCTGTAAAAGGTGCTTGAGGCAACTCTGATCTTGGATTAAGTGGCCCAGGCAGCCAGTGCAACTCACCTTCTGATCATGGATGTGCCTTTTCTAGATTAAAAGTTCCTCTTTTTTGGAAAGCTGAAACCTTTTTACAAGTGGGTTAGGTTGTGTGGTTTACTTTCTGCTACAAGAGGTACTTTATGTACTAAAGCTCAAAGTATAATACTACCTCACAACTTTTAGGTAGTAGAGCCAGCAGAGTAAATGATGGGTCAAACAAAACTATGAAATTCAGTGACATCTTTAAAGGATTAGGCTGGAATCTTGCCTAGCTCCCTAAAGCACCAGAATGATAGCACATGATACAATTCATGTTGAAAGATGTCAGGATAACACTGTGGATCAGAAAACAAAGGAACCAAGAGTCTGTCACCTCTCGATGACCAGCTCTAAGTTGGGTCATGCCAGTAGAATTGATCGAAGGTCCTCAAAATCACCTACCTCCAGAAGGCATTTATCAACCTCTATGAAATTAGTAGGGATTCTTCATCCAGCTGAAAGCAGAATGCAAATCTCCAAAAGAGAGTGTCTCAAAAATGTCATTAAAAAAGCACAAGCTGCAACTCTTTTGTTTGGGCTGAGTTCTGTTCTGTTCCCACAAAAGTAATTAAAAAATGTCTTTCCAAAAAATACAGCAACAACTCGCATATCCCCAGTGATGTTCCTAAACATCATTAGTTGATGGGCTGCAATTCAGTAAATGACAGCTCCCTTCAGAGTTTGGATTATACTTAATTTTAAACATTTCTATTCTTATTCGAAGAGCCATCACATGATGTCACTGCCAGGTGGAATTAAGATGGTTTGGGTGAACCTACACACCATATAGTTTACATTTCTTTTTAAGTACAGCCTTTGAGCTACTCTTATATGAAGTTTCAGGAGTACTTACAGTCACTTTAATTAATACTTCCCTGATGTTATTGACAGGAATCTCAACTGCCATTCTGACTTTGGACATCAGAATAAATAAAGCTCGTTTCATAAAGAATACACCACAGATGAACAAAAGGATGAAGCAGCTGCCCCAGAAGAGAAAAGGAAGTATTTTTTAGGCCTCTACCTCTATTAGCTAGAACTTGTCATAAGCACTAATTTAATGTAAATGTAAGTACTTTTATAAAGACAAATTAGAAAAGCTTTCTGTATGCTACCATGAAAATAAGCAGATGTCACCAACTCCTTGTCATCTGCTGAGTAGCCCATGGCTAAAAGGCAACCAGGTGGAATGTGCAATACATTTTACCGAACTGTGCGCATGTTAAGAGATTTGTCATTGTTCTACTAATGCAAAAAAAATAAAAGGATATTCATAAATCCATAGCAATGAGCTAACATTTCAGCCCCACAGATACGGTTCCCTGACGTAAAGATGCATGGGTTGCAGCAAGCGTTACATCCCCAGAAGTGTTATGAAGCTCAGATCTGCCTGTACTCTTTTTCATATTGGAAATCTGTGATCCTGGTGTGAGCACCTCCTGTAGCAGGAGAGGGAGCGGGGCTCCGAATGGCAGCCAGCAGGAGGCTTGGAGACTTTTGCACCTTTAATGACTTGCAAATCAAAAGCATGAAAGCCAAACTGCATTTCTCAAACTGTTTTCCCATTCAGGCTTGGTAGTCTGCATCATTTTCTCCTATAGCATTCCTCTTATTCTCAATACTAGAGTGTCAGCCTTTTCGGTGCATTTTTTAACGTGGAGAGAAGGGGGTAGGGTGGGAGAAGGGATCTGTCCAATGATCTCAAAGCATATGTTTTTGATTCTAATAAGATTATGGATACCAAAGGAATAAAAATGGAAATCACTACTGCCAAGATATGAAAGAAAGTTTGCATAGTAAAATAATTTAAACCCTAACATTTGGACCCAATAAGGCTAACAGAACGTTTATTCCATATTTTTGGAAAGTATGCTTTTTCTGCACATTAAGTGGTACCAATAAAAAATAATGATTCTCACTCAGTTTATTTCTATAAATTATATTGTTTTATAGTTTTCCAGGGCACGGTTATGTGTCAGATTCTATGGCAAACACCTGGGTGTAAAATGCAATAAGCTTGTTACTTCCAGTGGGGGTTGAGGGGAGGAGAGCAACAACCCTCTGTTCTCCCCAAAATGTACCTATATCCAAGAAAACCGGATTGCAGCTCATCTGAAAATGGCTAAATTCTTAGGAGATAATTCTTCTGGCTAAATAATTAGGAGTTATCATCTGCATCCCCTGTCAACTTGTTAGTGATATAAAACCGAACAGTTCCTTCAGGGACTTGGAATCAGCCACAGCAACAGCTTAAGACATGAACATGAGTTTGGTGGTCTTTGCCCAGTGCCTAATGGGTGACTGCTCGTATCATGGTTTTGCCTTTTAATTTAGCACAGGCCAACACACAACACAGTACATTTATGTGGATTTTTAAGAAGTTATGAATGCTACAAAAATTTCATAACTTTCAAAACTTACGATGTTACAAAGACTAGCACTCAGAGATTATGGATAGATTACAGCTAGGAATGCCCTTATAGCATCAATTTGGCCCCTTTTATGTATGCACTATAATTACATCTGGTTGGAAATGTTCCATCAAAACTTCTTTTTTTTCTTTGGTGAAAAACAGTTTTCTGTGGGAAAATGCTACTTTTTCCAAAAATGCTTCAATTTTCCATAGGGAAAATGTAAGCAAAATACATTCTTTTGGATCACATCAACTGGATTCTAAATATTTCAGCCTGTCAAGCTGAATAAAAGCACTTCCTTTCAGGTCAGCGTGATATTAATATATATATACCAGAACTGCTGCGGTGCATCACAGAACTTGGAGCTTAGACCAGCTCCTCTGCTGCAGGACACACATAGTGCTGTCCCCCTTTTGCTGTCGTCCTCACCGTCCTGCGAGCAGCAACACACCGTAAAAGCAAATGGAATCACCTGAAACTGAAACAATAATCAGTCATGGTATCTAAGCAGCATGGTTAAAATCGCTTGATGAGAGAAAGCAAAGTTTTCTGGAAGACAGTTTATGCTCTCCAAAAAGAGCTTATTAAGATAGGTAACACTTGAAAGGGAATTAATCTCTGCCATCCTTCTCCATTGATTAATGAAGGACCACAGATGCCTACCTTAGACTAGACACTACCTGTGATGAAGGTTGTGAGATGCTCCTACCCTTTGCGTTGACATCCTTCCCAGTTTGCTCTGTCTGTTCTGTTTCTTGAGGAAATGTGTGTCCACGTGCAGTCTCAAAGTTGAAATGTAGGGGCAAATCATTGTGCATGTGCCCAGAGGATTTCATTGGAGCTTCACGTTGGTAAAGACTTCTCCATAGGCCTGGAAGAGTGAGTATCAAAATTAAACAATCACATAACTTAGCAAAAGAGCAACAATTTATCTGCAAAATAAAATGCACTGTTATAGGAAAATTGACATAATTTTGGTACACGAAGACACCTCCTGTCAAAAAAAGTAATCCCTTGCAAGTTAGCAACTGCTTAACTAAAGGCAATAATACGTGTCATAACACTTGTATTTAGAGAAATATTTATTACTGCACTGTGCTTGTTGCAGAGGTGTCCAAAGAGCAATCAAGAACAATGCCTCTACATGGTAATCACTGCTCACACTCCATGGAGCGGGTATCCTTTTTCTTGCAGGACTTAGTCTGACCTGGCAAGACAGAAGGAAAATATGAGAATCACAGAATCATAGAATGGTAGGGGTTGGAAGGGCCCTCTGGAGATCATCTAATCCANAGGTGACACAACACTACTGGCCCTTGATGGAATCTAGTGCCATGTTAGAGCCATGTGTGAGAGGTGCTATTTGCTAAAAAAGGAAAGATATCCAGAGAGGAAAGGCACTGAGGAGAGAAAGGAGGAATATGAGAGGGACAAGCAGGGAGAGAAAAGGAAGTGGAAGGTGTATATGGCCAATTAGACTGGAGAGAGGGAGAGTCCAAAGTGCATGCCTCAATAACTTTTGCATTTCTTGAATTTACAATACTCACTTTTGCAACCTTATAAAATGTTCCTAATATTGTTTTAGAATACAGAATATAAACCATATGTTCCCGTGTCAAACTGCATATAATATGCATGTCCTGGGTATTGTGTTTTGCAAATTTAGTAACAGTCTCACACACACGGCTCTCATTAGCATATGTGCAACCACAGTGAAGTTAATAGGATTAGAGCTTGTCAGGAATTTTTCAATTAAACTTTTTTTTTTTTTCATTGGAAAATACCACTTCATTGAAATTTAAACTGTGCATGAGAATCTAGTGGAGTGGGTGCAATTTGCTTTAGGAAAGGTTCCTCAGGTCCTGGAATGTTGATCAAAACCGCGAAAAATAAAAGCCCAGAGTCACATTGTAGTCAAAGCACAAGGCTGGACATTGGAGAACCAAACATGAGTGCCTGTTGCATTGACAACACAGCATCGATGAGATCTTGACTCAGCCTGCTGTTTGTCCAGGGGTGAATTCTACCATCCCAGACTGAAGCTGACTATCAAATCCTGGTGATCACAAGGCTGCATCATCTTTCTCTATTGGGGCAATCCCTCCACTGAATAGGTTTCATATATAAAGGTTCAAAGGCCTTTGCTTTGTCCTAGTTGGAAATAAAATATATTTCCAAATTTTAAGATTTTTCAGGAAGTGGAAAACCTTTTCCCACCATGCTCTGGGCATATCTACCTGCAAAACATCTCAGGAAACATCTCACCAGCATCATTCCTTGCACCAGCTACCTCTACTCTCAAGATTCTGCAAAGACATGCTGCACTGAATGAAGGGACTTAAATGAATACATGAAAGGAAAACTGTAGATTAAAACACATGATGCTATTGTTTACTGTTCAGCTCCTTCAGAAGTTTAAATATGTATTTTTCATTTTTCCCAGTAGTGCACAGCAGAGAATTGTGTTGTATCTGTTTAAGCTCCCCCACACATCTTGACTATCTAGTGCCTCTTTGCATGTGAGCCTGCTAGCTGTCCCATCGTCCTCTTCTTGTTTTAATTTAGACATTGTGGGAGGATTTTTCTCCCTTTTGAATGCATTTCCTTTAGAAGAAAGGTAAAACAGTTTGAAATCAGCAAGGTTAAGGTTCGCTGAAACAACTCTTAAATTTTCTGCTGTGAACTGAAGATGCTGTCAGAGTGTGGTATCCCTTTAAAGAACAGCAGATATGTTGGAAAGGCACCAAAGAAACTTCTATACTTCTGAACGGCATCCTTAAAACAGCAGCACTAGAGCAGAAGAAGAGCTCAGGGGAATGCACACAGCCACTTACTCTCTAAAAATAAAGCTCGCAATGCTTCACTTTGTTGAAGTTACCAGCGGTCGGTCATTGTTGGTTGAAAACTAAAAATGTATACTTTTACATTCTTAGCACACGTACACAGTGCCAGCTGGCTTTATGGCTTAACTTTGCAACCTAGGAGGCTTACAGGATCTCAACATCTGCAGAATTATGCTTTGATTTCTGGCACCGTCAGATCTCAAGGGAACGAAACCAAAGCAATCGCCAGCCAGAACTCACATTTTGACATATTAAGCAAGGGGCTATTCCTCAGAGTTTTTGCCATTTGGAGAAGCGCAGCAAGCTATATACTTGAAGGGGAGAGGAGGAAGAAAGAGAAGCCGACAGACATCAATGTTACAGTATTTCTGCTACCAGGGAGAGTGGCTATTGGAACCAGCATAAAGGAACAAATTATGAGAGGGATGGGAACGGAAGGAAATTGGCAAGTTCTGTACACTACTGCTTATTTTCCAGATGCACCATGTTCATTAAAATCACTGAAAAATTAATAGAAGTATAATTATCTAGTTGAGGTTGATACTGAAAACCAAACAGATAAGATGAACTCTGGTGTGAGAGAGAATATTATACATTATTTTCTTTCATAATGGCTTTAAAAAAAAATGCTAAAAATATGGGATCTTGTTTAAAGATCTATGGCTATGTAAACAAAAGTGTGACAGTTTTATATTAAAAAAAAAACAAAGCACATGAAGAGTTCAACAGATCAGGAAAAGGTAGGTACTGTACCTATGTGCTTCACAGCTTTTATTGGACAGTAGAAACAAAAAATCTGAAAGCTGTGAGTAGGAACTTAATTTTCCCCAAGTTCTTCCACACTCAGCACTTGAAGAACTGCCGCTCTGCAGCACAGGAATTACTACCTGACACTCATCATGGCTGTTTGCTGATCCCAGGGATTTACAATAGGTCACTGGTGTTTAGTGACTGGTAACTCTTACCACCCTTTCTCACACGGAACTGAACACAGAAAACTTGAGCTGGAGCAGTTTTTCAGGATGAAGAACTGCAATGATTTCTTTCCTGGGCAACAGCATCGTTTCCATTCATATCAGCTTGAATGTCCCTTGGAAAATCATTTTCCCAGTGCATCACTTTAACCACAGCAACTTCTCTCTTTTTTCTTTGTGTCCTTACTTTAATTCCTTTCTTTGCTGTACCTTCAAGTCCTTCATTATATTTTGCCTGCCTACCTACTCCTGTTTCTTATGAACACCAAAAGAATAACATTTTTTTTTGTTTTTCCTCAGTATTGAGCCTGAGCACTCACGTTGTCAGTTGCTATAGAAGCACCTTGTACTTTTGCCTTCACGCGCAAGAAGAATCTTCTGTAAGGAACTAAAACAAGGAGATGATTAAAAAGGTTTAAAAATAAAAAGAAGATGAGAAGATGGTCATCTTTTGCATTGCCCTTCCTTGGCACGTAGCATCCCTCAGGCCCTTCAGTTGAACTTTCCTCTGTCATGATATCTACAGAAAAATGGAAAATATGTAGATACTTGATGTGCTGATGTTGTTGCAGACTAACAATGTCTCACTGATGCTTTGCCTTTCTATACTTTAAAATTTTGTGCACTGTAAATTCACTGTCAGCATGGTTTTGGTGGGGCAGAGAGGGCCCTTCTGTCCCATGTTTGTGCAGCACCTAAGACACCTTCTGTGCTAATCTAGGCTACAAACAAATACAGTAATTTTAGAAAGGCATTGTACTCAGATTAAATTTAGGGTTCACCAAGATGTTACATTGTGCTCAGGAAATTCCAGATTGCTGGAGGCTGGGCGGGAGGAGAAAGAAGACAGAAATATCGCTGCATGACATTCCCTGGCTATGGACACATCCCTTGGCTTTTGTCAGAACAAAGACACCGGGCCAAGGGGACGTTTATTCTGATCCAGCATAGCCATTCTCACACACATATGTCCTTCACCTTCACCTACCTGATGGACAGGAGTAAGCATTGAAATGGCCTTTTGAGGAAAGAAGAAGTAGATTTAGCGCATTTAGTACATGGGCTGTACATCTTTCCTGGTCATCTCAAAGGCAAGCACAAGGCTTTGAACTGTAGAAGGACTGAGGATTGATGGAGAACCTGAAACTATTTCCTTGACAGAAGGAAACTGCAGGATAAAATGACCGAATTAATCTCGAATAAAATGCTGTTGTCTTCACGATGCTTTCATGCAAAATAAATCTTCAAACTGAAAAATCATGAAAGAAGCCTCATTCTCCTCTAGCCACAGCCAATACCACTAAAAGAAAATTAAGACCTTTTGTTTCTAGGAATTGTTTCACCTACAAGTTCACAAAGACAGAAGGTATCAGCAGTATCCTCTTCTCCATTATTCTACCTATTTCATGGTCTTAGAGGGAAAGTAAAATGTATACTCAGCAATATAGTGAGGAACACACTCTGGTGTCTTTGCCTTAAGTACTATAATTTATTCCCTTCCGTCAGAAATCATTATGTTTCTTCAAGAGTTGAAACTCTGGCTGACTTTCTTTCAAATAAATTTTTAAAAATTTTCTTTGGATTTAAGACAAAAATCAGTAATCTGCCGCACAGTCTAGGTTGTTGTAGTCATTTAATGTTTCAGTAGCTAGTCCTCCTTGGTCCTTGCAATCCACACAGCCCTGAATGAAGTGGTAACAGGAAAAAACAAAAGAAAACAAAAATATAAAACAACAACAGCAAAAGTGAAAGGAAAAAATGAGAGAGAAAGAAAGAGACGAAAAAGACAAAAGAGGGAGCCTCAACCTTCAATGAGAAGCCATGATGAGCCCCAAATTTTAGGGAAGATAGATGTACTAGACTGCAGGGAAATGAAGGTGAAATGTTCTTTTCTGAAATGTGCTCCCTTGTAAGGGAATACATTTATCTTAGACTTCCCAAAAAATGTCAGCTTCCAGAAAGTCAGAAACACACAGGATCATTAGCTAAATTTGCTGTCTCACAGGAAGATCTCTTTTTCATCTGGGTTTCGGTCTGTTATAGCACCCTCTTCTCCCATCACCTCTAGCAGTCCCCTCGACAGGAGATATGGCTTCACTTTCCAGGAAGACAGGAGTTTAACATCCTTCAGTCTTGGATAAAGTACAAATCCCAACCCACAGCTTCCTCCCGGGAGGGACTTCAAAGCAAGAGCAGAGGCTGCAGCCCTCCGGGTGACCCTCCCGCAGGGGCTCTGGCCAGGACGCAGGATGGGAGCTGAGCGGGCCCTAACAAACAGGATGACCATGTGTAATCCTCTTGTGCTCTTCCACCCTCTCCTCCTCTCCAGCAGCAGCCCTAAACGCCGCACATTTAACAGCCAGCCTCTCCCCAGCAGTGGGCTGAATACTCATCAAATACTCATCAGCCACATTCAGCATGAGGGAAAAGACCAAAGCGGCTGAAAATGGCTTTCATAACTAGATAGAGAAATTGCAGAAGAAAAGACTGATGGGGTGGGATAGAATTTATTTGCTATCTGTGATTGACAGATCTTTAATTCCTGTTTCCTGACTAGCAGAACCATAAGGCAGACCATAAAGGGGGCTGCCAGGCAGGATGGAGCACAGAGACAATCAACAGGTTCTTTTGTTGTTTTCTTCCCCCATTTTATTTTTATCCTTACAGGACATTTCCCTTAAAATTACTTTACTTTTCAAGCGTGGCCTCACGTGCTTGGACGACAGTTTGCAGGTTGGTGGGCTGCACATTTCTTACTAAACTGGAGTCATGTTAAAGTTAGCCTTCAGCATCTCCCTCAGATTCTGCATCAATAGAAGAGACGTACAACCACTTGCCTATTTCCTTTTGCCACTGTGTGTAAATATCCCAAAGAGCTCTGAGGGTCTGGTTTGACAAACCATTACTAGAACTAAAAGAAAAAGAGAAAACAGCTTTAGAAAGATCTGATTGTTATGCTGTGAATCTGAATCCTGGGGAAACTATTTAAGTAAATTATAGAAATCATAAAATGGTTGATAAAATGAGAAGAAAAAAAAAAAAGCTCAGTCCCATGAAACCAGAATGGGAGCTCACAATAATATGAGATCAGTAAAAGAGTATGTCTACACCGCTGATATGTTTGCACTAGGAATGGACTTTTGGAGTCTTCTGACCTTTCCTACTTTTGTTCCTGGTGCAGGAAATGGAGCTTTAGGGGATGAAACTTAAGGAGAAATTGCACTCCAGGACATTACCCTATGAGCTCTGGCAGCTGACAGACGTTCAGTCCACAAACCCGATGAGGTTTTTTACCTGCTCTGAGGTAAAACCCTCAACTCCAGCTCTTTCATTCTCCAGAGTTTTCTCCTGGCACACAGGCTATGTCCATAATATTTCAGTAAGAGTCTCATTCCATCAGTGACTCCAGGCCACACATGGACCTTCAGAGGCCGTATGAGCATCAAGCCGTGATTAAGCTCTGCAGTGCAATGGTGATGCTTTAGGGGCTGCCTACATTTCCCCCAGCTCTGCCCAGGCAGCAGAGGCAGGAGCAGGGCACTGAGCCCAGGAGCAGACCCTACTTGATGCTCATCGTTTAACACCAGCACACTTAATAAAATCAAAACCAGGATACACCTACAGTTATAAATACTTCCTCTCTGTATCTTTAGGTTAAAAGTCCCAGAGATGGAAGAATTAAACATACGGAGTGGGATCAGGCCATGGAGAGAAGGACATAAAGCTGTCATGTCCTGATGTTAAAATCACCTTTGTCTGAACGGCAAAGAAATCTCACCATATATATTTTGTCTGAAATCAGAACTGACTTTTAGCATCCATCTTGACAACTTGACAAGCTACCAAACTCCTGTGACAGGGTTGACCTCCATCTCCCCTTTGCATGACTTCTCAGATAGCAGCAGGGTAAACTGATGACTCACCAAAGCCGCAGTCCCAGGTCATATTTAAGTGCAAGTGTATGAGCTACTGATTCGGCATAAAGGGCCCCATACATAAGGAAAAAGAAAACAGCGTTCAAAAGAAAAGATGTCTGACATGGTAAGATATTTGAGGAAATTAACTTGACCCCTACATAACATCCAATAGTAGCACATCTGTAAAAAATAAACAATTCCTACCGCCTACAGGTGGCATATTTAATAAGTAAATATGAACACGGCAGCAAAAAAATGAAACCTAACCATCACTCTGGTGTGACCTTGACTGATCCCTATTTCGATGGAAGCATAGCAGTCTATTCAGAATCAGAACACTTAATTCAGAACTTTCATTTCAAAATTTGTAAGATAAATTACAAATGATCCTTATATTCATTTTACAGACTGGGTGGGGGGGTGGAAATGAATGAAAGCTGCTTGCTCAGGGTCTCTTATCATACTGGTTACAGAGATGAAACAGAAATAAATCTTCCATTTGGTACAAATATCTTGGGGTCTGGAAATATCATTGTGGCTATTATCAACTGTAAAACAAAGAATAATTAATACCGTTATTGAAAATAAATAGTTAATGTCAAACATTTTCCCACAGTATGGAAAGTGAAGGAACTTTTGGGGTAATTTTTAATGAACACTGTTATTGACACATTTCAAAATGCTTTCTATAAGCAATAGACATTTAAAATTAAGTTACTTCAAATAGACGTCATATTAGAGTACTGTAATTCTTGTTGATAAAATCTTTTTTTTTTTGAAAAATGATAGTATTGATACATTTAATTTCCAGCATTTTATTTTTCTTCTTTTATTAGGTTTATACCAACAGTCAAAAAGAATAGGTATAGATCATTATGGCATTCATCTCACTTAAAGTAGCTGTATCTCATTCCTTAATTTAGACAATGTTCTAACCTTCATCTATTAAATGAGATTTGGGCTTGTGCACTCTCCCAGTGAATCAGAGCAGGGAATGAATCCAACCAAAAAATCACTATTGTTATCCAGTCAGTTAAATTTCTGCAGCGGGGTCACACTGTAAGTGTTGGTATTTAAGCTTTTTGTGACAAAAGAAACTTTTACCACTTTTACAGTTAGCTGCCTCTAAAAAAGGCCCTTTTTTTCACCCTTCCTCCCTATTGTCTATCCTATGCTGTTGCTCCAGGTCTTGCCCTCACCTGACCACCTAAGAAGCCCGTTCATCTCACCGAT
The DNA here is from genome assembly GCA_013400135.1 of Rhinoptilus africanus. Lineage (NCBI taxonomy): Eukaryota > Metazoa > Chordata > Aves > Charadriiformes > Glareolidae > Rhinoptilus > Rhinoptilus africanus. Next base: position 328,278 of record VXBO01000640.1, read on the forward strand.
CAACAGACAGTCAATTTTCTTCTGACTGTTTTTCTATCAGTTTGTTGGACTGAAACAGCTCACCACAGGGTAAGATAAGCACTAGACACAAAGCATGAGGAACCCAAGGGAGAGTGAGGAGCAGGGGCAGTATTGAGTACAGACCACTGGATCAGTTCATGACCTAATGAAACCAAACCTTATCATGAGAGGGGAAGACCAACAAACACGGACCACATTCCAAGTGACAACATATGACTTATCGGCTTCTAACAAGGATTAAGGCTGGATTACACACAAAAAAGCAAATAAGCAAGATGGCTTCCACTGGGTCTATTCAACCCTGAAATGTTATTTATAGATTTATACATTACACACAGGTTTATATATTGTCGATTTTATAAATGTACACATTTCCTTATGGTTGGCAAGACCCTAAACACAAACAAAAGAAGAAAACTGATGGTTACAATACCAAAATCCCAACTAGTATACCAAATCTGTTCCCAGCAAAGAGGGAAATGAGAAAAATGGACATCAAAATCCATCTGGGAGCTAAGCCACATTTTTGCATCTTGCAGTCCTAGAGAAAGCAAAGAATCAAGCAAGCAACATTTCCATTCAGGTGATATTCCTGGTGCATTATGAATCCTGTACTGCATCACTCCATGTCTTCTAGGGGCTCAGGTGTGAGAGGTACTCATAGCTGCCCTTGGAACACCCTCCTTCACCCAACTGAGGCCACTTATGGGCAAACCACTCTGTGACACAAATAAGGCAGCGGGACTGGGACCAGTGGGGGGTAGAAAGCACAGTAGGAACTGGAAGATTTTATTAAGACCTGGTGCAAAAACGCCCAACGCTAGATGAATTGTACTCCCGTTGCCCTGGGGTATGACTCTCACTGTTTTACACAGTGTTGTCTGTAGGAGAGGAGAAATGGAAATCCTGTGGTGGGAGGAATGTGCCTTCATTATTGAAAGCCCCCCTGACACGTGACTGCAGGGGGCTGCTTCGTCCCCCACAGGCTGCACTCTTCCTGCACCTTCCCACTGCTGCTCTTTTGCCCCATTAAGCAAAGAGATCTGCACCCACAGTGCCCTGAAATGGCCTGCTGCTAGAAGAGCCTGCCCAAAATTTACATCATTGAGGAGTCCCAACACAGAGGGAAAGGATGGCTTGCACTGAGTACACTTACAGTCCACGATGGTCTCTGTGCTAGCAAACAAACCCGACAAAGCAACAAAGCAATTGCTGCTGAAGGAGAGCTGGTGTATATCCTTCACTGGGGGTTCTTTTTTTTTTTTCCTTTTTTTTTCTTTTGTTTTTTTTCTTCTCTTCCTTTCTTTGTTGAAACCCCAGGAGTGAGAATGATCTTGCTACTTTGAGGAAACAAAAAATGTTATACTTCAAACGTCAAACCACGTAAGGCTTTAGGATCACCAGAGACTTAAAGAAGTTGGAGCTGAAAGGGCAGCCACATGAGGAAAATCTACAGCTGGTTATAAATGTCTTTGAAACTATCCAGTTAAGTATGGGGAATGCCACCATTTTGAGTCTAACCTTTTTACGTCTGCGCTGACAAAGTATCTTTATGTTTCTTGTCTGAGGTGGTACTTAATGTCAAAGGCAGGGAACACTTAATGTCAAAGGCAGGGAACATGTTACTAATTATGTCTTTAGCATCAGAAAGAAGAGGAGAGGAAGAAGAAACCTTTAAAACCCTCTTGGTATTGGATAGCATGTGTCTGCCCTCAGAGTCTGCAGCCTTTAGTTTTATGCTTTAAAGTCATCATTCATAATTTTTTACAAGTATGACTGTTAACCAGAACAAGGGAATAAAGAACTCAATGAAGTAAAAGATTAAGATAATACATAAAAGGAGGAGGGATAAGATTACATTACCTCCATTTTATAGCAGGAGCACCCAGAGATTACCTGTCTTACCTGAAGTTATAAATTCATAGAATCTTATAATTGTTTACATTGGAAAAGACTTTTAAGATCAACAGGTCCAACCATCAACCTAACACTGCCAAGTTATCACTAAACCATATCCCTCAGCACTACATAGAATCACAGAATGGTCTAAGTTGGAAGGGACCTTTAAGAACATCGAGTCCAACCATTAACCTAGCACTACCAAAACCAACACTAAACCATGTCCCTAAACCACATCAACACGATGCTGGGACCAGGTATGGCCCCAAACCTGCTCAGCCAGGAGTGTTTCAGAGCAAAGCAGCACAGCACTGGCGAGCAGTGTGCGTATCCCTGCAGAACCGGCACTGCTGCACTGCCTGGGTGTGGTGGGTGCCTGGATGAGATAACGGACTGGCTACAGGATCACTCGTATTGGCTCAGTGTTCTGCGTGCTTCATGTTCGTTCCCTTATTTATGGCAACACATTTTGAACACCTGGTGATTCCAGGCAGCCTGTTCCAACCCTTTCAGTGAAGAAATTCCTACCAGGGGCTGAGGGCTGGTGCTTTGTACTCTGGCTGTGGTAACCGTGAGCGTAGTACCATTTTCCTTTGTTGTCCTGACACACTCCTCCAGCCTTGTCATTAAGAAAATACTCTGGGGTATGAGGCAAATTACCCATTACCAGCCTCTTCCAACATCAGATGTTTAAAAATATGATCCATGAAAATTGAGCAGTCTTATTCTACAACAAGAATGAATGTCCTTTTATTAACTGATAAATTCAGCCATAAAAGGGAAGATAAGTGAATGTGAACAGTACTGCAGTAACAGACCACACTGCAATAATACCTATATATTGTCACAACAAAGATTCTTTTCTCTCATTTAATTTTCTCACATGCAGGTTACCTAAGTGAAAGGTGTCACTTTTATAGCCCCCTAAATTCATAACCTAGCTCAGGTCCTAACTCTAGCGAATGGGATTTTAAACATGTTTTAGGCTAGCTGGGCAGAATCTCAGATCCTCTTTCCAAAGAGATGTCAAAAGAGGTTCTTCCTCTCTCCTACAGAATAGCTCAGTATTTTGTCATAGCCATGTTACTGAAAAGAAAATTGAGGCCTATGCTCCTAACTTAGGGCATATTTCATTCAGGTTTGTAAATCCTGCAGAGTTTACTAAGCATTAGATGCTGAAATATGTTTGAAGATTAGAAGTGGAAAAGCCAGACTTTTGGATCTTTGTGTTCTACTTAATTTCCCCAGTAACTTATGACTGGTTTTAAGAAGCATTACCATACTAGCTTGAAGTTAAAGATATTCAGAAAAAATTATATTGCTTCTGAAGATACTACCCATAAGACTTCACTTGTGCAGAACTTTCAGCCTAAGGAGTATGCTTAGTGTCCCCTGGCTTCCATATGAGCTGGAATAGAAAAATCCTGGCAAGGGTGT